>VZTN01026450.1:128526-186141 GCA_013400515.1 Erpornis zantholeuca
CCGGCCCGCGCCGCCCACCGGGGCCCACCGGGGCCCGCAGCATCCTCTGGAGACCGACACCTGCCGCGAAGGGAGGCCCCGGTCCCTCCGGCATCACGGCACGGCCGGAGCGGGCCCGGCGGGGAGGGGGCTCTGCGCTGGGCCGGGCTGCAGCGGGAGCACTCCCGTGTTCTCTGCGAGGGGGCTGAGGGGGTCGTCATACCGGGACAGGGCCCAGGTCGGAGGGGGATCCCGGATGCTTTGCCGGTGTCCGAGGGGAGATCCCAATTGCATCACCCCGGGACAGGCCCAGGTCTGAGGGGGGATCCCGGTTCCATCACCTCTGGACAGGCCCTGGCTCTGAACGGATCTCAGTTCCTTCACCGGGGTCTGAGGAGGTCCTGGTTCCGTCCCCCCGATCTGGGGGTTCCCCAGCTCCTCATCCTGGGCCGGTCCCGGCTCTCAGGGGAATCCCGGTTCCTTTAGCCTCGCCTGGAGGGTTCCCCAGCTCCTCATCCCGGCACAGGCCGGGGGCTGAGGCTGGGTCGCAGCTCTGAGCAGGTGTCGCGGTTCCTTCGCTGGGGTCTGCGGTGGGCTCCTGCTTCCTCAGCCCGGGGCAGACCCAGATTGGGGTCCCTCAGAGCCCCCCGGAGCATCCCCCGCTGCTCCGGGTGTGGGCACGGAGCAGCCACGGGCGGGAGCTGCCGGACTCGCTGTCGCTGGTGTTGTTCCCGTTACACTCCAGTTGTCGTAGGTGCAAATTGCTGCACTTCCAAAGCCTCCCTTGGCTGCTGATGTCTCTGCAAAGCCCATCAGCAGAAATTCCCGGCATAACGAATGCGTTTTCCGGGCACGAGATGCCTTTTCTGGTCCAGATTCAGGGATGTCAGAGCTGTTCTGTTCTGTTCTTGTCTCACCTGCTTGTGTCAGTGTTTAGTTTTTAACTGGTTCAAGAGAATTTACGAGCCTGTTTGCTTCTGAAGCTTTGCAGGAACGGCAGAACACACAGTTGGATTTGCAGTAAAAGGTTTCCTTTTATTCCTCTGTGTCAGGAGAGGGTAAATATTTGTTTTGAATTGGGGCTGCTGGTCGGATGTAAAGGAAAGGCACCTGCCTGGGAAGGTGTGAGGCTGGAGCTCTGCTCATGCTCACCTGGATGTTGGATGTTCCTGCTGGAGTTAGTTGGGAGCACGGTGAGGATAATTTGGAGGTGTTTGTAGTCGCTGGAATCATCGTATTTCTCACACCTGCGTGGCTCAGTATCCCAGGATTTCGCCTTTAGTGGTCAGTCCTTGCTGCCCCTCCAGGGCTGGGCGTTCCTGAGGGAGTTTTTGGAATCTGCAAGTACAGGTTGTCCTTCAGTTAACTCACACGTTTAGCTTTCGCCTTCGGCAAGAGAAGTCAGAATCCAGATTCATTTCTCTTCAATCCCATTTCAGTTTCTCCCACATCTGAGCGCTCCTGAACCAGGTTTTTGCACTTGGAAACCCATCACACTTTCAAGAACCTGGTTTTGAGGAAAGAACCCAAGATGAATAACTTTTCTGAGCATTCTGGGTACTGAAGTGATGGAAACACTGACCAGAGAGCTGAGTAAAATGTCTCCTTTGTAGACTTTTTCTTTCAAATTCCATGATTTCATCTGGGTTTAAAATGCAGCATAAAAGCAAAAAGGGGTTAAGCACAACTTTGCTGTTTGCTCTCATTTTCATTTGGCAAGCAGCACGTTGCTGTCAGTTTGAAAACGCCTTACTCAGTTGGTGGAAGCAGCCCAAAATTTCTGTTGCCTTTTCATTATTAGTAATTGTCTTTTTGCAATGTTTACCATCTTGTCTGCTTTATTGTTGGTTACTGGTCAGAATAACAGAGGCAGAAATTCACTGTTCCTCCTCTGAGCTTCCTTTCTGTCTTGGTCATCTTCCACCTATTTCTGATCTCGGATCCATGTGGGATTTTTTTCTGATCCATCTTTCTCACCAGAGTGTGATATCAACCCCTCCTTTACTGCCCTCACAAAAAACCATAAATTCATTTGAGAAAGAATGAACTTTGTTTTCCAAAGGCTTTCCCTGTTGTGTGGAGCAGCAGAGTCCTGTTTTTCAGCTGGCACAGTGGATTTTTGGCATTTCAGCTCTGCTGGGAGGCGCAGACCTTGCGCAGAGCGGAGGTGGGTGGTCGATGGAAGCTCTGGAGCTGCTTAATTGTCTTGTGAGTGGGACCTTGGTGTTTATAATCCAGAGCTTTCTGCCAGTCCCATAGTAACAAAGTGGGTGAGAAGAGGAGAGGGGGAGTTGTTTTTTTTCTCTGTGACATTGACTCTTGTTTTTTTGTTTGTGACTCTGCTCCTTTCCTTTTTTTTTTTTTTTTTTTGCTATGAGGTTTGGAATTTCAGGACTGCACTGATTTCTGGGGTTGTTTACTAGGGCTTGTCTCAATTTCTGGTGTAACTCAGCCCAGGGATGCTTTGATGCATCTATTTACTCATCCAAGGCTGTTGCTGTCCTTTCAAATTGTAATTAACCGAAAAATTAACGTGCAGCTAACGCAGATAGTGCTGAGCCCTTCAATATGTGACTCTTGAAATGCTAAAAAATGTAAGCTCTTTAAAGACAATTTGCAACCTGCATTTTAAGGGGAGTTCTTGTTCACTTAGAGATTTTCTCAGGTTTCCAGGGTTGCTTATTTTTTAAAATATTCACTTAAAGTCACTTAATTTTGAGGGCTTTCAGCCAGAGCTGTGTTTGAGCTCCCTCTGATGAGCCTTGAAGTCTTACCTTGGAGAAAAAAAGACCTCCCCCCACCCCAAACTCAAAGAACCTCCAGTGGGTGCTGTCACCCAGCCCCACCTGCCCTGGAACAAACCCAGGGAATTAAACCCAGCCTAATGGTGATGTTTGGAAACATTGTGCAAAATTTCATCACCCTTTGCTTGTGTATTTTTAGGTGTTACTCAGAGTTCTGTGTGGCTTTTGTGAGTTCTTGAAAACCATGAGAAGTAAAAAGTCACTGTTTGTATTTTAAACCTGGGTAATTTTATTACAAAATCCTGTCGTAGTTTAATTTTGTCAAGTGGAATGTGTTGTAATTTGACTGAAGTAGAGTGAAATAGAAATAAAGTAAAACCCCACAGTTTGTGATGGTGTGTGTGCAAAACCCACACACGTCCCCCTGCCACAAAATTCGTACTTAGAAATGAGACACTCAGTGGTTTTTTGGTTCCTGTTGGCCTTGGAAGAGATCAAAATGTCTCTTTGTACATCCCCAGCTCAGCGTTGGATGTAGATAATATGCAAAACAATATTTAAAAGCTTAGTTAAATCAGGAATGCTAATCTGCTTTTAAAAATGAGAAATGCTAATGGTGATGATGATGATACAGAGCTGCAGTGGTTCCTGATGTCTTCAGCAGGTTTTTATTAAAGAACGTGATACAAAAGAAATTCCTCATGACGTAAGAGTGGTTTTGAATGTCTGAGGGATATTAAAGAAATGCATCAAAATCAGGACTGAGCTCTCCTAGTACAGAGATTGATGCTTCCAGCTGGCAGCTCAGGTTAAAAGTGAGTTTCTCTCCAAACACAAATGTGAATTTTTCAAGCTCTAGAGGGTATTTTTTCTTCATTAACTATCCCAGGTACAAAGTTTGGGCCCTGAGTTTGCACATTTCCAGACCAAGAAATTGGAGATATAGACTTCATCTGTGATTGATCACCCACTGGTGTCTCTGATGCATCCTGGGATCACCAAGGTTGGAAAAGCCCTCCAAGCTCATCAAGCCCAGCCTGTGGCTCATTCCCACCTTGTGCCACATCCAGTCCTTCCTTGGACACCTCCAGGGATGGGCACTCCAAACCTCCCTGGGCAGCCCCTCCAATACCTGAGCACCCTTTCCCTGGGGGAATTCCTGCCTGGAAAGCTTGGGGCTGTTTCCTCTTGTCCTGTGCACTTTGTTGCCATCACGGAGCAGGACCCCCAACCAAAGCAGGGAGTTTTGGAACCCCCAGACATGTTCCAGGTGCCGTGGGTGACCTCGGGCTGTGGCATCACAGGTGGGGTGAGCAAGCAGTGTCCTTAATTCTTTGAAAGAATGTTTGTAAATCAGCAGAGTGAGAGGCAGAGGTGACCTGCCAGGGCACAAAGAATCTCTGTTCTTGTGCAACCCTTGGCTTTCCTCAGCCTGCCTGAGCTGTCCAAGGTAAACACGGAGCCGGCTCTGCTGTGCCATCCTGGGAAACTCAGTGCAGTCAGCGAGCAGGGGAAGGTTTCTTCTGGCAAAGCCAGGCAGGTTTTTGTTGGATTTTTGGTTTTTTTTTAAGGAGACAATGACTTTTTTACCGATTGTCCCATCACTCCCACACAGCACAGCTGCTGCTGGACAAAGTCTTTCTGTGTGCAGTGGCCACATCCCTCGGTGTTAATGATGTAGCAAAGCTGGGAAGGATCTGGGAGCACGTGAGGCTGAATTGTACAACTGCTGCATTTTGGGTGTTTGGTTGTAATTCTCAGGGTGAACATGTGGGACTCAGCTCCGGCTGCTGCGTTTTGGTTTTATTTAGCATCAGCACTCGGTGGTAATTTGCATTTATAGAAGGTGCTCATTTAGGAAGAGGATTTGTTCTCAAGGTGAGGTGCAGTTGGTTCTTGCAGTTCTTTGGGGTTGATTTGGGGTTTTCCCCTCCAAACAAGCTGCAGAGATGTTTGTGCACAGGGGAGCTGAGCCTGTGCTTACACTGAAACGTGGTAGGTGTGGACACAGATTTTCTTGGTTTTCTGGTCACAAATTGAAATTTGTAGTGCTGTCTTTGAGTTCCAGCTGTGACTGTGGAAGTTCCAGAGGTGCCAAAGCCCTTGGGGGACAGGAGGGGTTGGTGCTGTGCCAATCTGAGTTCTGTGCAGGACTGAGGTGAACGAGGATCTCCATGTGTGTAAAACATCACCCCACACAACAGAGCTGCAGGAATTGTGCCTCAGTAGTTTTCAAGAATATTCGATATTGAAAAATGATTTTTGTAGCGATGTGGCCTGAGGGCAAACTATCTTCAGGATCTGTGAGATGGAATGGAAAAAAAATGTTCCTCCCAGCACAAAGGAAACAGAGGGGGAAACCCCAGGCCTGGAAAGCCCAGAACGTGGTTGTGGTTATGTGAGGACGTGGGCTTGGGAACCATTTTTACCTGTTCTTGGGTTTCTCAATCAGATTAGTTCTTATCTAACTTCTTTATCACATAAACTGCGTTTTTATTTCTCAGACTGTCTCGGAAACAAAGTTGATTTAAATCTGCCATCCATCAACCTCCCTGCTCTTTATACTACCAGTTTGTTCTCCATTTTATAATCAATTTATCAATGCCATTGATTTTGGTTAGGAAGCACTTCCTGCACTTTAGGAATATCAAATCCCTGACTCTTTGCTGAGGCAGCAGCCCTGGGCACATTTCAGTGGGAGCTTTCACACTGTGCTCAGTCCAGCGTGGCCACGTGTGGGTGCAGCAGGGATGGACCAGATTAAACCAAACCCCTGGGTTTGGGGCTTTTGGGGTGAGTTTTAACCCAGATTTCCTGCTCTGTTCAGGTGTGTGAATTTTCTGCAATAAATTCCTCCCAGTGAGGGCAGGGAGGCCCTGGCAGGGGTTCCTCAGATAAGTTGTGGATTTCCCATCCCTGGAAATGTCCAAGGCCAGGGGTTTGGAGCACCCTGGGATTGTGGAAGGTGTCCCTGCCCATGGAACAGGGTGGAAGTTGATGATTTTAAGGTCATTCCAACCCAAACCAGTCTGGGATTCTGTGATTCTCTGAAATTATTGAGTGTTATTGAGCACTTTCATTGCAGTGGTAATCAAACACTAATTTGGCAAAAAATAGCCATCCTCTCAGAAATGATCAATAGGGATTTAACCAAAATGTCTTAAAGGCTAAATATTTATCTGTGTTCTCCATTATCCATCTGTAATTGCAAAGGAACATTTTCTTGAGCAGTGGAAGGGCAGTTTGGTCAATGGCCCCGACAGCATCGATCACTCCCTAATGCTCTGTTCCACACTGGCATCGATATTTTTGTGCCTAATGCAGCATCTGAAACTCAAGTAGACTTCAGGGCACTCTTCAGCAAATATAAGGCTGTATCTTGGAAAAAAAAATAAAGAAAAGAAGCTTTTCTGGTTTAAAACCATTCCTGGCTGTGATGGCTGGAATTCTACCCCGGTGTTCTTGGAGCTGTGCTGGAGGAGCTGTTGCTGTGTGCTTGGGTTGGTGTGAGGGAGTGAAAAGCAGCAAACTCCAAATCAGGTGGATTTTTTGGGACCAGGGTTCCTTTTCTGCCAGTGCCTGGCTCTGACCTCGCTGCTGCTTCTCATTTTATTCTTTTGGTCTCAACTCTTCTCATTTTATTAAACAAATGTGGTCCCCAAGGCTTTCCATCCCTGGGAGTGTCCAGGGCCAGGCTGGACAAGGTTGGAGCCACCTGGGATGATCCTTAATGTCCCTTCCAACCCAAACCATTCTGGAATTCTGTGAGCTCGAGGTGGCAGCTGGATGTGAGTCTTTATTATCAGCATCTCTGATAGTTCCTGGAGTTAATATTTAAAATGCTGCTTTGATTTGTTTGAAATGATTTGCATTTCGTGCTGTTGGAAGTGATATCCAGGAATGAGGATGCCTGAGGATCTCCAGCAGTGCTTGTGGAGCCAAGGGAGCACTGCAAAAGCCCCTCTTGATCAGCTTGGGGATGTTCTGGCCTGATCTCCTTGGGACTTTCTAAATTATAAAGTTGTAACCAAGTGTTGATAACTGCCTTGTTTTGCAAATTATTTCTTGGGAACTGAAAATTCTTCCCCTTGTACCAGAACAATCCTTTGCAATCAAACAACACCACCACACCCCCACAAAAAAAACAGCTCTTAAATAATGAAGTGGAGGAGGCTGAAGTGCTGCAGCTTGAGGCTGCAGCAAGAATTCCACAGCCCTTCACAAGCCTTGGCTAAAAGTCTCTGCTTCACAGGCAGATTTTCTCCAAGTGTCTTTTACTTCCTTTGCCTGGTCTATCACTTTTCCTGATGATTGGGAAAATCTCCTCTGTGCTCTCCCTGCTGGGCTGCTCGCTGGTGTTTTTTACTACAGTTACTTATCACTCCAGAGTAGTAAGATGTGTTAACTGCATGCTGCAGCTCTGTTAGATGAATTTTCAATTAATTTTGATACCCAGCTATTACTATTTATGTGAATATTATTTTCCTTGGACGGCCGAGGTCTCGGAGGGGAAGGAATTGGAATTGATATCCTAAAATATATGAATTTTCAGGCAGATGGTGATAGCTCCCACCTCAGACAGAGGAGCAGTTGTTGGTGACAGGATGGGGCCTCTTCAGACCTGTTGGAGGAGCAGCTCATGAAGCTGTGCAGGAGATTTTTCCAGCTCTGGAGCCTCAAAGTGGGATTTCAACATCTGTAAGCTGGATTAAAGGAATAAAAAACCTCCGTGGGAGAAGGGAAGGCAGGGATTGTTTCATACCCTGACTTCTCACCTTTTTATTCCTTGCAGAGTCTCAGTGTAGATTCTACTCCTGGCAGCAAGAGGGATAGAGAATATCTTATTTAATATTTATTTAATATCTTAAATATTGCACAAGTTTCCAGCAGCCAAATTCAAATGTCTGATTGACCTTCTCCTTGTAATTAGATTTGCCTCTGCTTTGGGGAGATGATTGTGCTCAATGAACCTTTTGCATTCGAAGAATTTGGACTCTGATTGTGTTGTGGATAATTTTCGATACCTGAAGGGTTGGCTGATGCCACATTTTTCAAGCTTTGAACAATTTTCTGTAGCTTTTGGCCACTCTCAGGGCAGAGTGAGGTGCCCCTGAACCCCAAAGAGTGCAAACATGCCCTGCTCGGCTCCTAATTTACGAAACTTGTAGGGTTACATAACTGAATTTTCATTCTTTAGCTAAAAATAAAAAATGGAACATAAAAGCTATTTTTATCTTACTTAATGAGGGCATCTCTGCTTTTATTTCAGCTTTTCTGAGGCATTTCAATAGGAGGAATGGGGATGGTTGAGCAACTTTTTATTGAAGCTGGACGATTGTTTCCTGGCGTTCTCCATCAGATCCCTGCTCAGAAGGAATATTTTCTTTAAGAGCACATTGTTAGCTAATAATGCTCACAAAAATAAACAAGATTTTGAGAGTGTCGAGCTACATCCAAATATAACCGAGAGAATTCTTTGCCTTCTGGATATCAAACAATAAATGAGCTCCAAGTAGGAGCCCTGTCCTGTGCATTACATTGAATTATCAGCAGCATCCACGCCTCCCTCTCGCTGAAAGCCTCACAGGGAAGGAGGGTGGCACTTGCTGAGCTGCCACGGGCTGGGGTTTGTTTTTCAAAGCTCTCAAATCAGGTTTGGTGCCTGTTGTAGCTTTGCTTGGCTCCCTGCCCGGCGATAGAGCACAACTCGGAAGAATAGTCACTATTTTAAGGCTCCAGTTTGCTGTATCCTGTTTTTGCTACTCAGTTGTGACTGTGAAGTTTTAAACAGTAAACCTTTGTTCACCAGAAATAGCAAAAGTGTTTTTAAACACGGAGTCACAGCCTGTGCATTAAGTTTTATTCTTTATTATTATGGTTTTATTTATTTATTCAAATCCTGCAAGGTGTGCTCCTAATGATTCTTTGCCCTCGACCCCCAAGTGGTTCATATGAATTCATTTTGAGTAGAAGAACTCAGTTTGTGTGTAAAGAAGTGCTTCAGAAAATAAATAAAACAGAAATAAAGAATCAAAACCAACCACAGCATTAAATGCTGTTGCCTCCTCTCTCCCCTCCTCTTTCTGGTTTGTTTTCTTTGGGCTCACAAGAAAAAAGGATTTGAGTGCAGTGTGGGTTTGGGGGGGTTGTAAATAGTGTTGGGGTGTGAGATCTTTCCACTTTCACATGAATTGCAGGAGGCAGCTGGGGGGAGAGCTCTGAGCCTGGGTGATTTTTTCCAGCCCCGTTTGCTCACGGTTTTATGGCTCAGGCAATCGGGGGAGTTGCTCGCAGCTCCTGAAGGAGAATCTAATGGGGCCTTGGAATTTGGAGATGACTCATAACAGGACAAAACAATCCAGTTAAGTGATTTGAGGTCTTAAATAATCTCTTCAACAGGAAGGTGAAGAAAACATGAACTCATGAGTAATAATTGGCTCTCTTGGAGTGCTAAAAGTGCAGCGCTGGGGCTTGGCTGGGGCTCCGATGATTCCTGCCTGGCCTTTGCTGATCAATAACATCTCAGCTCTTATGAATGAAATTTATTTGACTGGACTGTAATGCTCTTAAAAGGATTATTTGGATTGAAGAGTTGAGATTCTTGGGGTGTTCATGGCCAGGAGTTGGGATTGATCTCATGGGTCCCTTTTAACTCAGCCTTTTCTGTGATAAATTCATTTTAGGTTGGTTTACAGCAAGTGCTGTGTTGCACCTCAGCTCTGTGGGGTAGGGCTGTGTCTCTGCTTTTTGGGGTTCCTTTTTGGGTTGTTTTTTGGGGTTCCTGTCTGGGTTTGTTTTGCCTGCTGTTCTCCACGAGTCGCCCAAGTGACCAAAGTTTGATGATAACAAAGTGATCCTTGCCTCTCAGTTCTCTGCTTCATGGACATGCAGCCTTCAGAAATGATGTGCTTTTATTCCCAAATCCAAAGGGTGGGAATGCCTCCCTCTGGTTATCACAGACTGGAGATAAGAACTTACTCCATCATCTCCTTCCCCTCTGTCAGAGCACAGAATTTGCAGTTCTGCCTTTATTTTGGAGAGGTTTTTAAGCAGCTGCAGGGGCCTCCTGCAGGTGTTGCAGCCTTGGAGACCTCAGGATTTTCCTGGTAAGCCACTGGAAGTGCAGGATTGAAGCGATGCTATCAGGTAACCTTAAAAATAATCAGATTTATAAAGTCTAAAGTCAGCTGCCTCGCTGTGCCCTTCCCTGTGACTGCCACTTTTCATTACTCTGATGATGAAAACACCTTGCTCTGAATCCCAGTTTGTTTTTTCGTGGAGCTCCTGTTTCATTCCATGAGATGGAAGAGGAGGATTTTGCTTCCCCTTCGCTCTGTGCTGAGCTGGTGGGAGCTGGGACACTCCCAGGTAGCAGCACAACCCTTTGCTCCTGGTCCTTGAATGTGTCACATCCCATTTTGTTGTTAATTTTTGAAGTTTTTGAGAAAATTTGGGTGTTTTGGTGCACTGGGGGTGAAGATGAGAATCCCTGGAAATCAAGGCTGGCCTTGTGTTCTCAGCTCAGCTCCGAGGAAGGATTTGCTTGGGAAGTGTTCAGTGTGGCAGAAACAAAGCTGCTGCTCTTTTGTGGCTGCTAAATTCCAAGATATTACAACAGCTTCCTTCCCTTCAAAAAAAAAAAACCCAACAAAAAATGCTTTTTTTTGGCCTTTTCCTGCATTTTTGTTCTTGCTGGCTGCATTTTGTTGGCCTGAGAGCTGTGTTTGTGTCCTGACACGGCAATGGGTAATGGAACAAATCCTTAAAAGTGCCTGCAGTGACAGTTGTGGTGATGGAGGAGTAAACGATGATGTAGCAGTTCCACGAGCCTGGGGTCACATCCAGTTCATCCCATATGTCTGCAGTTTTTCGGGGTAATTTTCACTTAGTTTCTAGTAGACATTTGGCTTCCTGTTTTGGCTTGCTTGTCCCATTCCCTGCAAAATCCATCGCTCCAGGACACCAAGATCCTTGGGAGGCCAGCAAGGATTGGCACAGGCAACAAGGGAAACTTCTGCTGGGCTTGTCCTCTCTCCTCTGTCCGGAGCCAGCCTTCAAATCTTCACTTTTATGACACTAAAAACACCCTGAAAATTCAAAAAAACCTTCCCCAAACCGTTGCAAAACATTTTTGTTCCAAGCTGCTGCTGGAATCTTTGAACTCCCAAGTGAGGCAGGCAGAGCAGCTGCTCTCACTGTGGATTATCCCTTTCGTCTCAACTTCAGCCTTCATTTCCTTTACCCTCCTTCCTGGGAGGAACAGCTGTGCCTTTGGAGCCTCTGCTGCTCTTGGAGCACGGCTGGAAACTGCAGGAAATCGGTGACTTTAGAAATCTGCCTTCTCTTCCTGAGTGTGACAGCCTGGTGAGAGAGAAATGCAAAGGCTCCTCTCCTCTTTATCCCTGATAAATGAGGCTGGGGGGAGTGAAGGAGCTGCCTGTGCTCTCTGCATCCTCTTCCCTCTTCCTCGTGGCCATGAAAGGTTGATTATTCCCAAAGAAAGCTCCAGTGTCACTCTCAGTGTGTTGGAAGGGAACACGAAATGAACACACACACATCCAGCGAGTGCCAACATAAGGAAAGGGAAGTTGTACTTCTTTTAAATTGTTTTTAAATATTTTTTGAAAACTTTGTGGATTGGATAGTGAGATCTTCTCCAATTCCACTGCTCAGATTAGAAGTCTATCAAACTCTCATTTATCAGAAAAAGAATGCAAAACAAACAAAAAAAAAAGGTTATAGAAACATTCCTTTGTTTATATGAAATGCGTGAGAGACTCCATTGCAAAAATGTAAACAAAAATTAAAAAACTAAATTCAAAGTAACACTCAGTGTGCTCACACAGGCACTGATTTGGGTTTCAGAATCCCTTTTTTATCTCTCAGCTGCCAGCAGCCTGCTCATCTCACTGGAATCCCAGATAGTTTTTATCTCCCTCTGTCTCAAGCCCTTTCCTAGAGGATCTGGGTGTTCTAGCACAGAGTTTGAGCTGTGGTTTGCTGTTATCACACCTTTTTCTTTCTCTGAGCTGCTCTGAAAGACAATTCAAAACACAAGGGTTTGCACCAGCAAAGTTGATTTCCCCCATTTATCAGGGGATTGAAGATAAACTCTGTTATTTACATTTTACAGGTGCCTGCTGGGATAAAAGTATTGCTGTTGTCAAATTTCATTATATTAATTTTTAATTACATGGGAAATGAAAATAAAAAGCTAAACTTGCAAATCCATCTCTTTGGCCACCTGTTGAACTATCTGATAACAGCATGGGTGAATTTAGATCACTAACGTGTAAATAATGGAAGGATTTGTAATTATTTGCAATAAATTATCCAAAACATGATAAAATGATAGAAACAATCAGTATTCACCCAGGCCCTGAAAGTATTACAGAGATTTAAAAGTCCAGCATTCCAAAAGTCTTTCCAGTCTTCATTCATCTCCTCTCTGGGTGCAGCAGAATATTTGAATTAATTTATGCTCACTCCCCCAGTGAGATCTGTAGGTGGTGGTGGTGGCTAACTGGGAGCCTCTGGAATATCTGGAATATTTTAATTTCTCCCCATTTTTCCCTGGATTGCTCCAGGCTCAGAGCACCACTCAAGCTTTGATAATTAAACCTGCAGGGAAGGAGTGCGAGGAGTTCCAAAACAACTTTTCCAAATTTCCTCTAATGAGATTATTCTCATTTTCTGGGAGGATCCCTGAGATGGGAACAGTTTGGGATCTGAAACCAAATCCTCTGTCCCTGAAACTTGTTCTGTGCTCAGAATTTTCTGTCTCCTCATGATTGATTTTGATTTTCAGGTTGGGATGTGGAGAGGCACCCAGAATTAATGAAATTATGGCCAACACAGAAATTTCCTTTCCTTTGTCTTACCAGGATTTTCTCTTTTTCATCTGTGATTCCTTCCCCACTGAATTAAAGAACTCCCAGGCAGTTTTCAGGGAGGGTGCTTTCATGAACAAGCAGTTATTTGAATGTATATTAATTTTACCAATTGTTTGAGTGGTGCTGAGTTCTTCAAATTCAAATTCCAGTGGGAATTTTGAACTATTGACAGCAAAAGGTTCCCTTGAGGAGCTGAACTCTGGGTGGTCAGAACTCATGGCTGGGGAGTTTTTGGCACCTTAAAGAACATTTTCAGTAGTGAAAGGGTTAATGAGGTGATTTGTAGCTCGTGGCAGCGCTGCCACTAAATCTAAACGGGAATCATTAAATCGCTGTTAACATCTCTTTCTTTTTAAGCTTTTATTTGCTTTTCTTATCAACACGAGGATTGTGAATGGGGAGAAATGTCCCTTTGAAGAAGCCAATCCCGCTGGGATCTCACTGCAACTGCAGGGTTTGTTTGACTTGGTGTTTAATTCCACAGCCCAGAGAGAAGCCAGAGCAGGCCTTTGGGAGCCTCTTGGCTTCTGCTTCCTCTCAGCACAGGCACTGGGAAATTTCTCACCTCAAAAATCTCCTCCTGACACCAATCCCAAACCCTGCAGTGAGCTTGGGTGCTCCAGGTAGGGAAACTGCCCTTGGAAATTCAGCTCTGTCCAACCCAAGGCTGCTCAGCACTGAGGGATTTACCAACAGCAGCCTCTAAAACTTCCCCTTAATCCTGCTGGCAGAATTTAAGTCCTAATTAAGCTTTAATAATACTTTTCTAATTTTAATCTGCGCTGGTTTTGTTGCTTATTAGGCTGGAGGTGTTAAAGAGAAAGGGTTTTTTTCAAGGGAAAAAAAAAAATGAAATTATAAGAAAGCTTGGTATGGAAACTGCAAGGCAGAGAAAAAGCACTTATCACAAAATCTTTGCTTCCTGTAGTCATCAGATATCTCAGGTTTTATCAAACGGACACTCCACCCTTTTATTGTGGTTATGGCAGTCCAAATTTCATGTGATAAAAAAAAGGCATTTGAAAAGAAACCTTTCCAGTGGATTTTGGTTGATTTGCAGTGGCAAAACTGCCAAAATTCCCAGTAAGTTCTGCCCACAAGTTTGTAATTTATTCCAAATTTTTTTTTAAGGGGAAGAATTTCAATAACTTGAAGTTTGGAGTTCTTAATAAATGCTTCATCTGATTCCCATCTGCATATTTTGGACACTTAGAAAGTCTGTAGGAAAACTGGATTTGTATTTAAGGTTTTGTTTCTGTATTTATTTGTTGTTTTTTAAAGTAGAACTTGAATCTCTCCCTGCAAACACAGCTGTGTGTCCAGCAAGTGGTAACCCAAGTGGAAAAATTGATGTATTTCATATAAATGATTTAATTTTTCATTATTTCATTGGATTTTAGAGAAAAAAAAATGAAGATTTAAAGTTAAGTGGAGTAAGAGAAATGCTGGTGGAAGGAAAATTACAGATTCCATTTGGATCTGGCGTTTGGGGAACATTTCTTCAGAACAAGAAAACCAAGCAGAAATCAAGTGGTTTAACAAGCAAAAAGCTGTTTTGTTAGCAAAAGCTTTCTTGGGAGAGAGCTGGGATATTTAGCAATATTTTCAGCTGTCAGGGAGCTGCTCTCTTGGCCACATCATAGAGAAATGGAAAAGCTCTGATGTGGAGTTCTTGTCCTTCATGAAATTAATAAATCTGGTGAGCACTAAGTGATTCCTTATCATCCTTCCCCATCTAAATTTCATCCAAAATCCAACTTGCACTAATTGAATCCAACCCCAGGAGATAACCCTGGGGCTGCTGTGACACTTGGGAACATTTGAAGAGTAATCAGAATTTTTCTATTAAGAAAAGGCTTTTTTTTTCTTTTCTTTTTGTTGTTTTCTTTGAAAATCAAACTTCTTTTCAAGCCTCGATCCCAGCTGTGCCCTGTACCTGCTCCACCTCGCAGGGTGGATGGGGAGGAAAATGAAATTTTATTGTAGTCACAGCAGCTGTTTTCATAAAGGGTGGGGAGGTTGCCCAGAGAAATTGTGGATTTGCATCCCTGGAAGCATCCGAAGCCAGTTTGGGGCAAGCTGGGATAGTGGAAGGTGTGGAATGAAATAATATTTAAGGTCCTTTCTCAGAGTTTTATTCTGGATTTCAGTGTTGCTTCCCTCTGTGCACTGAGGTCCCTCCGAGCAGAGAAATTCACAGCTTTTTTCAAATTTTTTTTTTGCTCAGAAGGGAAAAACTGGAGCTGATTTCCCTCCCAACTTCCCACTGGAATGACAGCAAACTCCTAACATCCAACCAAAACTTTATATTTTTTTGTTTGTTTTTCCCAGCTAAAAAAAGCTGGAACTTGGGAGACTCTTAGGACACAAACCCTGCTCTGCTTCCACTTGATCTTCCCAGATTGCAAGTGGCAGTTGCTGATGGGCTCCAATAAATGTGGAGTCTGGGGGCCACTCTCTCTTGAAAGGCAGGAGGCTGAGCAGAGCAGCCAGCCCAGCTCTGTGCTGATGGATGACAGCAATAAGCAGCAATCTCTTCTCTTATTTTTGGCACACATTTCCAGGAGTGTTTATCGAAGGGAGCCTTGCTAAAATTAATGATAGAGCCAAGGCATTGCTTGCTTCATTTCCATGCTCGAGTGCAGCACAGAGACAAATGCTCGTGAGCTCCCTGTGCTCTGCTGCTTTGAGGTGGGTATATCCTGAGAAAATAGAAAAATACTCAGATATTAAATAATATATAAAATACTAAAAAAAAAAAAAACCCACAAAGCCACCCCCTCCTCCCTTCGTGCCTTTCAGAGGTTCTTGAAAGGAAACCAACACCTGTTGAAATACTTCAATGTTTGGCCCAAATCCCAAACAAGGCTTTTTTTTTGGTGTTTTTTGGGGTTTTTTTAACAACAAAAACATATGCAGGGGCCAGGGAAAAAGCACAACGAGTTCTGATATTGTGCTTTTTGTGCTCTGTGTTGGAGGGGCTGTGACTCATTAAGTGATACCAGCACAGGATTTCTCTAATTTCATGTCTTGCTTCAGGAATTGCATGGCCAAAGATTGCACAAGAAAAACAGGGGGGGCCTTTCCCACTCCTTGGATGGGATCTTTCCGAGCCATTCCATACGGAAAATTGGGAATATTTAATAAATCTTTGCTCTGATGAGGATTATCTGCCCTTTAGATAAGAAAAAATCCCTCAGCCTCTTTGTGAGTGGTGTCTTGCCCTAATAGCTGAGGCTTTTGAGAGCATCCTGTCAGAGGTTGGACACGACCTTGGAGCTGTTTTCCCACCTAAAAGATCCTGGGATTCTGTGGTCCATGGAGAGGTTTCATCTCCTCAGGTCATCTCCTAAATCAGGGATGAGTTTGGTCCCTCAGCTCAAGCACAGAGGTTTTAACTGTTGGAAATTGGTGACTTCTGGGGGAAATTCTGCGAATAAAAGGTATTTGAGTTTTCTAGGAATTGTTTGAATGTCAGGAAAATGTGTCAGGAAAATCCCTGTTGTGCTGGTTGTTGAAATTCATATTTTCCTCCTCGTTTTCTTTCAGCTACAGCTGCAGAAAACTCAATATTTGCAACTGGGGCAGAGTCGTGGCCAGTACTATGGGGGGTCACTGCCAAATGTGAACCAGATTGGGAACAGTGCCATGGATCTCCCCTTCCAGGTGAGTTCAAAGGCCTCTTCCTTGTATTTGGTGATGAATTCTATGCTTGGATGCTGGTTTGAGCTCCTGAGGTAGCTGCTGGTGCAGAAATCAGCACCCTGGTTTAAAAACTTGTGCTGTTCTGAGATGGGATTGGGGTGTGTGGGTGTTTTTTTATGGTGGTTGGGGTAGGTTTTAGTTCTCCTGTCCCTTTTTTGTGATGCTTTGGGGTCAGGGATGCTCTGAGAGATGCAATTCCCAATGAAATCTGGGAAGGTAAATTCAAAGCAAAATGGAAGGAAATAAAGGTGATGTTGGGAGCTGGGGAGTGGAGGAATTGATGTGCACATTCTGTGGGAATCATTTTGGGAGAGAAGAAGGAGAGTGGGACACAAAGTGGTATCAGAATAATCACTTTTTTGGGGGGGGCTGGTTGAAAAGGAAATGTAAGAAATGTCCTGGTTGAGTCTTGTGACCCCAGAGCTGATGCACTATAAACAGAAACTCAGAGTTTCAAGTGAATATTTTGCTCTTTGAAACATGTTTGGACAGAGGATGTTGTCCAGGGACAGGAATAGTTGGTGGATCCTTTTTGAACTCCTGATTTCCACATTTAATTGATTCAGAGTGCTCAAAATAATGAACATTTCTGCACTGGTTTTCCTTTTTTGAGCAGTAACAGTTAGAGTTTAGCTCACGAGGATGTGGTAGGAAGGAAATTTTGCAGTTTGTGGTTTTCTGATGAAGGCTGCTTAATAAAGATGGAGAAACTCTTGCTGACCTCCTCCAACTGCCTCCTGAAATAGGTGAACTTGGGCAGGTTAAAAGCCTCAATCTTGTGCAAGAGGAGAGGCAAAAGTCTTATTTTAATCTTTAAATCTTTGGGGAATACAGAGCTGAGGTTTGTAGTGGATTGAAGTCCTCAGTGTTTACTCCACAATGTCTGCTCTGTTCAAGTTTTTTCTCTTTTTGTTAAGGAAGTTCAGACTTCCTTCTAAGCAATAATATTTCAGTATTTCTATGCTTGATGGCCATCACTGGTGGTTTTTACCTAGATTGTTTTAATCCTGAGCACTGGAAAGGGAATATCCCAAAATTTATGAATGACTGGAGGAGGAGACAGAAACAAACTATCCTTAAACTGGGAGATTTCAATATTTTTTCACACACACACTATAAAAAAAAAATAAAAAATCCCCAAATCAATAAAGAGTGGTGACAAGCAACAAAATAACCCCATGTGTTTGTAGCAGTGGGGAAAAGCTTTCCAGGTTTTTCCAATTTTAAGCTCAAAACATGACTGCAAATGACTCTGGGGTTGTGTGAAGACGCCGAGGCAGAGCCTGGGTGGTTGTGCCTGCTGCCAGCGTTGGTGTCTGAGCATCTTCTGCTTCTTTGATTTGCAGCACAACGGAGCTCTGGCTGAAGCCTTTGGAGCAGTTCCTGTCTCTTTGGTAAACAAGTATTTAGGTTTGTGCAAATACGTATTTAGGACTGGTCCTGTTTGCCCAGGTGGATACGTATTTCAGCACACCTGCTCTGCTATGCACAGGATTTATTTGATTCTCCTCCCAGCTCCCCAGGACTGCTGGGCTGGCACATAAATACAGGTTTTGTTTTTGTGCATCTCAGTCTGGAACGTGCAAATAATTCCTGTGCAGACTCCCTGGATTTGCTGTCATGTGGTTCTTCCTGATGGATTGGGGGTTTCTTCGGTGCAGACAGTGGATTATTCAGTCTTGGCCTGTGGTTTCAGCAATCTCAGAGCATGTGCACTCAGCCTGCATGTTAAACTCCATGGGGAAGGGCAGAATGAATTCCCAAATGCTGCTTGGCACCAGGAGGCACCAAAATATCGACTGTCAGTAGGTACCACTCCACCTTCCCCCTCATCCACCTCACTTGGGTTTGTTTCTTGCTAAATCCTAAAAGGACACTCGGAGAGCACTGAGCTTTTTCCTTCCTGTCTGTATTGAGCTGTTTTTTTACATGGTTTGGGGGGTTTGGGGCCTGATCTCAAACCCTTGAAGGTTTTTCAGGGGAGCTGAAACGCTTTTAGTTCTTCCCAAATAAAACTGATGCTCAGATCTATGAATTTTTAAATCCATTTTTTTCCCCATAGTTAAATATCTCATGCCATGCAGGGATGGGGGATTTTAATCCAGGCACATTGTCCTGGTGTTTAGCCCTAAATAAATTTCATAGGAAGGTTGCTGAGAGAAGCCAGACCTGTTGGAGGTGATTCCCATTTCCTCAGGTGGTTTTTGGTTCTATAAGTTCAGGATTCTTTTGGGATCTTTGTTCCTGGAAAGCACTGCCCCAAAATCCCTCTCACTCTAGGGACACCTTCCCTGTTTACTTGTGCCACTGCTGCACTCAAATGAGATTTTTGTTGTGTTTTTAATAAGGAAGTTGTGCCAAAGAAAGGCAAAACCTAAGAAAGAACTGTATTTACATTGAACTTTTTGTCTTTATGCATAAAATCCCTTTAAATTCCAGGTGAGCTCTGTGTTCCCTGTGCTCCAGGCTGGCTGCTCCTTTTTTAGCAGCACTGTGGTGACACCACTGACATAGGAAATTGCTTTTCCTGTTGACCTTCCAAGCACGTATTTGCAAATTTTGCTGCCTTTTGGGCTGTAACAACAGAGCAAAGGAGGAGTTTGAGACCTTTTGTTGCTTTGGACCGATGAATATTCCCACTTCTGTGTGTGGGGATTGTAGTTCAGTGCTTGCAGCAGAGATGAAAGCACCGTGCTTGAATTTAAACCCCTTAAAATTGAGATTCTATTTGAGATTTCTAAGCTTTCATGCAAGGAAGAAAGTGAAGCACAAACCCCGTGATCTGAAGGGCTGAGAGTCCAGTATAAAGTCACTGTGCTCCTTTCTAACCCCCTGTTGCCTTAAATATTCTGCTGTCTGTAAAATGTTGGCCCTGAAATGAGAAAATAAACACCACAGCCCCTGTGCATGCAGCTCTATTAACACAGCCCATGTGTGCAGAGAGGGTGAGGAGCCCAATATTTGCTGAAGAGAAAAGAGTTGAAAATAGTAGAAAGACTCTTTAAAAAAAGTTAATACAAACAAAGCCTTTCCAAATAAATGCAAAGCTTTACAGAAATAATCTTTTTGACGGCCAAAGCTGACACTTGGAAAAAAAGAAAACCCAAAAAAAAAAAACCCAAAAAAAAAGGGATGAGAGTGGAAGCCAGATGGTTCCGTGGCTTGGCAGACAGGACAGTGCATTTGCCACGTGCAGCACCTGAATGGAGGAGGAAATTTTGGATTTCCAAACAGATGGTGTTGAGGGACTCAGCAAAGCTGTTCACATTGGCAGGGAGCTCAGGGCTGCGGAGGTTTGTTCTCCCCAGAGAGCCATAAATTGCTGCTGGAGTACGAGCAGAGATTGACCCCTCGGTACTTCCTCTGTCCCCCCCCAGGTATACACTGGGAAGGGCTGTGGAAAGTGGGAAAGTTTTCCAGTTTAGCCTGGGAATTTGTCTTCCCTGTCCTTTCCCTGCCATCCTCCTGCTCTGAAATCATCTGCTGACAGGGAAGTGCTCAGGATGTCAGCGCTGATAGGGCTCCAGGTGGGATCATCCCACCTCGGGTCACTGAAGGAGCTGAAAATCACTTCAAAACCATCGGATGCCGTAACTTTTTCTAGACAGAGGAGGAAGGAAACTGCTTTTCTTTTTCTTTTCATTCTCTCAGTGTCCCCTTAAAATAATTCTGCAGCGAGGAGGGGTGAGAGGCAGCCCTGAGAGAAGGCAGCGTGTCCTGGGGAATGCTGAGCTCAGCGTGCATCTCCTCCCTGCATCTCCTGCCCTCGGAGCAGGCTCTGGATGTCGGCATGTTCCTCCTGGATGCACCCTGCATGCTGCACCAAGGGCATGTGGACAGCAGCTGGCAGCTCCTGCCACGCTCACACCCGGGGTTTTGGGGATGCCAAGGTGTGAGGGCAGCGCTGAGCCAGGGCAGGGCAGCTCCAGCATGGTCCCCCTTGTGCAGGAGGCAGCCTTCCCACAAAGCTGTCGGAGGAAAAACGGATGGCACCGCGTCCACACCTTTTTATTTTTGGGTCCCGTTCCTTCCACGAGCCAGCCTGGCACAGGTGTGAGGAGGCTCTGGGGCTGTTTCCCTGTGGATAATCCCTGTGTCTCTCCCAGACTCCGTTCCAGTCGTCGGCGCTGGACACCAGCAGGACCACGCGGCACCATGGGCTGGTGGACAGAGTGTACCGGGACCGCAACCGCCTGGGCTCCCCCCACCGCCGGCCCCTGTCCGTGGATAAACACGGCAGGCAGATATCCTTGGGAGCAGGCCTTGGAGCCTTGCTGTGCTCTGCTCTTCACATTCAAACTGAACCATCCCTTTGATGGGGAAAAGGGGTTTTTATTTCGGGTGTTTATTTCAGGAGCTTTGGGTGCAGCGTTTTAAAAGTTCCCCATAGAGAATCGATGAGTTCAGTGGTTCTGAGAGGGTAATTGGAGTTGTTTTTGGGGAAAGATTTCCTGCTCGAGTGGGAAGTGTTGCTGCCTTAACCCTGGCTCACGTGGACAGCTGCCCCTATGGCACCGTGTACCTGTCACCGCCGTCGGACACGAGCTGGAGAAGGTGGGTGCCACCCTCCTGGGGGGTTTGGGGCTGTTCCCTGGCACTGCAGCACTTCCTGCTGCTTCAACAGGTTGGAATTGTGCCTCTTTAAATTCCAAAATGGAGTTTATCCTTCTATCGTGCTCGTTTTAGATGAGCTTGAAAATGAAGGTGTGTCAGCAAGTGTCGTCTTTTTAAATCTTACCAGATGTTCCCAGATGTATCCCAAAATTGTAAAGGACTTGGAAGTTTCTCTGGGTGCAGAAACTGGGCTGGGAATGCCAAAGTGGGAAGGAACACAGAGTTACACATCTTGAGTGTGGCCACGCTCACGAAGTTCATTGTGAGATGTGCTGGCCATGGAAATTCCCATCTCCACAACATCCTGAACCAATCCTTTCCCTCCCTCCCAACCAGCAATGTTTGTTTTCCAGCCACCACCAGAACCAAAGTGTGGCTAAACAGCTGAAAAATGGCATTATTTGGTGGTGTTTAATCTGAACAAAGCAGATAAAACTCTCTTCTAACGAGGGCAACCAATTTCCCCTGTGTTCTTCTCAATCCCATTATTGAAACCATTGCTCTTCAAACTTGAACTAATTTGTTCTGCAAATGGATTGCTTCACCAGGAAATTCTCCCTGCTCTCTGCCATGTATAGATTTCTGGGTTTTAAGGCACAATATTGAGGTTTTATTGAGTTGTTGCATTTATCTGAGGGGAAGATTATTTTATGCAGAGGAGCTGACAATAAGAATATTGTGGGTTTTGCTTTCCCTCAGGACAAATTCCGATTCTGCCTTGCACCAGAGCACCATGACTCCAGCTCAGCAGGAATCCTTTTCAGGAGGCTCACAGGACATGCAGCAGAAAAGAGGTGAGCACAAAGGATAAAAAGGATAAAAAGGTTGATAACAATGGAATGCCCACGGATTGGGCTCCTTCTGTTTGTAAAATTCAGGAGTGCTGACACTTCCTGCATCCAGTGACACAACAGTTGGATCATATTCACCATTCTGGCTGCTGAAATCCTGGAAAAACAACACAAAACTAAGGGAGAACATTTTCCCAAGCCCCAAATTTTGTCATTCATACCCTGGGGAGTATCCTCTGTGCTGGTGGGACTCTGGTGTTGAGTTCTCAGCACTCCCAGAGCTCTGGAGGAACTCCTGGAGCAGCGTGGAATTCCCAGTGTTTCCATCAGGGGAAGGAGCAAAGGCTTCACCCCGGGTTTATTTCTGGCCTGGGGATCCCCAGGGAAGCTCCCCTGGGAGGAGGCAGCGATTGCAGACATCCCCAGAACAGCTCCGAGCTGCTCCAGCACCCTCAGTTCTGGTGCCCTCTGCTGGGGCTGTGCCTGCTCCAGCTCGGCAAGCACGGCTGCAACTGCTGATCCTAAAAGTCTTCTCCAGCCTTAATATTCCCTGATCCTAAAGAAAACTCCTAAAATGGGATCCTTCAACAAGCACCCAGAGGTTAGGAATGCACAGCACAGCCCTTGGGTACATCCTGGAGCTCTTCCATGTGCTCCTGGAGCTGCAGAGCCTTGGAAAATCCTGAGCAGCATTCCATAAATTGGGATTTACACTCAGCAGTGGGAAATGTTTTCATTGATTTTTCTCTATCTGGGCTTTTTTTTGTTGTTGTTGTTTCTTTGCCACCTTGCAGTTGTTGAAGGAAGAAATGTCCTTGGGATGTGGGGAAGGAGCAGCTTTGTGGTGTTTGTCCATCCCAGGGAGGATGGGTTGGGTTTTCCCCACTGGAATTGTGCTCTTGGGAGCCCTTGGGGTGTTCAGGGTGAACATCACTCATGCAAAATGCAACAGATCCCAAAGAAACCTTTCCATGGACATCTAAGCAGAACAAACTGGAGGCCAGAAGTTTTGAAAGTATTAAGGTTCCAGTGATTAATTAATTAATTAATTAATTAAATACAATTTCAGTCTGGTTTCTGGAATCTTTGGGGTTTTTGAAACAATAAGAGTGCAACTGTTTCGTCCTCCTTGATAATTTAAACTTAATTTTTTCCAAAGGTTGAATTTCCAATCTGAGAGTGTCTCAGTGAGAAGCTGAATATTATTGATTATTAATGATTCCTTTTGATCTCCTTGATTTTAGTTTTATTGCTGACTGTCCCTGGAATGGAAGAAACCACCTCTGATGCAGACAAAACCCTCTCAAAGCAAGGCTGGGACACTAAAAAGGTGGGAATTGCACTTCTCCCAGTGTGGAGATTTTATTTTCTGAACCTCTTTAGATCAATGAATGCTTTAATTACTGTCAGTATTAACAAACTACTTGAAGAGATTGGAGATTAAATGCTGTGTTTAAAAACAGATAATGAACATTTCGATCAGAAAGGATTTTCTGAGTGTGTGAATGCACAGGCTTGATTATATGAGGAGAAACTCTTGAAATTTAAGATTTGTTGGGCCAATAAAGCAAAAAAAATGATAAATATCTTCAAAGAGCTCCCAGAGCTTGCACAGAAATGATTAAATTAAATGTATTAATTGAAATATCTCCTAGGCAATGCCCTCCAGCAGCATCTTTGCCTTTAAATCTCTCTTCCTCCTATTTCAGACTGGGTCATCAAGACCTAAATCCTGTGAAGTTCCAGGAATCAAGTAAGTTTTCAGCAATTTTTATCTTAGGAGCATTGCAATCTTGAAGAAAAAATTGTTGTGTATTGAATATCCTGGAATATCCTCTTGCTTTGGAATTTTCTGGACAGCCTCTAGATACAAATCAATGCTCTGAGAGGGTCAGAGCTAGAAAATCTATCAAAAATATCTTGGTGGAATTTTATTGTTAAAAACATTTCTAAAAGGCTGAAATCATCAATAATTATAGGTTTTTTTCCCATAATAAATTCAGCATCTGTAGATACAAACCAAGGCTCTGTGAGGGTCAGAACTAGAAAATCTATCAAAAATTCCTTCTTGATGGAATTTTCTTGTTTTAAAAGACTGAAATCATCATTAGCTATGGGATTTTTTCCCCCCAAATTTAGCATCTTTAGTTACAACGCTCTGTGAGCAAAAACACCTTGATGGAATTTTCTTCTTTTAAAATGCTGAAATCATCATTAAATCTATGTTTTTTCCCCCCAAATCCAGCATCTTCCCCTCAGCTGAGCAGGAGAACACTACAGCCCTGATTCCTGGCACCCACAACACGGGAGGCTCCCTGCCCGACCTGACCAACATCCACTTCCCCTCCCCTCTGCCAACGCCTCTGGACCCCGAGGAATCCTCCTTCCCCTCCCTGAGCAGCTCCAACAGCACTGGGAACCTCGCTGCCAACCTCACCCACCTTGGCATCAGCACTGCCAGCCCCGGTGAGGGCACAGCCTCAGCTCCCACCAGGATGGCACTGATGGCATCTCCTCCTTCTTCTTCCTCCTCAGGGGGGGTTTGGCCTCGCTGCTGCTCATGGGTTTTTGTTTTGGGGGACGTGGAGCCAAAAAATTGGGGAGTTTGTGTTGAGTTATAGGAGCTTTGTCTCGTGTTCTTGGTGCTCAAATCTGATTTTTTGGGGGTTTGTTTGGGGTTTTTTTGTTGTTTTTTGAGGGTTTTTTTGGTTTTTTGGTGTTGTTTTATGGAGGTTTTTTTTGGTTCTTTGGGATTTTTTGGGGTTGTTTTATGGGTTGTTTTTTTTTTTGGTTCTTTGGGGTTTTTTTGGGGTTTTTTTTGGTTTTTTGGGGTTGTTTTATGGGTTGGTTTTTTTTTTGGTTCTTTGGGGTTTTTTTGGGTTTTTTTTTGGTTTTTTGGGGTTGTTTTCTGGGGTTTTTTTTTGGTTCTTTGGGGTTTTTTTGGGGGGATTTTTTTTTTTGTTCATTTGTTTTTTGGTTTTTGTTGGTTTTGGGGGGTTGTTTGGTTTCTTTGTTTTTTGTTTTTTGGGGTTTTTTCCATTTGGTTTGGTTTTTTTGGTTTTTGTTGGTGTTTTTTGTTTTGGTTTTTTTAGGGTGGTTTTGGGGGTTTTTTCTTGTGTTTGTGTTTTTGGATTTTTTTGACGTGTGTGTATTTTTATTTATTTTTTTTTGTAATGTACACAACTGGAATTCCTCTGTGGAATTCCTTGTGCTCAACCCCACCATCCCTTGTGCTATGGGAATATCTCCAGCAGCACTTTCATTTCCATTCCTTTACAACAGCAATTTTTTAAACACGAGGATCCTTTTGGAGTCTATTATTGATTAATACTGTAATTATTGATTGCTATTTTTAAAGTCATTTCACTGATACTCAAATAATTCTGAAGAGGGTTGATTTTTTTATTCTCATTGTCAGTGACAGTTGCACTCTGTTGATTCCTAGAATAGAAATGAGGAGTTGTATCCAAAAATACAAATATGTTTCCTGTGCTGGGCAGGATTCCCTTTCCCACTTCTCCTGGATTGGGAAAAGGAAATTACTCTAATCAGGTTGATGTGACTGAGCAGGTGAGTTTGGGAAGCAAGAAAAGGATTTAACTATTTGAGGACTTTGAGCATCCTTAGAAGAATTTTTTCCTCTCCAAAGTTTTGGGGATGGGTTTAGAAATTGGGATTTAGTGCCATCTCCACATTTTTTCCCCAAAATTAGCAAAGTAAATGATACAAACCCAAAGTGGTGAGTCTGTAATGCTTTGAAAACATTCCCTGATCTATCAAAGACAGAACAAATTCAACCTACACTCCCTGATTGTATTCCTGCATCTCCCTGGAGGTTATCCCACACTTCATCCATTGCCACACTCAGTATTTGGTGCTTTTCAAACTGATTTTCCCAACCTTTCCTTGCTGCTCTTCAGCAGAAAATCTCAGTGAAGCTTTCTGAGCTCTGTGCCCTGCTCAGGAGTGTGCCAGCACCCCCAGGGGAGCAGGGACAGCCACCTCCTGCCAGGTCATTGGGGCACTGGTGCCCGGAGGGTGTCGGGTGCCTCCCGCACGTCCCGGGAGCCGATGCTGGGTTTGCAAACACAGCCAGGGCTGTGTTGGGAACCTGCCCAGCCTGAGCCACTTTTCCTGCTGGCTCCTTGGCAGCCTGGCCTTCCTGGCTCCCTGGCAGCCTGCCTGGAAGCCCTGAGCCTTTGCCAAGTGCCTGGGAGCTCGCAGGCTCCCCTGAATCGCTGCTCTCTGGCAGCTCTGGGGGAGCAGCTCGCTCTCACTTGGCCTCAAATCCCTCCCCAGGGTGACTCGGTTCCTCTGGGGTGAAGCAGAAAAGAGGGGAGGTTTCTAAACTCCCAGCTTTTCGCCTTGATCTGAATAAAATGGCAATATTTGAGTTGTTTATCCCTACCCCGTGCTGGGTCGTGGCTTTTGGGAGTGCAGTGGATATTTCCTGTGCTGGTGTGCCATTAAAAACGGAGCTCTTCCTGTGTAACCAGTTTTGCTTCTGCTTTTTCCATTGAAGAGGTGTTTGCTTTTACAATACCTCAAGTGCCCTCTGATAAGCCTAGTTCCAGGATCTCTTATCTCATTCCCAGAGCTTGGAGCCCAAACAAACAGAGCAGAACCTGCTTTTCCTGGGCCCGGCGAGTGCAGGTGTGCGAGGACAGTGCCTGCGGTGTCTGGAACTGCTGAGGCTGCTCTGCCTCTTCCAATTCCTCATCCTGGCCACCAACCTCACCAACCGTGCCTGGGTTTGATCCAGGACAAACCACAGGGCTTTTCCTCTCACCCTGATGCTCTTCAACTCGACAAAATTAATGACAAATCCCCTAACGAGCTCCCTCCTGATCAGCCGAGGCACCTCCAGCGCTGGTTTTTCCTGCTTCAGGGGGGATTCTTTTGGGTACAGATCTCACTGAGGCCTTGCTGTGTCCCTGCTGAAGGTGGTTTGTTGTTCCCAGCAGGAATGACGACGACGCCAGCCCCGTCCCAGCACCGCCAGCCCAGTGTCAGTCCCCTGTCCCTGGGCGCGGACTCACGGCGACCTCAGTCCCAGCAAATGTCCCCCACGCTGTCCCCGCTCTCGCCCATCACTCAGGTAGGGATTCATGGGGGAATCCGAGTTTTCTAATCACAGGTTTGTTGGTTTAATGTGCTCAGGCTGCCGCAGGGAAGGCTTAGGTGAGATATTGGGAAGGAATTCCTCCCTGGGAGGGTGGGGAGGAGCTGGGATGGAATTCCCAGAGAAGCTGTGGCTGCTCCATCCTTGGAAGTGTTCAAGGCCAGGTTGGATTGGGCTTGGAGCAACCTGGGATAGTGAAAAGTGTCCCTGCCCATGGGACAGGATGAGCTTTCAGGTCCCTTCCAACCCAAAGCATTCCATGAGCTTTATCTCTTGTTCTGTAATTTCCTCGTTTTTAAGGTGTTCCTTAATTCAGAGCCTTAAAAGGGAGAGGTTTGTAGAAGTTACAGATTTTAATTTTTCTAGAACTGTGGTAAAAATCATCCCTTAGACCACATTTTTTTGTGATGTCCCAAAGTGAGCTGTGAAATTCCAAAGCCACTTCTCTAATTCATGAGAGAAGCTCAATTATCTTTTAAAAGTGATTTTCTACATAAGAAAATCTGTGAGTGCCCAGGTTGGTGATTTCTGACCTCAAGATTTAACTGAGTTTTAAAGCATTGGTTCAGACACTGGAGGTGATGTTGAACCTTTGGAAATACAGAATTCCCCAACCCCAGGACAGCTTGGGTTGGAAGGAGCCTTAAACATCACCCAGTTCCACCTGGAACGAGGCAGCAACATCTTCCCTTCAACAACTTCCTGATTTTTGAACCATTTTTAAACCACAAACCAAGCCCGACTCCATTTTCTTGCTGTGAAGAAAGCAAGCCAAGAGCACCTTGGCAATTCTCTGATTGTGCTCCTTCTTTTCCAGGCCGTGGCTATGGATGCATTGTCCCTGGAGCAGCAGCTCCCCCCGTACCCCTTTTTCACCCAGACCAGCTCCCAGCAGCAGCAGCAGGCACCGGTGGCCAGTTCCCTGCCCCAGACCCCCCCTCTGCTGCAGAGCTCGGGGCTGCAGAGGGGCCCCCAGCTCCCCCCTCTCTCCGTCACGGTACCTTCCACCATCCCCCAGTCACCCCCAGGCAGCCAGAGCCAGCCCTCCATGGGCATCGACATCAACTCGGTGAGTTTGGGAAGGGCTTCCCTCAGGGAGAGCTGGGAGTGTGCACTGGAGGGTGGGAAATGAGCTTGGACAACCCCAGGAGGGTGAGAGTTTTAGGGAGGCTGAGGTAAAATTAGAATGGTTTTGGTTGAATGTTGAAATGTTTTCTAGAGGAAAGTTGATGTTAAGTTTTGTCCCAGGTTTGATTAGACTCAGCTTAAAAATATCAGTGTTTCTTGGGGTGTTTTCAGAGTGTTCAGTGTCCCCCCCATGAGGATACAGACTGGGGGAGCTCCCAGAGCCTTGAGAGAGAATCCCAACTGCAACAAACATTTTCCAATCAAAAAACCATCTGGAAAACTTCTATTCCACAAGTTGTTGAGAACCAGGTATTTTCTGCAGTTTCTCTGTCTAGAACCCTTTTATTTTGAGGAATTTAGAGTATCTATTCCAAAATGGGATTTGTGGCTGCCTCCAGTGCCCAGAAGAATTGGAGTGAGGATTTATGGACAGATCTCTTTTCCTGCTTGTTTTAACACAATCTGTTAGGAAATGTTCTGTCTCAGCAGCTGAAAATCCCAAATCAGGGATCTCAGACCAGGGAGGGAGAGATGTCCCAGCTCCCCCTGCCCCTGTAAGGTCCTGGTTGTCCCTCCCGTGGTGTCCTGGCAGCGCTGTAGTGACAGGAATGGCTTTGGGAAGGAGAAAAAATCATTTCTATTCATCTGCACTTGATTGTGGATGAAATTTTGAACAGTTTGTGCTCCTTGAGAGCAGCTGCTTCCCTCCCAGGATGGGAAGGGGAAGAGGGAAGGACAATCCAGCAGTGGAAAGGATCCCACCCCACTCAAAATGTGTCCCTGTTTTGATTCTAATCCTCATGTAGCACCAATACAGACAATTCCGATCTCATCCTTTGCTTTCTGTGTTGCTTTCCTCATCCTAAACCTCTTTATGACCTGAACTTTTAGGCTGCTGTGCTTATCTTCTAAAGCAACTGAAGTAATTCCTAAATAAACAGATTTAAAGCCTCTTTATCAAAAAGCCTTTGGAGCTGTCATGGCCTCGCTGGCAACTTGTACCCAGGTTTTGTGAAGTAGAATTGAAATGAGATTTGTAGTTTGGGTGGCTGCTGACAGGGTGGAAGTGGCAATGCAGAGCAAAAAGGGAAATTTTCTTGGGATGTACAGAATTTGGGGTCAAAAATTGGTAATGCAGAGTTTTCCCACACTGCAAACCTGATTAAATTCACTGGATTGCAGGTTCTCCTCAATCATCCCTTAATTCCCAAAGGAAGCAAAATGAGAAGATCTGGGCTGCTATTTATGTTAATTAGCACCACATTATTTAAATACCATTAATATTATTAATTTGTTTCAAGCCGGGGAGGAGGAAAAAGTGAAATCTTAGAAAACAACTTCTCCAGACACCCTTGAACAATGTAAAAATCACAGATACAAACCTGCAGCACGCAGTGTGAATTCCCAGAGGGTGCCTGCCCCATGTCCCGGGGTGCAGTGGAGTTTGGGGCTGTGTGCTGACATGTTTGTACCCCATCTTTATCAGACTGCTGTTATCAGCTGCACCTCAGTGCTGATAACACAGCTGAAGGCAGAGCAGGATCCCAGTGCACACAGATGTGGGGCTGCCACTTGAACTGAAGCATGAATGACATTCTTTTTGAATTATTCCCAGCTTTCCAAGACTTCTTTGCCCTAAATCCTTGGCTGACCTGATTTTTTTTTTTAATATCTTTTCATGAGTGAAGCAGACAGGAAACACTCGCAGCCGTGCCTGTCCCTGCCCTGGGGCAGACCCCCAGGGCTCTCCCTCCCCCTCTTTGGGAACCTCATTCACATAACCCTGTCTTCCCACACAGAAACTGAAG
The DNA here is from genome assembly GCA_013400515.1 of Erpornis zantholeuca. Classification (NCBI taxonomy): domain Eukaryota; kingdom Metazoa; phylum Chordata; class Aves; order Passeriformes; family Timaliidae; genus Erpornis; species Erpornis zantholeuca. The sequence goes on from VZTN01026450.1 coordinate 158,311, forward strand.
AGGATGGTTCCTCCCAGCTCCATCACTGCAGATGTTTGTATTTTCCAAGGCTCCCTCAATGCCACGGTGTAGAAATGAGGTGGCCTTGTTCTCCAGGGCCTTTTCCACACAGACTCCGTTGGCTCATAGATTGAAATCAGAAGGTTTTATTAATATCAAGAAAACAGAGCAAATCTTTCTCTCCCTCCAGCCAGGTTCAGCTGCAGGGATTTCTGTCTCTGACTGTGTCTGTCTCTCCAGCACAGCCTCACAAAGTACAAAAACAAAACCCAAAACCAGAAATCCTTGTTGAAGAAGGAGAACACATTATCACATTTACATTTTTCTCTGCCCGAGAACAAAGTCCACAGGAGCTCTGACTGACCTGGTGCTGCGAGAATTTTGTCAGGCAGAAAATACCTAAAAGAAATCTTTTTTCTGGGCTAGCACCCCACGGTGTTTTAATTCTGTGTCGTTCCCTAGGCCTCCCTCCAGCAGTACCGCAGTAATGCTGGATCCCCGGCCAACCAGTCTCCCACCTCTCCTGTCTCCAATCAAGGCTTCTCTCCTGGCAGCTCCCCTCAAGTAAGGGACTCTGTGCTTCCACAGGCCTTGCTTCTCGTGTGTGTTTCTAGCTGGATTTCTCCATCACTGCCCCATAGTTGTCTCGCTGTGACTCCGTGTGTGCCTCCATGCCTCACCGATGTCCCATCTCGGCTGCCCTTCCATCCACTCCCACGGCTTTCAGGAGCTGCTGAATTGCCTTTTTGTTTTTCTTAGGGAGCAGGGAATCACAGAATCAGGCTGCTGGTTTGTTTGGTGGGCAGAAGCTCCAGGTAGAACCCTCTCAATTCCCAGGATCTCAGGGGAGCTGATGGGCATGAAGTTGGGAGGGCAGGGAATGGGGAATTTCAGTGCCTCCTGCAGCAGGAAAACACCTGAGACACTAAATATTTAAATATTTACACGAAATATCCCAAACTCATTTAAATCACAACGTTTTTTATGTGGGAACATGCCCTGTGAGAGAAAACACTGGAGAAAATGCTCTTAAAATGAGCAGCTTGTAGCTGGCAGGGAATGGGTTCCCAGCACACTCCCTTGCATGCCAGCTGCTTTTCCTTGCTCTGCATGCATCTCCTCACACATCCACGTGTCCTGGATGGCAGTCACAACTTGGGAGAGTGTGTGATCCTCTGAAGGGAGATTTTTACCTGCCAGCAGCAAGAAATTCCAAACAGGCAGAATTTGAGGGTGCCCCAAGGTAAGAAAGTGCATTTTCAGTGCCTGATGCTGCTGAGAGAGCCCCAGCTGGGCTGCTCTGGAGAATCCCACCTGGAGAAAAGAAGTGCAGGGAATTCTTCCAGAGCATCACAAGAGTCTGAAAATCCATTTTCTGTTTCATCACTGAACGTAGAAGGTTGTAAGGAGGATCCTTTCTAAATAAATGCTGGTTCCCAGGCAGGAGCTCCAGGTCCCCTTTGTGAGCCAGGTCAGGATGAGCTCAGCCCTGGAGTGGCAGGGATTGTCTGGATTTCCTTAACCCTGGCTTAATGGCTTCTCAACCTCTCTCTCTTCTGCCTGCTTCTGTGAGTTCTGCTGTGCTCTGTGTGCCTCCAAAAACCAGCACTGTCCCCTAGAGCAGAGCTGGCTGCAAACTCTCACTTCTCACTGGGCAGCACATCCAAATTTAGGTTTTATGTTGATTTTTTTTCTCCCTCTTTGATTTCTCGATCACTCTGGCTTGGTTTTGTCCCAAGGACCAGAGTGCAGCAAGTGGAGCACACACTGGGCTATGATTTTTCCTGCTGGTTTTATCCTGTAAAAACTTCCTCAGGTTCTGCTCTGTTTGAGAGGGACACCACAACACTGAGTGGAAGGAAGAGGATTTGTTAATTCTGCTCTTTTGTAGTATTGGCCTCTTAAACACCCACAGAATTCCTTAGATCTGCTAAATTAAAACTGAGGTGGATGAGGAACATCCCAAAAGCTGGTGGTGGTCACAAATGTGAAACATGGAGAGAAGAAAAACCAGTTTGGAGGGAAAAATTGGGGTTGGTTGTGAAGATGGGGCAGCTCCAGACACCAGAATCCCTTAACAACAGCAGAATATTCCATGTGGAGCAGCCTGGCACTGATGAGTGGCATGCAGTGGGTGCCACACCAGGGGAGGACTTCCACCTTCCCCTCCTTCCCCTGTGGATTTGGGGTTTAATCCTCTGAGTGCCCAAGGACATTCCTTTGATTTGTGTCCCCACAGTTCATTCACCACAGGTTCTCCATGCTCCCACCCTCCCCAAGCCCTCTGCTCCTGTGTCCCAGCTCTGTGTGTGTGTGTCCCAGCTTTCCCACAGGGCTGGGAAAGCTCTGCCTGCCCCTCCAGCTCTGTGTTTGCATGGCTTCCACCCCCAGTGCCTTGCCTGTGCTTCCCTGCTCTCACCCCCAGCATCCTGTTCCAGTTAGGCACAAATATTCCTGCTCTAGTGGCTCTGACCTGGAGAACCTGGTAGGTATTTTTAGATGGATCATTCCAGCCAGGGATTTGTGCTTTGGGGTTGGGTTTTTCCTCCCAGTTGCTCCATGAAGCCCAGAAGATGCTCTGCTGACTCTCCAGCCCTTCTGGAGATGGTGTTTGCACAATGTTCTTCCAGGAGTTGTTGATAAATTTTTCCAAGGCTCTGAAGTGCTGAAGGAATGACATTTCCAGTGGGTTTCCTTTGGGAATTTTGGTGCTTGCAGCTGTAGGAAGCAGCACCCTTCACTGGAGGAGCAAAGCCAGGCTGGGTTTGGGTAGGAGGCTCCGACCTCTGCTCTCCTGCTGATTGTCTCTGGTGTTCCCCAAAGTTTTTGGGATGGGAACAGCGTGTAGTGAAACACAAAGGTTTTAGGGATTGTCCTCGTTTTGGGAATTGTCCTGGCATTCTCATTCTGTGGAATGAATGACAGGAGTTCAAGGGGAAAAATACTTCGATCCTCTTTGAAGCTCTCAATTGGGTTTTAGTGCTGGTTTTGCTTCCCATCGAGCCTGTGCCATCCCAAAATTCAGATTTTCCTTGCAAATAGTTATGAACCATGGGTTGGACTGCATTGAGGTTGGATCCAGCCATCTCAGAGGTCTTTTCCAGCCTGATTGATCCTGTGATCACCCAGTGCTGACCCTGTTCCTGCTGCTCCGGCCGGGAATCATCTCCTGACTGAGCTTCAGTGAGCTCTGGATTCTGCCTCCAGTTTTTTTAGGAGCAGCAGACAGAGCAGCTTGGATAATGTGGAGTTGGAGTAGTTGATCAAAGCCTGGCAGGGCAGCAAATCAACTCTCAGTGGTTAAAAAACCCCAAATTGCTGTCAGTGGTGCTTTGCTTTGCTCTTATCAGTATCTTATCAGTGGCTCTTGTGGTGTTTGATCCCTCCTGGTGTTTGATCCCTTCTTCCCAGGGATCCAGCAGCCTCTGGAGCGTTGATGACCAGGTGATAAATTGGAAAAGTGGCTCCAGTTCCAGCCCTTTCCCAGTTTTGGTTGCACATGGAGCAGGGGAGTCAGGGATTGTTGGGTGCTCTGGCTGTGACCAGAAATGCCCAGCAAAGTGAATCCCAAATCTCTTTTCCAAGTGCATCCAAACCATCCTCGCTCGGAGCCTGTCTGGGATCAACCAGGATCTGCTGAGCCAGGATTTTGGTGGAGGAGTTCCAGTCACAGAGTCTTGGGCTGGGAATTCCTCCCCTGATCCACATTAATCCCAAATCATCCCTAGAATGTGGCAGCCCAGGGGTCTGGCTGGAAGTGGGGAGGGTTTTAAGGAATATCTTGGTGCTTCTTTCTCAGTAATCCTCTCAGGGAAGGACAATTTTGAGGTGTTTTTTTTAATTATTTTTTAATACAGGATAATTTTTGAGGGACTAAAACCTCTGCCTGTTCTGATTCTTCCTAAGATTTTCCAGAATTTCCCATGCTTAGGATTTTAAGGAGGAAATTTGTAGCCTTCTGCTTTGGCCATCTGGATGAACCAGCAACTGAATTTTGTTTTCCAAAATTGAGACAATCACTCCATGGAAATTGTCTTTTATAGAATGTTCTCTTTGTCAGTTAATGGTTTGTTTTTCATCTGGAATATCAGGATTTGGGAATTTTACATCAGGAGTGATGTTGCTGATCTCTGTCTGGCATTTTTTTAGGACAGGATTAAAACATGGACCTCAAATTCTTGATAAATGATGGAGAATAACCAAGGCAGGGGACAGTGATTTAGCAAGGCTGAGGAATTCCTCCTGGAGTTCTTCCCTGGGCTTCCCCCTGACCTTTGGAATGACTTGGAGCCATGGAATGACTTGGAAGCAGGAATTCTTCCATTTGAGGCTGCAGATCCAGAGCCAGACCAGCCCCTCTGCCTCCATGTGGGGTTTGTCCTGCACCCAAAATTCCAAATAAAGCAGAAATGGCCGTGCTGCTGTCCCTCCCCATGTTTCCCAGCACAGTGTCCGTGTCCATAAATCCTGGTTTTCCGTGTTGTCTGTGCTCTGGGAGAAGCCTGTGGGGTTCTGCGGTGTCCCCGTGGCAGGTGTGGGGTCTGGGGCCATTCCTGCCTGCTTGGTGTGGGTCCTGAGGGATTCCTGTCTGCTCCATGAGGGTCCTGAGGGATTCCTGTCTGCTCCATGAGGGTCCCGAGGGATTCCTGCCTGCTCCATGAGGGTCCTGAGGGATTCCTGCCTACTCCATGAGGGTCCTGAGGGATTCCTGCCTACTCCATGAGGGTCCCGAGGGATTCCTGCCTGCTCCCTGAGGGTCCCGAGGGATTCCTGCCTGCTCCATGGGGATTCTGTGGATTCTTCTGCTCTGTGTGGGTCCTGAGGGACTCCCACCTGCTCCGTGAGGATCCTGTGGGTCCTGAGGGATTCCTGCCTGCTCTGTGAGGGTCCCAAGGGATTCCCTCCTGCTCTGTGTGGGTCCTGAGGGATTCCCGCCTGCTCCGTGAGGAGCCTGTGGGTCCTGAGGGATTCCCTCCTGTTCTGTGAGGGCCCCGAGGGATTCCTGCCTGCTCTGTGTGGATCCTGTGGGATCCCCTGGGCCCTGTGGGGTTCCCACCAGCTCCGTGTGGATCCCCTGGGCCCTGTGGGATTCCTTCCTGCTCCGTGTGGATCCTCTGGGCCCTGTGGGGTTCCCTCCTGCTCCGTGTGGATCCTGTGGGATCCCCTGGGCCCTGTGGGGTTCCCTCCTGCTCCGTGTGGATCCCCTGGGCCCTGGGTGATTCCTTCCTGCTCCGTGTGGATCCCCTGGGCCCTGGGTGATTCCCGCCAGCTCCGTGTGGATTTCTCTGCAATTCCCGGGGGAGGAATTGGGAATTTTGCACCATAAAGCCTCTGTTTTGTTTTCAGCATTCTTCCATGCTGGGCAGTGTTTTTGGGGACTCCTATTATGAGCAGCAGATGACAGCTAGGCAGGCTAATGCCCTCTCCCACCAGGTGAGCAAATTCATCTCGGGCCTGCCTCGGCCTCTCCCACATCAAATTAACGCCAATTAATTCCCAATTAATTCTCTGTCACGTCCCTGCTTTGTCCGTGTAGAGTTTTCCTTCTTTTGGTTTGTGTTTCTCAGCAGTTTTTGGTTTGGTTTGGTTTGGTTTGGTTTGGTTTGGTTTGGTTTGGTTTCTCTCCCCTCGTTCTCCATCTCCTCCCCTCCTCCCACAGAGGTGTTTAAAATATTCTGCCAAAGATAAAAAAAGGGAAAGGAATTGAAAAAAGAGATCATAATGAAGCTTTTACAAATGAAAATAATGCCAAGCAGCTCTGGAAAGGGAAAAAAGCAAAAAAAAAAAGTTAAAGCGGTGAAAATGGGCTTGGAAAAAAGGAAAACTAAAGTTTGGAAGAGGAAAAACAAAGAGAATTTGAAAATGGAAATCAGCTTTAAAAGGGAAAAATAATGAATTTCGAAAGACGAAAAATACTGAAAAGGAATCTTAAAATAATGAAAATTCATCTTAAGAAGGAAAAATAAGAAGGAATTCTTAAAGTAATAAAAACTTTAAAAGGGATAAGCAATGAAATTTGGAAGGAAAAGTAATGGAAATATATTTTAAAATAATGAGAATGAGCTTTGAAAAGAAATTTTTAAAATAATGACAAGAAAATTTTAAAATAAAAAGTTGTAAATTAAAATAATTAAATTAAATTCTAAAATGACAAAAATAAATCTTTAAAACAATGGAAATAAATTTGACAGAATTTAAAATACCAAAAAAAAATTAAAAATGAAACATCATGAAAATACAGTGAAAAATTAAAATTATTAAATATTTCAAGCTGCACATTTCTTGCTAGAATTACAATTGGGAAGGATTCCTGTGCAGATGACAATATTGACTCTGGAATTTGGGAATAATCCGTGGCTGGGTTTTTTCTGGGAATAATCAAACCTTCCCTTGGTTTGATCCAACCAGAGCATGGATTCATTAAATTGTGGAATACTTAAAACCAGGAATGTGTCCTGAGAGGGAATTCTGATGAGCAGAGACCTTTGGGGAGCCTGAATTCCCTCGATTTCCCTTTCACACCTCCCTTTTCTTTCGTTCTCCCAATCCCACCCCAGTTTGCTTTGTGCATCCTCCTCCTCCGAATTGGGCAGGGAACATCCTGGCAAGCTCAGGGCCCAGAGCCCTTTTTGAGCAACAAAACCTAAAGATGAATTTGTTTGCCTGTCTCTCGTCCCGTCCTCGAGCCGTGTCCGTTGTCCCCGCCGCCATTGCCGAGGTTGGCAATTAACGATTGCCGTTAATTAACGTTGCTCTGCAGCTGGAGCAGTTCAACATGATCGAGAACGCCATCAGCTCCAACAGCCTCTACAGCCCCTGCTCCACCCTCAACTACTCCCAGGCTGCCATGATGGGACTGACGGGCAGCCACGGCAGCCTGCAGGACTCGCAGCAGCTCGGCTACTCCAGCCATGGCAACATCCCCAACATCATCCTCACAGGTACCTCCGGCCCCTGGGCACTGCGGGTACTGCGGGCACTGGGCCCCGTCAGGGTGGTGGTGGCAGAGGGGAGGGCTTACCTGGGCACCTCGGGAGGTTTGGAGCTCTTGGAGTGTCCAATGTTGGGATACAGGGATGGGAAAGGATCTGAGGAGCAGCTGAGGGCACTTCAGAGGGCACCTCGAGAGGTTTGGAGCTCTTGGAGTGTCCAGTGTTCGGATACAGGGATGGGAAAGGCTCTGGGGAGCAGCTGAGGGCACTTCAGAGGGCACCTCAGGAGTTCTGGAGCTGTTGGAGTGTCCAAAGGTGGTACACAGGGATGGGAAAGGGTCCTGGGAGCAGCTGAGGGCACTTCAGAGGGCACCTCGAGAGGTTTGGAGCTCTTGGAGTGTCCAGTGTTGGGATACAGGGATGGGAAAGGATCTGAGGAGCAGCAGAGGGTGCTTCAGAGGGCACCTCGGGAGGTTTGGAGCTCTTGGAGTGTCCAGTGTTGGGATGCAGGGATGGGAAAGGGTCTGAGGAGCTGAGGGCACTCAGAGGAGACTGAGGGAGACTCCGTGGATTCTACAGCTCCTCCCAAGGGGCAGCTCCAACGTCTGGGAGCAGGGATGGGATCCAGGGAATGGCCAGAGCTGTGTCAGGGGTTTGGGGTGGAGAGCAGGGAAGGGTTCTGCCCCCAGGGAACACTGCCCAGGGAATTGTCCTGGCTCCGAAGCTGCCGGAGCTCCGGGAGCATTGGGACACTGCTCTGGGGCAGGGTGGGATTGTTGGGGTGTCTGTGCAGGGCCAGGAGCTGCATTCCATGATCCTTGTGGGTCCCTCCCAGCTCAGGACATTCCATGATTCCATGATCCCAGCATTGGGGCTTCTCTCTGTTGAGCCAAGAAGGGAAAAGGGGATTGTTGTTGTTGAGGGGTCCAGTCCCAGTGTCCCACTCACCCCTAATCCCAGCACACAGGTAGAGCACCAGTTTTCCTATGGACTTTTCCTGGCTCTGAATTCCCTGGATCCTCTGCCACAGCGAGGAGAAGCTGTGAGAGCCAAACTCCTTCCTCTGCTCGGCCCAAACTGGCCAGCAAAGGCTTGGAGTGTCACATATGGTGGCCAATCTGGTCACAGCGGGACTTGGGAAACAATCCCTGCCCAGGGATATTGTGGCTGCAGCCAGGGATTGCTGATGGGAATGCTCGAAATTGAGGTTATTCCTCCTAAATCTGAGGGAGAGCAGAAGGACTGGAGTGACACCGAACATCCAGACACGAATTTTGGGTTGTGTTTGGTGGTTTGGAGGTGCCAGGAGGAGTCGGAAATTCTGAAATCCGAAGGAGGGTGAATGTTATTTATCTGAGATCTCCATAAATGCTTCCAGGGTTTTTTGGGAGCTGTTTTATGTTATTTATCTGAGATCTCCATAAATGCTTCCAGGCTTTTTGGGAGCTGTTTTATGACTCCCACCCCGGTGTTTACCCAAGTGACCCCCTCATGTGTTCTGTTGCCCGCAGTGACAGGAGAATCCCCCCCCAGCTTATCCAAAGAACTGACCAGCTCCTTGGCAGGGGTGGGGGACGTCAGCTTCGACACGGATTCCCAGTTCCCTCTGGATGAACTCAAAATTGACCCTTTGACCTTGGATGGACTGCACATGCTCAACGACCCCGACATGGTCCTCACCGACCCCGCCACAGAGGACACGTTCCGGATGGACCGGCTGTGACCGGGGCCGGGATCTCCTGGAGGATCCACCCCGGAGGATCCACCCCGGAGGATCCACCCCGGAGGAGGAGCAGCTGCTCCGTGTCCCCCCTGTACAATGAGTAACCACAGCTTGTTGTTCTGAGCTTGCCGCGCTGCCGAGCCCCCGTCCCCGTGGCGCCCAGCGATGTCACCCCCGAGCCGCTCGTTGCCGTCCAGCAGTAAGGAGTTCCCCGGTTTCCCGTGGGCCTTGCCCTCCGCACAGCTCCCCTCTCCCCCCCCAGAGCTCCGGCGGGATGCTGCCCGTGGCTCTTTGCACTAGAGGAGGGCTTGGGGCAGCCGAGGAAAGGCAGGAGATGCTGGCAGACTGGGCAGTGTGGGGCAGGAGGGGCCAGCCCCGGCCGTGCCCCCTCCTCGTGCCCGCGGCGGGAAGTGAATCCCTGCATTGGCACCCCCTGGAATTGTGACTCTGCTTTGTGGCACCGTGCTTGTCCCCAGGTGTGTCCCCAACCTCTCGTCCCTCCCTCCTTTCCCAGCAATCCTGGCAGAGCGGAGCTGCCGCCTGCCACCCATCCCAAAAATCCACTTTAAACACTATTTTTTTTTCCCCAAGCTTTTTATGTTTTGTTTCGTTTTATTTTTTTTTTAATATATATGTAATATATATCTATTTCTATATATGGCTACATATATAGAGAGCATTTCTGAGCACACACGAAAGTTCTATAATTCATTACTTGATCAGACAGAGGATCAGAGCATCTTAAAGCAGCTAAAAAAATTAGAGACTAACCTGCATAATCCTAATTTTTACTTGGTGAGAGATTCCTGGGTAACAGGAAGGGCATTTCCATAGCAATGCCAGGCTCGTAGAATCATGATTTTTTAATTTTTTATTCTTATTCATTACTTATTCTGTTACTTATTTATGATTTTTTTTTGTCGTTGTTGTTGTCATTTCTTTTTTTTTCTTTTTTTATTTAAATATTTGGATATTAGGAAAGTAGCTCAACTACATACAGCCAATGGAAGCACTCTACATAATACTTGTACAATACTTCTTTTTTTTTTGTGGTTTTATTCCAGAAATATATTATATATATTATATATATAGGTATTTTTAAACTAACTGGAATTTTAAACAGATGCTAAGCAGGAATAAGGAAGCCTAAGGCAAGTTTAGATGTTTTCCTTTAGAATAGGCAAAATAGGGTGGTTGGAACTTAAAATTTCCTTCATTCACCCGGGGGAAAAAATCTCTTGCTCCACACAATGACCAGGATTGAATCCTCCAAATTTCTGTTTGATTAAATGGAGAATTGATTCTTCCTGGTGCTCCTTGGGAATATTCTGTGCTGCAGATTAAAGAAATCCCTGCCAGGTTCCTCAGGCTGGGAGCTGGGGGGGTTTCACTCTGGCAGGATCCATGGCTATTCCCAGATTGCTGGGAAGGAGTGGATTTAAAGGAGCTGATACTCCCATGGAACATCCTCCCTCCCCTGGGATCTGCACGGGGACAGCAGCTCCCAGCACAGCAAAAGGCAGGAATTAATCAGGAATTAATGTGATTTGGAGTCTAAGTAACTAATTAAAAACGTAACCCCCGAGGGTGAGCTGCTCCTGGCCAGGGAAGCGCTTCCACTGCAGCCAGGATTGGGAGCAGCCCCGTGGATTTCATTCCCTACACCTCCCACAAATCCCATTCCAGTTGTGCTTTGTCCCCCCCCAGATGCCCTTCCCACCCCTTCTGCCCCCCCTGCATTCCCTTTTTCCCTCCAAACCTGTCCCATTCTCCAAGGAAATCCCAACCCCAGGAATTCTCCTCATTCCCTCTCGGGGATGGCGCTGGGCTGCTCTTAACGAGTCCCACCGCAATTAATGAGAGTCCTCCTGCAATTAACGACCTCCCCTGCTCCTAATGAGTTCCCCTGCTCCTAATGAGTTATACTAAGTTCCTGTGTGCTTCCAGAAATCCGTGGGCTGAGATTCCTGCCTGCTCTGCTGAGCAGGAGCAGGCTGGGGATCTCTGCAGTCCCGGGGTGCCCGCTCACCTCCCGTGCCATTTGTTGACCATTTGCACTAAAAATGTGGAATTTTTTCTTGGCTTCCCTGTGTCTTCTTTTAGTTTTCTTTTTGTTTTGTTTTGTTTGGTTTGGTTTGGTTTTTTTTAATTTTTTCCTTCCCCACGCCCTCCAGAGGTTTCCCCGCATCCCTTGGGAATGTTTTAGGATTTTTTTGGCAGGGTTTGAGCCCGGTAGGACACGTTCACTCCCAATGGCTGCTCCTTTCAGATCCCTCACGCTTTTTCAGTGCAAGGAGGAGATGAAAGGCAGCTCAGACAGGAGGATACCTGGAAAAAACAGGAGGAGTTTGGGCCCAGGTGCCTCGGAGCCCTTTGCTGAGCCCACAGTGCAGCTCCCGTAGCTCCGGGTGGGAATTGGGGGCTGCTCTCCCGTTGGAATGAGTCCTGTGCATGTGGCACTCCTTGTCTGTGATGTGGATTTTTATCACCAGAGTCACCTCAGAGCGGGAGCTGAGATTCCCCCGGGAGGCTCGGGCAGGGAGCGGCGGCTCCAGCTCCTCCCCGGTTTTTTAACTCCGTGTGTAAATAAGAGCTCTTTGTTTCTTAGACTTGTAAGTAGACCTTGAAAATGGCCTTAAATTTCAAACACCACACCTTGGATGCAGCTGTCACCATGAGGGACCATCGAGCTGGGAGAAAGGCAGGTTCTGCTCCCTGCAGAGGGGGAAGGAGCTGGGATGTCCCCTGGGAATGCTGTGTGTGCCAGGAGGGAAAAGCTGCTTCTCATCCCTTGAGATCCTGGGATTCCAGCAGCTCCTGCCTTTCCCTTCCCCAGGGAGGACCTTTCACATGGGAGCTGCCCCAGAGGGATTCCTCCCTCCCTTCCTCTCTCCTTAAAATTCCAGTTTTTGTGGCTGACCTGGAAGCAATCCCAGAGAAAAGCGTGGAGTGGACCCTGAGTGTTCCCAGCACAAATAATCTGCTTTTATTCCAAATTCAGCAACCCCGTGCTCATTGCAGCGTGTGGGGCTCCCCCCCAGGTGGGGGCAGAAAGGGAAAACTAAAACCAAGGAGAAAATAGTGTTCATTGCTATTATTGCTAAGTTTGAGTTCAGTGCTGTTGAAGCTGTCTGGTGTCTCCAGGGGTGACTGTCCCTCCCTCCCTGCTGAGTGATCCCTCCCTCCCTCCCTCCCTCCGTGTTTTTATATCCAGAAGGAATTCATTCCCAAATTCCCAATTCCCAAGCTAGACTGTTGCATTTGCCAATACAATGGGGAAGAACAGGAATAAACCCTTGGTGCATCCAAAACTGTGATTTTTTTTTTTCTTTTTTTTTTTATTTTTCCCCAGAAGCAAACCCAGCCCTGGTGCTGTGGGGGGGTGGGGGGAGGCTCTTTTTTTCCCCCTTTTTTTCCCCCTCTTTTCCCTGTACATAGACCTTCCCTCGGCGTTCCTGCCCCGCTGGCTCCGCACCGGCCGCATGCGTGACCCGGGCCCTGCTCCCACGGCTTCTGCATGGCAGGGAGCGCTTGCCAGCCCCCCCTGTGCCCCCCACACACAGCCCGGGCTGGGCTCTGCCCCCCTGGGGCTTCTTTTTCATTTGCAAGAGGGGAAAATGTTTCCAGAAGTGGCTGTGAAATCCCTTGGGGAATCGTTGGTTCTCCGCGGAGGTTTCAGGGATTGTTTGGTGAATTCGTCTCTAAGAGCTCTCGTGGATGAGCCTTCAGCTCAGAGGAGGTCGGGTTTGATGATCCTGGAGGTCTTTTCCCACCTTGATTTGGTTGTTCCCTTCCAACCTTGATTCCATAATCCTTTCCCAACCTGAATTCAGTCATTCTTCTCCCACCTTGATTGGGTCGTTCTTTTCCAACCTTAATTTGGTGTTTCCGACCTTAATTTGGTGATTCTTTTCCAGCCCTGATTCAGGTTCTTTTCCAGCCCTGACTCAGTGGCTCTTTCCCAACCTCAATTCCATGATTCCAAGAGCAAAAGCTGCCCCAAGTTCACCTAAAAGCAGCACCTGACAACATCCCAAAACCACTTAAATTCCCTAAAAAACCAAACCCTCGCTCCTAAAAACTTGGATTTCTGTCAAAACAACGATGAAGGAAAGACCCTGGAAACCCCCTCTGGACACGAAGGAAGCAGGAAGGTTCCTCCTCCCCCCTTAGATCCCCACCTTGGCTGTTTTTTCGGGAGAAACCCCAAAACCAGCGCGTTTATTCCTCGGAGCAACGGCCCCCCCGTCACTGTGATGGCAATGTGAAAGCGCAGGTAGCCTTTGTTACGTGTGTCTGTCCTTTTTACAAAACAACCAGGAAAACAAAACAAACAAAAAAAAAAACCCAAAAAAACTCCTTCCCTCTTAGAATCAAACTTTGTAGTGTTCCTGTTCTTTGTNAAAAAATAACAACAAAACAAACAAACAAACCCTCCTTCCCTCTTAGAATCAAACTTTGTAGTGTTCCTGTTCTTTGTATTTTGAGTTGCATCTTATTTATACGGCGCAGTGTAGGCATGGATTGCATGTCGGTTTTCTACGCGGGCACCACGACATTCTGACTGTGTATTATAAATCATTTTTACCTTTTTAAACAGGAAAAAAAAAAGAAACAAAAATACAAAAAATAACAACAAAACAAACAAACAAACAACAAAAACCCAACCCAACAACACAACGAAATCATTGTGTGGAATTTCTATACTGCAAAGCCAAACACTACATGGAGTCCTCTCTTGGTTTGTGTTATTTATTTTCCGAGGCGGTGGGGGCGGGCGGGGGGGGCGGAGCCGTGTGTGCGTTGCCTTATGTGGGCTTGACCAATTTTATCAAAATAAAGGCCTAAAGGGGTAAAATCCTCTGGCTCTTTTCTTCAGGGGTCGAGGGATGGCGTGGGAGAGCGTGGGGGAAAAGAGAGAAGCCCAGCAGCAGCCAGGGCGTGTGGAAATCACTGCTGGGAATAAAGAGCAGGGGCTGAGTTTGAATCCTTCACCTGCAACCTTGGAATCCTGGAATGTCCCGAGTTGGAAGGGACCCACGGGGATCCTCATCCCCAAGGATCCTGTGACCCAGGAATGGTTCAGATCCCCCAGTGCAACCCCTGCCCACCTGGAGCAGGGACACAGGAGTGTCTGGGTGGGTTTGGGATGTTCCCAGGCCCTCCCTGGAGCTGTTCCAAGCTCCACGGAAAGTTCTCCCCGTGTGGAGGGGAACTTCTGGGAGTGTTTTCCAGACTCTCTGGAGCTGTGGTGGCCTTGGGGACAGGGANACCCAACAACACAACGAAATCATTGTGTGGAATTTCTATACTGCAAAGCCAAACACTACATGGAGTCCTCTCTTGGTTTGTGTTATTTATTTTCCGAGGCGGTGGGGGCGGGCGGGGGGGGCGGAGCCGTGTGTGCGTTGCCTTATGTGGGCTTGACCAATTTTATCAAAATAAAGGCCTAAAGGGGTAAAATCCTCTGGCTCTTTTCTTCAGGGGTCGAGGGATGGCGTGGGAGAGCGTGGGGGAAAAGAGAGAAGCCCAGCAGCAGCCAGGGCGTGTGGAAATCACTGCTGGGAATAAAGAGCAGGGGCTGAGTTTGAATCCTTCACCTGCAACCTTGGAATCCTGGAATGTCCCGAGTTGGAAGGGACCCACGGGGATCCTCATCCCCAAGGATCCTGTGACCCAGGAATGGTTCAGATCCCCCAGTGCAACCCCTGCCCACCTGGAGCAGGGACACAGGAGTGTCTGGGTGGGTTTGGGATGTTCCCAGGCCCTCCCTGGAGCTGTTCCAAGCTCCACGGAAAGTTCTCCCCGTGTGGAGGGGAACTTCTGGGAGTGTTTTCCAGACTCTCTGGAGCTGTGGTGGCCTTGGGGACAGGGACAGGCAGCTCTGGTGGCTCAGCCATGCTGCTGGCTTTGGGTCAGGCCTAAAACTGTTGAGTTTTTATGTCCTTTGGGTCAATTTTTGGTGTTTCCCTTCATTCCGTGTGCTGGTGAGTCAGGATGGAGCCACCTTGGAGCTGGGAGTTGGACACAGATTCTGTCTTGGGGACCTTGATTTTCATGCCAAGTGTCCCAACCCCTGAGGGGACAAAGGACACACCCAGGGGGACCCATCCTGATGTGACTTCGTGGTCCCTGTGAGCCGCTGGAGAATCCTCTGGTCCTTAATTGCAGACATGGAGCTGGGATTGCTCCATGGGGCTCCCTGAACATTCCCAGGGATTCCTTAATCCTGCTCTTCCCTTCTGTGGTTCAGGGGAAAAAAAGGATGAGAAGTCTCCATTCTAAAGCTGAGAATGGTTTCTGTCACTGGAGTTGTAAAATTCCTTTACAAGAAGGAAAAACACAACAGGCTTGAACTTCCTCGTAGAAATTGAGTTGATTTATGCCATAAAAAGGGAATTCTTGGGATTCAATCAGATTTCTCTTGTGTGTCCAGCAGGAAAAGCCCTTCCCAAATATCCTGGCTTCTGTCTGATGCCACCTTTGAGAGGAAAAGGTTCAGTTTGGCTGAAATGGGGAATTTTTTAGGTATGGAATGAGGAGATACAGGTGACATTTCCATCCTTGCAGAGGTGTTGGATATCAAAGTTCTGTGATGTTTGTGGGGTGAAATTCTGGGCAGTTTAAGGCTCATTAGACCAAACTTTGTTGGATCCTGAATGTTCCTGGCAGGAGCAGTGGCACAGTCAGGGTGGGGCAGCATCCCCAGGACACATCCACAGCCTGGGACCCCCTGATAAAACAGGGCAGGAGGCACTGAGGGTTATTTTGGGGAGGAATCAGAACTTTGAGCTCTTCCTGACCTTTTGGGAGCCCTGTCCCTGACCGGATTCCCTGTGGAAGGGGAAGTGAAGGTGTTTCCTGCAGGGAAAGTTTGATTTTATCCAACCCAACCCAGCAGCGTCTCTGACTCAGTGGCAGCTAAACCCAACCTGGTGGAGGGTATTGAGTTTGGGGGAAAAAACCCCAAAATGATGCATTTTCAGCCTAAAAAATGCTGCTCTGGACAAGCAAAACCTTTTCTATTCAAACAATTCATGGGTGATGTTGCTGATTTATGCAAACAAACCCTGCTCAGTGCAGCAGCAAGGGCACAGAAATGCAGGAAAAGTCGTCCCTGTGCCAGCCAAGATTTCTTTATTGTGTTTTTCTCTGGATAAAGTGGAAAACTGACATTGGCTTTAAGTGTTTGCAGCCAGACCTGATGTGAAAACGCAGCTCAGCTCCATGTACATCCTTTCCCACCTTTATTTTTTTGTGTGTGAAGGCTTCTGTCTTTGTATCTTTGCATTCTTTGTAAAGGAAATGGAATAAAATTCAAATGTTTTTGCCTCTGGCTGCTCAGCTTTTTCTCAGTTTCATTTGTCGTTGGTTTGGGGGGGGTTCAGTGCAGCCAGGGCTCTCTCGGCCCCACTGAGGGTTCCTCCCTTCCACATCTGCAAGGGAAAAGCTTCAGAAGAGGGGAAAGAACACACACGTGACCAAGGAGAAATCTAGAATTTATTATCCAACATTCCAAGTGTTTATTATCCAACATTCCAGAACAAAGATCCTCTCCTTAAAGTGCTTTTTTTTTATTTATTAAAATGAGCAACTTGTACCGAGGCTGCTCCGCGTCCTCCTCGCGCTCGAGCTGGGTTTGCTTTGCAGCAGGTCTCCAAAAGGAAAACAACATTCACACTCAGGAGCCTTGGAGTAGGGAAAAGATTCCTGGGAATCATCCACGCCAAAAACTCACTCCAACCATCGCAGCTGCTGCAGGGAGCTCCCAGCTGGGGCTTGCAGCAGCTCAGGTGTCTGCTCACACTCCCTGGCTCCACCTGTGCCCTTCCCAGAGGATTTGTGTAGTGTTTTAAGGGATTTGCTGTTGGGGAAGAGGAGCTGGAGGCTGTGAGGGCGCGGTGGGAGGTGCTGACAGTTCTTGGGGAAGGATTCCAGAGCGGGAGCGAGCACAGTTTGGGAAGCAGGTGGGGCTGGAGGGACATTCCACGGGGATTAGTCCTGCTGGACCCGGAACGTCTCGTAGTCCTCTGGGATGGTGTCTGAGGAGTAAAGCAAAGAGAGATCAGGAGGAGGAACAGCAAGGAAAAATGGGCTCCTGTTTGCTGCCCTGTTCCCGTGGCTGTGCAGGTGAACAACTGGAAAGGAGAATGGGAAAGAATTCCGTGTTGGCTTTGCCCAGCTCACCGTTGCAGCGGTAGCGGAGGTTGGACCAGATGATGTTCTCCTGGGAGAAGCAGAAGACCCCGAGGCGTCCTCCTCTCATGGTGGTGTCCAGGACAACTCCGGTGTCTGCCACGACCTCGGGGCCTTCGTAGAACCGAGCCCTGGAGGGGAACGGGGCAGGGGCTGAGCAGGAGCTCCCCAGGCCTCGTGGATGCTCCACCCCTGGGAGTGTCCCAGGCCAGGCTGGAGCAGCCTGGGATTGTGGAATCCCTGCCTGTGGCAAGGCTGGAACTGGATGAGTTCCTTTCCAAACCCACTCTGGGATTCCCTGAGGCTGATTGTCCTGGTGGGAACTGTCCTGGCTGGAGCCGAGGGTGGGGAAGGGCAGAGCCTCACCTGATGTAGCCAACCTGGGGCCGGTGCTGCAGGAACCAGCGGTAGGAGGTCTTGTCCTTCCAGCCAGAGTTCCTGGGGTCCTTCCAGAGCAGCTTCACCTGGTCTGTGGTGTCTCCCGTGTGCCACAGGGAATTCCGGAGGTACTCCCCAGGGCCTGTTTTGGATTTCACTGCCTGGGACAGAGCAGAGCCCGGTGGGTGTGAGCAGAAAGGATTTGCTGCAGCTGCTTATCCCTGAGGCAGAAATGCACCAGGGAATTCCTTCTCCAGGGCTCCTTTACCTTCAGCTGAATTCCAGGCTCTGCCACTGCCCGGAAGGGGTTTGCCTGCCAGTAGGTTTGCTCCATCTGCTTCCACATGACCACGTAGAAGCTGGAGCTGTCCTGGTACCCGAATATGAACCCAGCGTAGTCATCATCTGTGGCTGTGTTGACGTGGAAGGTGCCCTCGAAGTCCACCCCATTAAAGGCTGTGTACCCTGGTGGGGAACAGAGACTCTGCACTCCAGGACTCAACAGAGCCAGGACTGGATCTATTTATAGCATCTCTCCCTGTTGGGAGGGGGATTTTGCCAAGGGGAATTTGGACTCTGGGGCTACAGGGACCAGCGGATGGATCATGAAGGGGTGACTGATCAAAGCTGCACTGAGTGATGATTTTCCAGTGGGAAAAGGTAAATTCCTCACCTACAGCCAGGCCAGGATCGCTGTTCATGGTCTGGACAATCTCCATGCCCTGGGAAGAGGAATTGGGACTCATTACTGCAGCCCCAGACACACCAAATTCCCTCTTGTGCTGCTCCATGGCAGTGACTGCGAGGTTTGGGCACTGCAGAACCGTGGAGGCTGTGGAGCCTTTCAGGGAAAAGCAGCCAGGATTGTTCCCAGCTGGAGCTCTCCCCTACCTGGTTGAGGACAATCCAGTTGGGGTCGATCTGAGCATCCCCCTCGGGGTCCAGCACCACAGTCTGGAAGGCCCTGAAGTCAGTGAGTGTCACCTCGGCGTTCTCGGGGCAGACGTCGATCCTGTCGATCACCATGTCCCTGTCGAAGTCGTCCTCACAAAGGTTCCCCACGCCGTCCCCTGGGCACGAGGAGGAGGAGGAGGAGGAAGGAGCCTGGAGCAGCTGCTCCTGCCCTTTGCTCTGGGTTTGCTCAGCCTCAGGAAGCACCAGGGGCAGGCGAGGAGCTGCTCAGAGCTGGGGCACCCCAAGGAGCTGCAGAGAAACCCCTCAAACCCCAGACACGTGTGGAGGAGAGAAACTGACCCCAAACATGATCCCACATATGATCCCAAACAGGATCCCAATCACCATCCCAATCACCATCCCAAACAGGATCCCAAACACGATCCTGATGTTAGGGGTAAGGAGATCTGCAAATGCCACAGACCTGGCTTGATCCAGTCCCAAGGAAACCCAAACCCCTGTGGGTTCCAGAGCTTGCAGTGACCCCAGGAAGCCCTGAGGAGCCCCCAGAAGGATCCATCCCTCACCATCCGAGTCCTCCTGGCCAGGGTTGGGCACCAGCCTGCAGTTGTCGGGGCCAGGGGGCCGTAGGTCGGGGATGCCATCATCATCATCATCCTCGTCACACTCATCCCCCAGCCCATCATTGTCTGTGTCCACCTGGGAGCTGTTGGGCACTGTGGGGCAGTTATCCCGGGAATCCTGGTGCCCATCTCCATCGCTGCAGAGACAGGGACAGGGACATGTCACCCACGGCCACCAGCAGGGAAAACCTTCCCAGGGGCTGGGATTGTCAATGGGAGCAGCAGGATTGGGGATTTCAGCCTTGGGAGGATTTGTCACACCGAGAACGGCTCAGGAATGTTCCAGCTCTGGGGATGGCTTTGCTTCCTGTGGTCACTTTTTTGGAGGTCTGAAGACAATTCCACCTCTAAAGCTCCATTTTTCACTGGGATAAGGCCAGGCCAGGCTGTGCCAGCCCTTCTGCCCTTTCTTCCCCAGGATTTCATGCAAATAAAGAGAATTTGGAATTTTTGCAGCGAGGTCTCACCTGTCCTGGTTGGTGTCGCAGACATCTCCCACCAGGTCATGGTCAGTGTCTTTCTAGAAAAACCAAGGAAGGATAATTTAAATTTTCCAGAGATTAAGGAGGAATAGGGAACAGAGCTGCCAACAGCAGGAGAGTTTCTGTGGGATATTTTGTTGGGGGATTCTGAGGAATTCCAGTAGTGGGACTGGGCAGGAAGGGAGAGCCCAGAGTGCCAGACTTGCTCCTGAGGGAATTTCCTTCTGTGCCACAGGAGGGCAGCAGCTGGAAGTGTCACCTGGGCAGGTGACAGGGGCACTGCTGGGGTGACAGGAGTGGCCCTGTGGGACTGGGATGGGACTGGGATGGGACTGGGAGGGTTCTGTACCTGGTCGGGGTTGCTGAGGGTGGGGCAGCTGTCACAGGCGTCCCCCACACCATCCCCGTCCCCATCCCTCTGGTCAGGGTTGGGCACTCTCCTGCAGTTGTCCATGGGGTTTTTGATCCCTGGAAAACAGGAGCAAATTCATGGATAAAGCAGTGATTTCAGGATTTGGGGATGGTGTTTGCTGAGCTCCCCCTGAGCTGAGTCTGGAATGTGCCTGATCCCAGCAGGAGTCAGCCTGGAATGTGTCTGGAATGAGTCTGGACTCGTCTCTCACCGTCCCCGTCCATGTCATCGTCGCACTCGTCGCCCTTCCCGTCGCCATCGATGTCCTTCTGGTCGTTGTTCTTCACCTGCCTGCAGTTGTCACAGGCGTCCCCAAAGTTGTCCCTGTCGGTGTTGCGCTGGTCTGTGTTCCGGGTGTACACACAGTTGTCCTGCAGGCACAGGGACAGGGCTGGGGACAGCAGCACCCTCGGGGTGTCCCCACACAGGACAGGCTCCCCAGTTCCCACCCTTGGGGGATGTTTCTGTGCCTGCTTTTAGATCCTCAGAGCACACGGACCAAGGGCACTGAATTCCTGCTGGGAACTCTAAATTCCTGTTGGGACCTCTAAATTCCTGCTGGTACCCCTAAATTCCCACTGAGAACTCTAAATTCCCCCTGGGACCTCTAAATTCNACCCTAAATTCCCATCGGGACCTCTAAATTCCTGCTGGGACCCCTAAATTCCCACTGGGACCTCTGAATTCCCATTGGAACCTCTAAATTTCCACTGGGACCTCTGAATTCCCATTGGGACCTCTGAGTTCCCACTGGGACTTCTGAATTCCCATTGGGACCTCTGTATTTCCACTGGGAACTCTGCATTCCCACCATTGCTTAGGGAAGGGTGGCCCAGCTCCAACCTCAGCATTTGGGATCCCATCTCCGTCGGCGTCGTCGTCGCAGGCGTCTCCGATCCCGTCCCTGTCCGCGTCCTCCTGGCCCGAGTTGGGGACGGTCATGCAGTTATCCTGCCGGGAGAGAGACACAGGGATGTGGGAATGTCACCCAGCCCCGGTTCTGGAGGTGCCAGGGATTGAAATCCCTGATTTCCCGAGGAAGGAAGGGGAGCTGGCTGCTCTCACCTTGCGGCATTTCTTGTCGGAGCAGCGCTGCTTCTCGTCGGGGACGCCGTCGATGTCCGTGTCCTTCCCGCACACGTAACCATTCCCTGCCCACCCCACGAGGCACTGGAACAGGGCACACACTCAGCATCAGCTCCCCCATGGTCATGGCCCCCTCGAAATCCAAGGATTTATAAGGGAAAAGGCACAAAACGCTGCAAATGCAGGGGTGTGAAACCCTCCGGGGAAATAACGCCTGGGAGAAACATCTCTGGAATTTCAACAGCTCAGATCCAACTCTCTGCTCCGAGCTGAGGATGCGAAGAGGCAGCAGCAGAAGTTGGCTCTGAGGTTGCTGAGTGGATTCTCCCTGCTCGGCTCCAGGGAATTCTTTCCCGGGCAGATTTGCAGCGCTTCAGGAAAAACCAAAACCCCAAAGGAGCAGGAGGAGCTCGGAGGTGCTGGGAGAGGATCGGAGGCGCCGGGAGCAGCCCAGGGAGCAGCGGTGGCTGCAGCTCAGGTGCCAGGGACGAGCAGGGATGGATGGCTGGGGAAGGGCGATCTCCAGGAGAGGGCAGTGGCAGACCCGGGAGAGGAGCGCGGGATGCGGGAACGCGGAGCGAGCGCGCCCCAAGCGCCAGGAGGGGACGGGAGGGGAGGGGAGGGGGCGGAGCAGACCCCGATTGCAGGAGGATGGGGTCAATCCCAAATCCCGGGAGGGGCTGGATCAGAGGATCAGATCCCAGACCTGGCAGGACAAGGAGCCGTCCCTCTCCACGATGCACTCGGCTTTCTCGTGGCACGGGCTGATCTCGCCGTTGGGGCAGCGCCGTGTCCCGGGCGCGGTCTGGCTGCGGCAGCCGCTCAGCTGATCCCCCACAAAGCCCGGCTTACAGGCCCCGCACTTGTAGGATCCCTGCGGGGAAAAGGGGCAGCGACTCGAACGCAAATCCCGGCGGAGCTCTGCCCTTCCTCGGCAGCCAGGTTTGGAGCCTGGGAAAAGAGATCCGCGGGGATCTCCGGGAATGTCGTGGAATCCTGGAATGGTTTGGGTTGGAAGGGACCTTAAAGCCCATCCATTCCCAGCCCAAGCCTGGCCTTGGGCACTGCCAGGGATCCAGGGGCAGCCACAGCTTCTCTGGGAATTCCATCCCATTCCCTCCCCACCCTCCCAAGGAGGAATTACTTCCCGATATCCCACCCAAATTCCCCTTTTCCAATGGGAAGCCATTCCCTGTGTCCTGTCCCTCCATGCCTTGTCCCCAGTCCCTCTCCAGCTCTCCTGGAGCTCCTTCAGGCCGTGCTAGGAGCTCTGAGCTCTCCCTGGATCCTTCTCCTCTCCAGGTGAGCACCATCAGCTCTCCCAGCCTGGCTCCAGAGGGGCTCCAGCCCTTGGATCATTCCCACATCCCTGAGGATTTACCCGGGTGTTGATGCAGATGGAGTTGGGGACACAGTTGCTGGCAGCTCCAGTCTCACACTCGTTGATGTCAGTGCACACCTGCCCGGGGAGGAGAGCAGGACACACCTTTAC
The DNA here is from genome assembly GCA_013400515.1 of Erpornis zantholeuca. Lineage (NCBI taxonomy): Eukaryota > Metazoa > Chordata > Aves > Passeriformes > Timaliidae > Erpornis > Erpornis zantholeuca. The sequence goes on from VZTN01026450.1 coordinate 180,550, forward strand.
CTTCACCCCAAATCCCAGGATCCAGGCAGGGCCTGGGGCAGGAGCAGAGCCCTGGCACACCTCCCTAAGCCAGGATGGGTCAGTTTTCCTGCTGACCAGCATGAGGCAGATCCCAGCAGGATTCCAGACCTCCTTTCCAGCCTGGGAGCAGAGCTGAGCTCTGAGCTGAGCTGCTGGAATACCCTCACTGTGGAAGGGGGGCCACAGATTTGGAAGCTCGGTGGCTGCACCCCATAACCAGCCCCAAATACCCAGAGCCACGCGTGGGACAACGAATCCCTAAAAACCCCAACCAGCTCAGGCTGCTGGGATTTTGGCTTTCACCTCTCTGGAGCTGTCAGGGAAGCTGGAGGGGGTGGAAGCAGCTGTGTGAGCTCTTCTGTGTGCCAGCAGGAAGGATTCCCATTCCCATCCCCATTCCCATTCCCATTCCCATTCCCATTCCCATCCCCAGGATGGCTCCACAACCACAGAGGTGTTGGGATGCTCTGCCCAGCCCCAGTTTGGCTTCAGGGCTGAGCTCTCAGGACATCCTGAGCACTCTCCTCTCCCTGAATTCCCACATGGAATCACGGAATCCCAGAATGGTTTGGATTAGGAAGGGATCTTTAATCACCCCATTCCCACCTCCAGGGACACCTCCCACTATCCCAGGGCGCTCCAAGCTGCCCTAGGACACTCCCAGAGCTGGGAATTCCACCCCAACCCCTCCCCACCCTCACAGGCAGGAATCCCTTCCACCTCCAGCAGTCACCACCTCGCGTTTCCCTCCCGTTTCTTCCAAGACCTTTGAGTCCCAGCGGCAGAGGGGGGAGAATCCCCATTTCCCGGGATTACAGAACATTCCAGGCCCTGACCTGTTTGTTGGCCCTGGCGTAGGCCAGCCCCACCCCTTCCAGCAGCTGCCCGGTGAAGCCAGGCGGGCAGGGGTCGCAGCGGAAGCCGGGGTTGGTGTTGATGCACTGAACTTTTGGGAAGCAGGGGTTGGCATTGCACTGAAACGAGAGAGAGACAGAGAGGTGCCCATGGCTGTGCCAAGGGGCAGCTCTGCCCCCAAGGCACGGCCAGCTCGTGGGTTTTTAGTGTTTAAGGAAGATAAAATCGCACGGAGGTTCCTCGAGAGCTTCCCCAACTCGGGTGTGCCCCCGGGGCTGTAATAATGAAACCTCTTTGAGCTCTGATTCTCCTCAGGTGACACCAGAGCTGCTCTCGCTTCACATTTTCCTTCCTGGAATCCCCAGAGTCCAGGGAACTGACAATTCCTCACCCTGGCCTCGAAACACAACAAGAGTTGTGTTTGTTTAGTGCTTTCCGAAATTGCTGTGAATGCTTTGCTTTCTCCAACACTTCATTATTTTTGCCTGGATTTTTAAGCTCTGTGCTGGCAGATGCAGCACAGGAATACAGCAGATCCCATATTTTGGATTGACAATCCCAAAATCTCCCACGGAGCCTTCAGCAGGTTTTTAAATTGAAATGCAATTGGGATAATCAGGTTTAGGATAGGGTTTGGGAAGCACAGAGCTCAAGAGCTCTACAAAAAAAAAATCAGCAGATGAGCAGAGCTTTGCACACACACAGAGCTTAAAATTGGTGGAATTCCACATTTCCTAAACGACAACAACAAAAATAAAACCCCACAGTATCTGCCCAGCAAAATTTGATTTAGGGCAGAGACAAAGCCCTGTGGTTAAGGTTTGCTGGTTCAAGGATTATTTGGGAAGTGTTTGATCCCATTCCACACCTAATCAATCTTATCTCCAACAACTCAGCAGCAAAGGAGGCTGCTCTGCCCTGCCAAAATCCCCTCCCTGTGTGGCACAAACCTAAGGATTTATTCTGTTGGGACAAATCCCAACCGGACTGGCCCTGAACAGACACAGAATGACCCCAGGCAGATTTCAATCAGAATTTAAATCAGAATCAAACAAGAATGAAGTCAGAATTAAATCAGAATTCAATCAGAATTTAAATTAGAATTAAATCAGAATTAAATCAGGATGAAACAAGAATTAAATCAGAATTAAATCGGAATTTAAATCAGAATTAAACGAGAATTAAATCAGAATTAAACCAGACTGCAGACTTTCCCTAACAACGGCCCCAATCCCACTGTCCCAGACTGTCCCCAGACTGTCCCAGGCTGTCCCCAGACTGTCCCGGGCTGTCCCAGGCTGTCCCCAGACTGTCACGGGCTGTCCCAGGCTGTCCCGGGCTGTCCCAGGCTGTCCCGGGCTGTCCCCAGGCTGTCCCCAGGCTGTCCGGGGCTGTCCCAGGCTGTCCCCAGGCTGTCCCAGGCTGTCCCAGGCTGTCCCGGGCTGTCCCCAGGCTGTCCCTAGACTGTCCCGGGCTGTCCCCAGGCTGTCCCAGGCTGTCCCAGGCCGTACCTCGTTGATGTCGGAGCAGTGGGTGCCGTTCCCGGAGTAGCCCGCGGGGCAGGGCCCGCAGCGGAAGCCGGTGCCGGTCTCGGTGCAGGGAACCCCCGGGAAGCAGGGATTGGGCTGGCAGCGCTTGAACTGCGTCATGGTGATCACAGGGCCTGTCACCTCCGGCCGCATCCCTGCGGGGGGACAGGGGAGCTGAGGTGGCACTGCCAGCACCGCCCTGCCGTGGGCACGGCTGGGGCAGCCCTGCCCGGTCCGTGCCAGGGGTGGGTGTGGAGAGAAATCCCTGGGTTGGGAAGGGGGAAAATCCCTGGTTTGGGGTTGGAGGATAATCCATAGTTTGGGAAGGGGAGGGAAATTCCTGTTTTGGGAGTTGAGGGAAATCCTTGTTTTGGGGATGGAGGGAAATCCCTGTTCTGGGAACGGAGGAAAATCCCTATTTTGGGAATGGAGGATAATCCCTACTTTGGGAATGGAAGATAATCCCTATTTTGGGAATGGGGGATAATCCCCATTCTGGAAATGGAGTGCAAGGGTGGCACTGATGATCCTTAAGGTCCCTCCAACCCAACCCATTCCAGGATTCTGGAAGGAAAGAGAAGCTTTTGGAACCTCCCCCTGCTCCAGCTGCCCTCGAGCCACGGGATCACCCTGGGGCACCAACCCGTGCGTGCAGGGGGCTGTGGGACCACCAAAAAACCCCAAATATCGGGAATAACTCGATCCAGGCTGCTCCCTTTGGGCACAGCTGAGCTCGGGCCCACACTCACCGCAGGCATCGCACTCCATGACTGTGTTCTTCAGGAATGTTATCTCCTTGATCTGCAAGGGAACAGGAACCAGCGCTGAGCCTGCGGCGGATCAGCCTCCGAGGATCCCCAGAGCAGGCAAACATCGCGGCTGGGCCTGCTCGGCTCCCACCCTGCAGCTCCTGCCCCGAAATTCGGGGATTTTTTGGGATTTGGGGTGGTTCGTCCCTTGGAGTTCATTCCCTGCAAGGATTCCTCTGTTCCCACGGGATGCTGTTGGTGTCTCACAGAGGAGGAAACGTTTGGGAGCACGGAAATAAGAGGGAAAAAAAATCTGTTTTCTGCTCCAGGGGATGCTGATCCAGCAATCCTGGGGAGGGAAGGCAGGAGGAGATTCCCTTGGGAATAACCTTGGCCACTGCTGGTGTGGATTTTTAGAATCTATTCCTGGAATTCCCTCCTGATTTCCTCTAGGCTCCCACTGAAAATATTCCTGCGTGGAGGTGTGTCCAGAGGTTGGGATGGAGATCAGGGAAAGGTTTATTGGATAGAATAAAAATTAAAAATAAATAAATAGAATAGAATGAAATTAAATGAAATAGAATAATATAAAATAGAAGNCAAGAGGGGGAAAGAACAAACAGGAAAACCTGCCTGGGAGCTGGAAGGGAAGGCTGGAATCACTGCCAGGAGCCCTGGCTGCCCCAATTCCCAACAAACACTGGGGGTTTATGCAGGGCCTGCAATGTGAGAGGAGCTCTGGTGTTTCTGTGGATTCCAGCTCCCTGCCTCTGCAATCCCACCAGGAATGGCAGCAGAATGGAACCTTTCTGTCCCCCTCAAAGAGCAAAGCTCTGCTTAAAACCCTGGGGAAAACAGGGAAAGGGCACCCAAGAACTTCCAAATTCCCTAAAAAAAACCTGGTGGGGCCAGGAGAGCTTTTGGGATTTAAACAATGATGGGAAGAGGGAATGCAGAGCTCCATGGGAGCACAGAAAAGGGCTGGGAGGGCTCCTCCACCTCCCACATTTGGCCTCTCCCCGATTTCCTGAGCCCACAAACCCAAGGAAAGGGATTTTGTTTGCCCACTTAAATCCATCCTGCTGTGTTCTCACTCCACTTTTCAGCTCCAGCCAGGAGAATTTCGGAATTCAAAGCAACTTCCAGTGACTCCAACTCCAATTTCCAAGCTGAGTGTCTTGATTTGAGTTTTCCCCCAATTTGAAGATTTTTTTTTCACCTTGTTTTTCCCCAACTTGAGGTTTTTCCTCAACTTTATCTCCCATTTACAAACCACCTCTGGATTCTGTTTGGCAGCAATAATCTGCTGCTCACTCCACACAGGAAGCAGCTCCCAAATTCCAGAGCCAGCAGAGAATTCCCAAACCTCAGGAAATCAGGAATTAGGCCCAGGAAGAAGCTCCCAAATTTCAGAGTGAGCAGAGAATTCCCAGACCTCAGGAAATCAGGAATTAAGCCCAGGAAGAGCTCCCAAATTTCAGATTGAGCAGGGAATTCCCAGACCTCAGGAAATCAGGAATTAAGCCCAGGAAGAAGCTCCCAAATTCCAGATTGAGCAGGGAATTCCCAGACCTCAGGAAATCAGGAATTAGGTCCCTTCCTCACCCACCTGCTGCTTCAGGAGATCCCGAACTTCCAGCAGCACTCGGTTGGTTTCCCTCATCTCTTGCAGCATTTCTGGCCCGACCTCTCCTCCTAAAAAAAAAAAAAGCCAAAAAGGTTGGGAAAATCCCAGAGGATTTTGGGTTCCTAACCCAACTGTTGGAATAACTCCATATTCAGGATTCAGCCTCCACCCCAGGGAGGTTTTGTTTGCTGGAATTTGGGGATGGAGGGAGGGAACAGCTCCGGGCTGGCACGGTGGGAGCTGCTCCTTTGGCACAAACCCTGAACTTCACACTTTGGGAAAAGATTTGGTGCCAAAAGCAGCAAATCCTGGATTCTGGGCTGGGAAAAATCAGTCCCAAGTGTGGCAAAGGGGCCCAGCAGCTGCTGCCTCCTCACCTGTTCCCAAGGCATTCCCTGGATTCCTGCTGGAGGCGGGAGCTGTGCGGGTGGCAGCACTGTGCAGGGGCCGCCGGGGATCTTCGGGACACAAAGGACACATCCAGGGGAAAGTGGGAATGCGGGAGGGGCAGGATCGAGCTCAGCCAGGGAAGGGATCCTGGCTCTTCCCTCCCCTGTGGCTTTGGGGCTTCTAGAGGTCTTTGGGGATGGGGGAAGAATCTTGGGGATGGGGGAAAAATTTTGGGTTGGGGGGAAAGTTTTTGGGATGAGGAAAACTTTTTGGGATGAGGAAAAATTTTTGGGATGAGGAAAAATTTTTGGGATGGGGAACAATTTCTGGGATGGGGAACAATTTCTGGGATGGGGGAAAAAATCTTTGGGATGGGGAAAACGTTTTGGGATGAGGAAAAATTTTAGGATGGGGGAAAGAT
>VZTN01026450.1:189258-206088 GCA_013400515.1 Erpornis zantholeuca
TTTTTTTTTTTTTTTTTCTTTTTTTTTGGGGGGTAAGGGGAGGTTTAGTTCTTCCTCACAGACATGGGGCAGACGATGATTCACAGGAGGATTTTGTTCTGAAAGTGCTCACAGAGGCTCTGGGACATCTGGAGTGCACCAGAATTCCAGGAAAAAAAAGCTCTTTAAACTCCCCAAAGGCAAATTTCACCACTAGGAATTGAGGGAGAATCACTGGATTGTGGTTCTATCCCCAAATTCTATTCCAGAGGGATTGGGCACATCCTTGGAGGGGCATTTTTAATTTTACTTTTAATTTTACTTTTAATTTAAAGTTTATTTTTGATTTTAATTTCAGTGAAGGAAGGGTGAAGTGTAAAACTCAGGGAAAAGAAGGAGAGGTTTGCAAGTTTTTGTCTCCATCTCTCATTTCCCATCAGGAAACACAGAGCAGATTGAGGAATCCACCCAGGAGCAGCCAAGGAAAAGCTGAAAAACCTTCCAGGAATCTTCCAATGTCCAGAAAAATTCCAGGTGGGAGGAAACAAATCCCTGCTCCCAAATTCCCAGAGTGGGGCCTGGAAATTCAGCCCAAAACAACCCCAGGAGAGACTCAGGAAAACCCCAGGAGACAGAAGCTCAGTCTTGAAAATGTGGGAGCAGCAGGAATTTGGGATAGTTACAGGAATTTGGGATATTTACAGGAATTTGGGGATATTTACAGGAATTTGGGATTTTTTTCCTGCTCTAACCTCAGACCTCCCATGCTCAGGAAGAGCTCCAGTTCCCTGTGGTGACCAGGCCTGCTCCTGTGGGCACTGCTGGCCCCAAAATAAACAGAATATTCCTCCTTTGGTGTCCCAGGGATGCTGGAACAGCACGGATTTAACACTTTTTGTGCAGCAAATTCCCACTGGAAATCAAATAATCTGTGCTCAGTGGGATTTGGGTGGCACTGCTGGCCTGGCACCATTGGCCTCTGCTGGGACTCATCCCAAAGCCTGAAGGGTTTGATCTTTGTGGGATCAAAATGTTGGAATTTTCCCCACTTTTTTTTGGCATTTCTGGACTAATCAACCCTAAATCATCCTCGTTGTTATCATTAAAGATAAGAGAGAGCATTTTTTTCCCCTGATGTCCTGGGAAATCTGATTTCTAATTTGGATTTTTCCAGCAGTAAAATGAGGAGGGAGGGAGGGAGGAATTCTCAGTCCCACATCCCTCAGGGATCAAATCTCTCACCCAGAGCTGTGAAAATTGGGGTTCATCCAGCCAGGGATGGCAGCAGCAGCCAAAATCATCTGGAATTCTCCCATTCCCACTCCAAGGAAATCCAGCAGTGCCTGTTAGGGCAGGGCAGAGATTGAGGGGAAAGCACTTCACTTCACCAGAGGCCTGAGAGGTTAATAAAAATTAATAAAAAATTAATAAAATTTAATAAAATTTAATAACTTTAATAACATTTAATAAAATTCATGAAAATTAACACAATAAATAACATCAATAAAATCAATAAATGAATAAATCTTATCAACATTAACAAATATTAATAAATCTTAATAAATTAAAACCCTTGAAATCCAGTCTGCAGTCAGTTCTGTGTTCCTACATTTTCAGTGGCCCAAATCTCACCAGTTTTGGTTTTGGAGAGCACTGGAAGTTCTTTGTGCCCCTCAGACACCAAGGGAGGGATTTTTATTTTTTAATTTAAAGCCCAACAAGAGTCATCTTCTGGACAGAGCTCAGCACTTCCCCAATCCCATTTTATAACCCTATAACCTGATGATCCCATTATATATAAAAATAATGATATTTTTCTACTATTTAACAGCCAAATTAACTCACCAAAACCACATCATTGAGCAGGCAGCTAATTTCCTTTGGCTTTTTTCCTGCAGGCTGAAAGAAACCCCAATAATTGCCATTAAAAGGAATTAAGTCTCCTGCATATCAAGGCAATTTTTCCACATCCTTTTAGAAACCCAAAGGAATTTTTCTTGAGGCTGCAGCGATTTTTTGGGATCAATTCTGGAGCTGCTTCCTCCTGCCTTCCATGGAGCCCTTGGTGGCTCCAGGGGCTGAGCTCATCCCTACCTTTATTTTCCTTGGATTCCTCTGGTTCCTCTCTAAATTCAGCAGTGAATTCTCTCCAATCTCCCTCCAACCTGAGCTCAGCACAGGAGCAGAGCAGAAAATCTTGGCTCATTCCTGTTGAAAAATCCCAAATTCAGAAGGAGCTGATGGGGAAACATCTCCCAGCTCGGAGCAGGATTATTTCTGAAGCTTTATTAGTTAAAAAAAAAATCAAAATATGGAGCAAAAAATATTTATTTGGGGTTTTTTTTTTTGCAACTTGGGCACTGCCAGGTTTGTTACACCTTTTTTCCCTGCCTGGAGTTGACATCACAAATGAGAGGAGCTCACAAACAAACAACAAAAAAAAGCGAAGCTCCTGCTGCCTGAAAGTGGAAATATTTTCCATTTCTCTGTTTTGAAGTGGCCTCTGCCAAGTGAAGGACAAAAGTCAGAAGAAGGAAAAAGTTATTTTTCAGCCTTGGAAGGTCAGGTTCTAAAAATAAGTGGAAAACATCTCCGGCCTGGAGCTGGGGTGAGAAGAGTTTCACAGGGGTTCTGGTGCATTTATGGTGTAAAAAAAGCAAATTATGGAGAAGATATAAGGAAAGACTTCCAAAAACTTCTCATTTTCCTCACAATTTGGGCTCGATTGTTCCTTCTAAAGGTTCCTCTTCCCCTGTTTTTAGATGATTCCAGGCAGGGGGATCCAGGCAGCATCCAAGGCAAAATTCCCACTGGTTTAAGGGATACAGTTTAAGCCATTCCTTCTTTTTTTTTTATTATTATTCCCCATGGGCTCAAGATTTTTCTGAACTCACACCATAGATGGAAAATGTACATTGCAATTCCATGCTTTCATAGGATCCTTGAATCCCAATAAATCCCAATCAATCCCAATAAATCCTAATGAAAACGATGCTTGGAACCCCAACCTTACTCGAAGAAACCTTCCCTGTCCCAAGGTGCCAATCCTGGGGTCCCTGTGCTGCTGGGGCAGCCTTGCCATGGCTCAAATTCCATAAATAAGGCAGAAAACAGCTTGGAGAAAGAAATGATAAAGTTAAAAGAAAAAAATTAAGGCTGAGGTTAAAAAATTAAGGATGAAGTTATAAGAAATGAAGGATAAAACTTTAAAACTCCAGGATGAAGTGCCCAATGGAGCTGCCTCCAGGTTTAATTCACTTTGCCACTGATGAAATGGAAGACAAAGCATTCAAATGATTTCTAAAAGGTCTTTAATGCCTGAGGAATTCAGAGTTAGAGACACAAACCAGACTGCAGCAGCCTGGGACTCCTCAAACCTGTGACAAAGCACAGCCTTTAATGGATTATTCCATGGATGGGCTGCTCTTCCCATGGATTAATGGATTTATTTGTAATATTGGCATCACTCTGGGTGTTTATCTCAAGCAGTGAGCCCAAAGCACGACTGTTATTGGTTTCCATTATTAATTAATGCCTTGATGTCGTTACCTCAGCACTGCCAGCAGCTCCAAGTGGATCCTTTTGGAATCCTGTTTGTTGGGATTGTGTTTTAGCAACGGCTGGAATCAGGATTTGTACATGATCAAGCTGGAAAATCCTGTTTTTTTAGGATTTTAGACCTTTTTAGGCTTTTAAAAGCAGGTTTGTTTTGTCTGGGAGCACGGGGCAGAAAGGTGGGACAGGGCCGAGGATCCTGCCTCCAGTTGTTTCCATGGAGTGTTTTGGGAATTTGCAGGCTGGAGCACTCAAAGTAAGGAAAAACCTCTGTGAAATTGGCATTTCTCTGTGGGGCTTCTGATGGATCTGCTCCTGCTGAAGTGGCTCAGGCTGGTTCTGTTCAGACCCTGCAACTCCAGGATGCTCTGGGTTGGAAGGACCTTAAAGCCCTCAAATCCAGTTCCACCCCTGGGCCAGGAGGAAGGGAGAAGACTCCAGGTGGGCCTGGGTCACCTGCAGCACATCCAGGGAACAGCAGGAAGGTGACAGCAGTGCCAAAGCCACATCACAGCTCCAAGGTTTAGCCAGAAGCACGGATCCAGGATCACCCTGCACATAACCCAGGAGCTCTGCTGGGTCCCAAATCTCTGTTCCCCAGCACTGTCATTCCACATCACAGCTCCAAGGTTTATCCAGAAGATCCCCAGGATCCCCCTGCACATGATCCTGCATTAAAACCCAACCCAGGAGCTCTGCTGGATCCCAAATCTCCTCTGTTCCCCAGCACTGTCATTCCACATCACAGCTCCAAGGTTTATCCAGAAGCACGGATCCAGGATCACCCTGCACATAACCCAGGAGCTCTGCTGGGTCCCAAATCTCTGTTCCCCAGCACTGTCAGACATTCCCAGTCCCACACTGGTGATCCCAAGCCTCCCCAAATCCCTGAGGCCGTGTGTCAGCAGGATCACAGGATGTGGCTTTGGCACTGCTCTCACCTTCCTGCTGTTCCCTGGGTGTGCTGCAGGTGACCCCAGCCCACCTGGAGCCTCTCCCTTCCTCCTGTCCCACTGGTTTTAAGGGCTTTAAGGAACTTAAAGGAACTGCATTTAAGGTCTTCCAACCCGGAGCATCCTGGAATTGCAGGATCTGAATGGAACCAGGAGAACCCAAACACCTGCAATCCATCTGCACTTGCCCAACCCCAGGGCAGGAGGCCAAGGAAGGTCCCAAAACTCCCTTTTTTTGGGGCCTGGCAGGGACAAAGGGTGACAAAGCTTGGGATGGGGGAGAGCTGTCTCCCATCCTTCCCAGGCTCTCCAGTAACGAGCCCTGCAGATGGGGGTGGGAATGCTGCCAGAGCCACCCTGCTCCAAGCAATTCCCCAGCTCGTGGCGCAATCCCACCCCCAGGAGAGTCGTTAAAACCCTACAGGAAACGTCCCGCATTTTTTCCTTCGCTATTCATGCCATTTTCTAGCGGGGACAATAAAGATTTGGAGCTCTGGGTTAAGCCTCATTTGTAACAATGAGCTCCTCTTCCTCCAGCGGCCAGCGGGAGCTCAGCCGCGCCGAGGAAACCGGGAATAATTAACGGGAATTGTACTGGAAAATCGGGGAAGGCTCAGGGATGTTTTGTCTGAGAGAGATGCGAAATGATCTGAGGGTGAAGCCAGCACGGCTTGCTGGGAATTATCGTCGGGACTTTAATGCTCAGAGCATTCAGGTTTTCCCAGTAAAAGCCCTTTGGCTGTGATTTCCCGTTTTTTTTGGGGGATTTTCTCCTGAAAAACACCTCCCGGAGCCATAATGACAATAACACAGATTTCCTGCTCAGCGTTCCCAAAACTCCTCGGGATGGCAGAGCTTAAAAAAACCAAAGCTCTTGGGAGCAGCCTGGCTTTTCCTTTCCCCCTAAACGATGGATCCCACGGATCCCTGTGGTCGAAGCTCCTGATTTTGGAATGCAGGGGTCTCCGGGCAGGGAGTAAACAGGAATTGGCTCGTGGCAGGCAGGACTGGAAGTGCTCAGGGCTCTGAGATCAGGGTGGAGGTGGGCAGACAGCACGTCCACGCTTTAATAGCTTTGGGACCTCTCTTAGGGAGCACTGAGCTGGCTTTGAACGCATCCCAAGAGTTATTAACTCCAAAGGAACATCTGGCACCGACCCCTGGACAAGCAGAACCCTGGAGCTGAGGGATCCTGGGAATCTCCTGCACACGGTGGGCTCGGGAGCTGCACAGAAATGCACGTTTTGGGTTGGAAAAATGACATTTCTGTGCTCCCAAGGATCTCCCGGGTGAGGATTTGGTGTCCTGCTGGGGACATCCAGAACTGAGCTTCCATCGCTCCTTTCCACAGGGAGGATCCCGAGGAACCTGACGATGTTCAGCCCTAAGAACAGGGACAGGGAGCACAGCCAAAGCCAGGAAAAAAGGGAAATATTCACCTTGGGGCTCCAGAGAAAACCTTGGGGTTTTTTTCCGGGGAGCTGAGGAATGGAGCCTCCATTCCCCCAGGGCACATCCCCCAGGGAAAATCAGGATTTCTCAGCCTGTCCTGCCCCACGGGGATGAGAAGTGGGGAGCTGGGAGTGGCCACACTGCCCACAGAGCTGCCCTTGTGGGCATCCCGAGGGAACTCCGGGATATTTCCCATGCCAGGGGTTTTATTACCCAGCTCTCCTGAGTACACGCAGCAAAAAGCAGCTTTTCATTAATTAATTCAAGATTAATGCCACTTCTCTCCCCGATTTCTACAGGGGCTGGGTTTGCCCTCCCATTTCCCTTTTCTCTGTTAAAAAAACCTCCCCCAGCAAATCCAGCAGGAAGATATCTGGGATAATTGAAGAGCTGGAAAGAGGCAAACGCAGCAATCAGGTCCTTTCAGGACACCAGCAATCAAAGAGGTGCTCTGTACAAATGGTTCTGCAGCCAGCCCTTGGCAGGAGACAGGAACCTTTTCCCTGCTGGAAATGAGATTTAAGTTGTAAGGAGAGGAAGAAAGGAGAGATCACCGTGTGTTAATTCCCTTTCTCCCAACTCAAAATACCAGATGGGGCAGAGAAAAGGGGGAAAACAATTGATTATTAAATGTAATATTCTCTGCCTCGTCTCAGGAAGAGATTAAATTCACTGAAATTCGGTTTTAATAGGAGTCATTTAACATCTGGGGAGGGGAAAAAGGCTTTTTCTCATATAGGAAAACGGGGAAGAAAAAATTTCTGAATTCCAATGAAAATTCCCTAGGATAGGTGGGGATTTTTTTGCTGTGGAATCAGGAATTTGTGGAGGACACGAAGGATAGAGGGGTAGAGGAAGCACCAGCAAATTTTCCATGTAGTTCTCTCTACAGTGGTCTTGTCATCCATCTGCAAAATGTGAATCTTGACTGAAAAAATGGATTTATTATAAAAATTCTTCCTCTTCTGGGGCTGGTGGAGCAGAGCTTTGCCTCAATCCTTTTTGCCTGTCCCCCCTTTCAGTTGATATTTAATCCCCAGCAAACCAGAATGAAGTTTTCTTCCCAGAAACTTCCTTTAATGCCTTCAGGAACTGCTCCCAAAATCCCAAGCACAGAAGGATTGCAGCTCCTGGGGGCCCAGCAGAGAGGGACAATCCCCTGGTGGATCAATTCCTCACACTGCTGTCCCCTTCCCAGGGATTTCCTGAGGAATTCCAGAGGTTTTCCAGCAAGGATAAATCTGGCTGTGACCAGAATGGATCCACAGAGATGCTCTGGGAGTGGGGAAGGACAGGGACACCTTCAGGAGCACTTTGTCTCTCTCCAAAGAAAAATTTCCTCCAATAAAAAGATGAATTTCCAAAACAAGAAAAAGAGGAATTTCCAGAGATAAAAGCCTGTTAAGGAACAGTGGGAAACCCTTCCATGCAGGAGCATCTCCCCTCTGAGCCCTGCCATGCTCTGGAGCTGCAGCTCCTTCCTGAAGGTCAGCAACAAATGCAAACCAAAAGAATTCATGAATTCAAAGAGCTGCACTCGTGTGAGTGCTCATTTCACCCCTCCATGGCTTTTAGGACAACCACTGGCTCCCAAATCCATCCTTTTCCTGGCTCCCAGCCCCTCAGCTCCCCTTATCACCCATCTCTCCTCACACACGTGTTTTATTTTGCTGGGCTTTGAGACATTACAGATTATTGGCCCCAGCTGAAAATGGTGCTGCTTTGGACATCCTCGATGAGCTCAGAGGAAAATTCAGCATCATGCAGGCTGTGGGGTTGTTTTGGGGTTTTTTGTCACTTCCAGAGAAATGGAAAAACGGCGTGTGCAGGCTCACAAGGGGTGGGAAGCTCTCCAGAAAAGAGGGAGGCTGGAGACTGATCCAAACCTCTGGAGTCTTCCAGAAAATATCAGCCCCCAGAAATCTCACAGGAATGAACTGGCTCTGGAGAGTGCTGGCAATGCCTCCTCCTGACCCCACCCAGAGCTGAAAAACAGCCTCGAGGGCAAACCTGCTCTTTCTCCACAGTAGTTTTCAGGGTCATGGGCTGTGGGGAGATCCAGAGTCCATCCTTGCTTCATCTAAACTCCTCTTCCCACCCAAAAGTTGTGAGAGCACAGGTTTGGTCTAATTCTGATGGCCCCAAATTCTCTTAATTTTAATTCCACATGGAAACCAGATCAATCCTCTGTATTTTTGTACTGTTCCCTCTATAAAATTCCAATCACTTTTGGCCAGCACAGGGTCAGGTTCTTCCCTGAACTTTCCCTCAAGCCAGAGCACGTTGGGTGTGACATCAACAGCCGGAGAAATACCCACCAGGAGAGAGAATTCCAGGAGCTCTCCCGAAATTCCAGCTGCCTCCTGGACATCTTTTCAGCCTTGGAGTGCTTTCTGCACAAGCCATTACAGCCTCCACCACTTCTTCCAGGAAAAGCACACACAATTCCAGGAACCCCACGCCTCAGGTGGAGAAAAGGGAACGACAAAAGCAACTTTGCTGCTGGCAGAGCGGAGTGTGCACACACAGAGCACGGCAAAAACTGCCCAGAGGGCTGAGATTTCCCAAGGAAATCAAATATCCAGGCATGGCTTGGAGAGGGGAACTTCTGGAGTAAAGGAATGAACAAGCCTAACCTTGTACACTCAGCAAAATCTGATCTCACAGCCTGAGCTCATTCCCTGGCTCCCACCACAGTGGGAAGAGAAGTTGTTCCTGGGGAGATCCAAGTCCTAAATCTCCTCCTAAACCAGGAGCTTTTTGTCCTTTTGAGCTGCAGGTGCCCCTTCCTTTGCTTTCTTTGTGGGTTTTTTTTCCCCCAGCTGAGGTTTGTGGTGGCCTCTAGTGGAACGGGGAACACAGAAAGGACAAAATGTGCGAGGCCTGTGCAGCTTTAGCCAAGGCTGTTCGTGGCTGAATTAATGGGAATTCACTTAAAACTCCATGGAAAGGGCTGATCCTACAGCTTGGCCTGAGGGTGATCCTCCATGTCAGCCCATGAGCCATCCTAGAAGGGAAGAACACCACAAGGCAGTTTTTAGGTGATATTTTTGATGTCCAAATCCAACTGGAACAACGTCCCTGGGTGGTTTCAGCCTCGTGGCCTCCTCAGGCAAGGAGGTGGATGCAGATTTTGGCTGGATTTGGGTGGAACCCCTGGAGAAGAGCTCGGGATCACTCTGGGATCACAGTGTGGGATCACAACAATCCTTCAGGCTGGTCCTGTGCTCCAGCTCCCCCAAGATTTGCCTCCTGACTTGCAGACAGAAGAGTGGACACCCCATCAGGGGCTGTGGCAGCTTCCTCCCCTCCATTTCCTCGTAATCCTCACTCTCACAGAAAATTCCAGGGGTTTTATCCACCTTTCCTCAGGATTATTCTGATAGGGTTTTCCATCGTGACCTTCCACGCTTTGGACTTTTCCATTTTGCTGCAGTTCCTCCCCAGCCTGGCTGCAGGCCCTGGGCTCCTCTTGCTCCAAAGGAACTCTTTGCCCAAACTTTAACATTATTTTTCAGCCGAAATTACATCATTGCTGAAGTGCTGTTTAAAATTATTGCTCTCCAGACCTCCCTCACATCCCCTTTTGCAATCCCCTCTTCATCTGGAGCCAGGAAGGTGGCCTAAAACTGGGGTGTCTTGTCCAAGGCTGGAATGACACATCCATTCCAGGCCTTCTGCTCTGCCCCCGTCCTAGAGCCAAAAACAAAAAACCCCCTCCACAGGACCCAGTTGAACATTTCAATTTTTTAATAACACTTGCTAACAACTCCATAAAAATAATTCCGTGTTCTGGGCCCTCTCCACATGACATCAGGCTCATGGATTTCTGGACCAGGCTCCAGAAGCCGTTTGCAAACTTCTGTTTGCTCATAAATCAAGGCCAGCAGTGACGTTTTTAGTAAAAACAGCCCCAGTTCAGAGTTTCCAGACTCCACTGTGGGTTTGCTGTGTTGCCATGGGCCTTGCTCTGAGTCCAGGAATTCCAGCAGGCTCCACTTCCATGGGAGCACCTGTAGCAGCCTTTGGGATGTGAATCCTGACTGGCACCACTGCTGGAGGCTCTTCTGTGTGACCCTGGAGGGATCAGCATGGAAAAACTCCTTATCTCTGTATTTTCATGGCTCTTGCAGAGCCTTTCCAGTGATTATTCCTTGTCCAGCTGGCTGCTTTTCCCAGTGGGAACTCTGCCTCCTCACACAGCACAGGGAGAAGCCAAGAGGCTCCGGTGGCTCTGCAAGGGCAGCTTGGGTCAGGGCCAGGGAGGTGCTGAGGTGTTTCCATCACGATCCTAGGCAGGTCTGAGGCACTGACAGGACCCAGCACCACCAGTTTGGGGTGGGAGGATGTGGCTCCACATGGAAAAAGGGAAAAGGGATAATCCTTGGCAAAGGGAGCAGCTGGAACACTCCTGAACATCACTGGGGTGAGGGGGAACCGTCCCAGCACGGAGGGGCAGTGCAGGGTTTAAGGATCCCTCTGTTTTCAGGGTGTTGGTGCCATAATGGGACAGGAACGTTCCCCTTTGGGAATGTGGGAAAATCTGGGAGCCCACAGCCCCCTTGATCTTTCCCCAGGCTGTTTGATGACATTCCACCAGCGGCCTGGGTCTGTTTCCAAGGAACTCCTGACTTCTGGGAAGGCCTTACAGAATGACACTGCAGCCATTCACGGCCTGAGGGCAGCCCTGGCTGGGCTCCTCCTCAATTCTCCACAAGATTCTGCAAGGAAAACATTCCTTCCTCTCCTAAAAAACATCACCCCAGACATGACAAACACAGCTCCTTGGAAGGGCTGCCATGATGGCAACACCCAAGGCTTTTGGGTTCCCTCAATTCGGGTTTATTCTCCTTCAAATGAGAATGAAAACTAAAAGTAAACTTGATGAAATCTTCTTCAAGCAAGAATGAAAACTAAAACTCGATGAAATCTCACCTTTCCCATAGCTGTGGAAGGACAAATGGCTTTAAGCTCCTTGTTTTCCAAACCTGGAATATTTGCAAGGAAAAGACAAGGCCAAGCTGGCAAATTCTGTTTTTAACAACAAAAGGAAAATTCTTCAGAGATAGAGGCCAGAAAGTGAAATTTTCCTGTTTCAGGGCCTTTTTGGATGAGGGTGTTTAGTCCTGGAGCCCTCCTGGAAGTCCTGGAGTCACATCCTGTGGCCAAACACACCTTGCAGGTGTTGGGACACTCAGCCAAACCCCAATTATTGATTCCTTCCATTATTTCTTATTCTTAAGAGTCAAATTAAGATTTCTCCCATAGCAGGAAAGAAGGATTTCCTTGGGAGGATTTACTTTCTGTGCAGAGAATGTAAATATGTTATTCCCTTACAGAAAAAGCCAGGGTGGGACTGCAAAAAAATCCTGATTTTTAAGTGCTTTGTTCTTTGAAGACACAAACCCAACCTCAAGTTTAACCCTGAGTGTTCTGCCCACCCCAACATTTAAAACCTGCTGTGAAGCAGCAACAATCTGAGGAGAAATCAGTTGTCACCACATCAAAAACCTCCTAGAACTCCACATTTCCATGAGATAACCCAAAAATTCCTCATTCTCCTCTCTTTTGCCCACTGGAAGTGAAGCTCACCAGCTCCCAGCCCTGTGGGGAGCCTGCATTTTCCATTACTCCACAATCACCTCCATCTGCCCAGGAAATCTGCCAGCAATCCCAACAAACAGGGACACTTTGGAGCCCATCAGGAGCTCCAAACTTTGTTTTTGAGCTCAGCTACAACAACATCTGCTTTGGAGAAATCCTAGTTTCATTCGAGAGCTGCTGATGCCCCTTTGCAAAATGAGGATTTTTAACAACTCTGTTCTTTCCAGCTTTAATAGGTACCAGATCCTCCCAAATAGCTCCTTGAATACATTCAGCAATTCCAGCCATTTTTTGCCTCAGGTTTTAGGAGCTCTTGTCTTTTTCCTAAGGAGTTTTCACTTCACGTGGTAATTCTGCAAATAAAAACCTACCAAAAGCCACAAGTTCTGTCCATAAAAAGCTTTTTTTTCCCCTTAATTCCTTGAACCCAGGTCCTGTGCTGTTGTTTGGGATGAACACTTCAGCTCTTTTCAAGGAGAAGGGGTTTGAATACCTTTTTGGAGGGAAGGATTTCAAGTTTCCTACTGAAAGACAGTATTTTTAATTATTATTTTAATATTAAAATCCAATTTATTGGCTTTTTTGGTGTCCATTTAGCTGGTTTAGAGCAGCAAGTTTCACTTCCTGCTGTTATCTTTTATTATCTGTTACCTTTTAATGTCACTCACCATCCTTAATTTCTAAGAACTTTCTTCATTTGAAATCTCTGGAGAAATGCCAAAATCTTCTCCTCCTTTCCCTTCATGAAGTCACATCCCCGTGATTGTTCTGGGAATATTTCTACCTCCACAATTAAACCTGCAGGTAAATCAGAATTAAACAGATTTAGCACGATTTGCTGAAGGAGAAAAGCAAAAAAAAACCAAGAGTAAAAACCCTTTTCTGTGAATTTTCTCTACTGAAACAAAAGCTGGATTTGCATTTCTCACTGCACTGAGATTCCTGGCACCTTAAAGAAATTCTTGCATTTATTTAATAACACTTTTGGGAGATGTTTTTAGCTTGTGAAAATATTCTGGGCATTAAAGGCCTTGGTAAAAATATTAAAATACAATAATGTAAAAATATTTAAAATAAAAAATATAAAAATTATAAAAAATGAAAAATATATTAAAAATATAAAAAATTACAAAAAATATAAAAAATAAAAAGACTAAAATGTTCATATATTAAAATTATCACACAGTGTCCCAGCACTCAATGGACCTTTCAATGTGATGTTAAAATGCTGTGATAGGAATGTGTTAAGACTGAAGTCTATAAAATTATAATTTTTTAAAAATAAGATTTTTTTTTCCCTCCCATTTTCCTTTTTCCCAGCATTTTTATCCCAATCCCAGCCTGCCCAGGCAGGGCTGGAAGTGAAGCTTTGCTGACATTAAGGATGAATCAACTGCAGATCCCTAAAAATCCACACTGCATTACCTCCAATCCAGGGCATTTTAGGACTGGGATTTATTAATTCCACAAGAGCTCACTGAATATTCAATATTTACTTCAGGGACTTTTATGGGGTCTTGGTTCCATGAAGGAATTTTATGGGAGCCAGGACCTCCTGGCATTTGCATCATCAGCCACTAATTAGTGAAAATTCGCTGGGGATAATCAGAAATACCTCCCCAAGCTCCACAAACAAAAATCCACTGGGAATAAACAAAAATACCTCCACAAACCCTCAAAGTCCTGTGGGATTTGTTGCTCCAGGAACTCAGGATGAGACAAAATCCCAGCCAGCCCAGCCTCTCCCTGTCCTGACATTCCAAAGGGAAAAAGCTGAGGGAAAGTGAGGAAATTCTGGGGGAAAAAAAAATCCATTTTAACTATTCGTGTTTCTTAGCTCATTTTCTGGGGAGTTTTTTAAGGATTCTATAGGAGGAAGGGAGCTGTAGGAATGCTGTGATCCCAAATATTCCTAAACAAAAGGGAAATGTTTCTTGAGCTGCTCCTTGGATTCTTTCTTTCCCATCTCCCTTAGCTTTCCTTCTGTGTCCCTCTCGTGGTAACTCAGGAGAAATGGCCCAGCTGCACTGGAAAAACTCATTCCCAAATTTTTTTCTATATATTCAGAGCTTTATTATTATTATTATTATTATTTTATTGGAATTTTGTCAGTATAGAGAATTCTTTTCTTAGATATAAACCAGAGCAGGTGGTTTTTGTTCTTTCATTTATTGGTATTCGGGTGTGGTGAATTAAGTAAAATTTTAAGGGATTTTCATTTAGGATTTGTTTTAAGGAAAAAGGAAGAAAAAGGTAAAAGGGAGAGAGACAGAAAATGAAGAAAATGGAGAATTAGGATGAAATTTTTTATTATAAAAGGCACTGGAACAGATTGGTTGTGGACTCCCCACCCCTGGCAGTATCCAAGACCAGGCTGGATGAGGTTGGAGCAACCTGGGATGGTGGAAGGTGTCCCTGCCCATGGCAAGGGGTGGGAATGGATGGGATTTAACATCCTTCCAAACCAAACCATGCTGGAATTCAGGGATTTTTAAACACTCTAAACTCCCTGAGCATTAAACAAAAGGATGTGAACAGAGCAGAGGAGAAATAAAGCAATTAAACCTCCTTAATGAACATCTTGGGTGCATTTACTGCTCTGCGACCCAGCTGTGGGTGGGAGCTTTCCTTGAGCTCCTCCCTCCCCACCCTCATTTCCCCCTAACCTGAATTGTTTCCTCCTAGGATAAAAATATCCCTTTTTTTCCCCCCTTTATGTTGCCAGGCTGGGCTCCATTGGCCGTGCCCCCCTCACGTCACGGCACCATTCCAGCACTATCTCCATGGCTGGGAATTCCTGGAGACCAATCGCTTCCTCCCTTCCCCTCCCAGCTTCTTCCCAGCCCCGAGCGAGTGGAGGATGCCAGCAAATCCCAGAGCTGCTGGGCTTTGGAATTCAAATCAGGTTCAAGGAAAGGCCTCTCGTTATTTCCAGGGCTGGGATTTCTCCCAACACTTCAAACTGCTTCGGGGTTGTCACTCATCATTAGCACCTCGGGATAATCACCTGCACTTTTTTCACCTCCTGGAAGCAGGAAAGTCATGTTAAATATTAATTTACCTACATTTCTTCTCTTCTTATGGTGGTGCCTTGTGGATTCCAGCTTGTGATCTGCGGGAAAATGGGAAACTCAGCACCGTTTTCAGGGAATTGTGCCAGTTTTCCCAAGTGTTGCCTTTTTAAATTCCACGTTGGCTGCACAGCAGTGGAGCCCAGTGAGTCACAGTGCCTTCCCTCTGCAGCAGCCCAGATTGGAGGGAGAAAACTTGCACAAAACACATCAAAAAAACACAGTCTGGGAGCTTTGTAGCCTGGATATTGTCTCCATTTTATCCTTAAAAGCCTCAAAGCTTCCCCCAGAGCTTCCAGCACTGCAATCAAGCAAAACGATCATGAAATTCAAATACCTCTGCTCCACGTTGGTACAAAGACCATTTCAGCCTCCAGTTTAAACACGGCACCGTGAAGAAGCAGTTTGGTTTTCCAGCTGCTTTTCCAGCCCCTGCTGTTCCTCCTGGCCAGGCCCAGGCCGTGGTGGAGGATCTGTGCCTTCAGCACCTCAGACAGCAGCACCGAAGTGTCCCCAGCGCCATCCCCAGGGGACAAAGCCACGTCCCCGCCGGCACAGGAGCTGCAATTCCCGGGCAGTTTTCCCACACTCTCGTCCTTGATGGCGCCGTTATTCCCTGAGCTGTGGCAGGGACAGGGAGAGGAGCCCGGCAGAGGAGCAGAACTTTGATGCCTTTCCAAGACTTTTGAGGATTCTGTCAAGCAGCCAAATGTTTCGAGTGTGTTGTGTTTGTTAATAAATAAAGTGTTCGCAGCAAGCAGCCACCTGGCTTTGTACTTTTTTTTTTTCCCTCCGGTTCCACTTTCATCTTCAAATGTTATTTCACACTTTCTCCCTGTTACGCTTTGGTCTGAACAGTTTATTCTTACTTGGAGGCTTAAAAATTAGATTAATTCAGTCTCTCTGCAGAATTGGTGACTCCTGTGTTCTCTTGACTTGTTTTTTCCTCTCCTTTTGCTGCACAGTATTCCCAGGACAAAGATGTTTTCCAATCTCCATCTACATCTTTTCAGCCCACAGCTGCAGATCTGGTACGTGTTGTTTCAGGCCGGGCTTTATCCTACACCAAAAGCAAGAATATAAAATCAAAGTTATTTATAAGAGAAGATACATATTTCCATCTTAACATGGTAGGGAAGAGGGACTGAATATCCAGCCTTTCCCAATACACAGAAGTTCTCTTAAAAGGGATTTACTGTGTGCTGATCAAATGGAATGAGGGAAAATCCCAAGCTTTTTGTTTATTTAGGGGTAGAAATGTGGTGCTCCGTTTTCTGCACAAGCCTGACCTCGGAGAATCGCCAATGCAGCACCCTCAGAGCAGCTCAGCTTTCTCTCAGGGGTAACAGGGTATTACAGGTGGAATAGGAATTATAGCTGGAGCAGGTATTACTGTAATTCCCAATCCTTAATTCCCACTTAACCCCCTGTGTCCCTCCCGTCAGTTCCAACAGGAACAGGCAAAGCTGGGAGCTCATGGTGGGCACAGGGCATGAAGAGACCCCATTGTCACCACACAGTCACCCACCTCAGCCCCTCCATCCCCTCACAAGTGTCCAGAGCCACCACATCCCCCTCAGAGTGACCTCTCCACCACCCCAGCCCCTCCATCCCCTCACAAATGTCCAGAGCCACCACATCCCCCTCAGAGTGACCTCTCCACCACCCCAGCCCCTCCATCCCCTTACAAATGTCCAGAGCCACCACATCCCCCTCAGAGTGACCTCTCCACCACCTCAGCTCCCACACCCTCCGCCTCTCATCTCGATCTCCAATTGGCTGCTACAGCCGTCACTCAGAGACTAGCCCCGCCCCTCATTGCATGCGATGGGTGGGGCAACGCCTATCCCCGCCTCTCATTGGCTGTCACACCTGTCACTCAGAATCAAACCCACCCCTCCGTGTGCGTGGGAGCGCTCCCTCCTTCGCCAGGTGCCTCGGGACACTCCCCACCCCTCCTTTCTCCTTTTCTCGATGGCCCATTGGCTGCCACAGCCATCACTCAGATCCAAACCCGCCCATCCCCACGGCGTGCAGTAGGCGGACGGCACGCGCACTCCCCCATCTCAAGAACCCATTGGCTGCCGCACCCGTCACTCAGAGCCGAGCCCCACCCCTTCCCTCATGAGGGCTGCGGGGAAATGGGCAGCGCGCCCCCTGGCGGCCGCGCCCGGCCCCGTACGTGCTGCGTGTGCGTCACCCCCGCCCCCCGCCCG
>VZTN01026450.1:206412-233912 GCA_013400515.1 Erpornis zantholeuca
TGGAAGCGCAGGTGAGGGGGATCGTGAGGAGAACCGAGGGGGGGGTCCGGAAGGGGCGGGAGGGGTTGGGCGCTCGGGCCCCCCCCGAGGCGGGAGCCGCGTGTGGGGGAGCCCCGGGAGCCGGAATTGGAGCGAGTTATTCCGGGGAGAAAACTTGGCGGCCGGCTGGCCGTGTCGCGATAGTTGTGTCGTTGCGATAGGGAGCTGAAAAAAAAAAAAACCCACCCGGGTTGGGGGGTCAGTTCAAGTTCTTTTTCTTTAAAACAAACGCGGCTTTGGGTGGTGTTTGGTTATCGAAAGTTGGGTGCTGAGGAAATTCGGCTTTTTTACTTCCTGTCTCTCCGATACGCTTCATTTTCTTCTTATTATTGCTATTAATGTTCATTTTTTCATTAATTTCTACTTTTTTTTGCTGCTCGGTTGTTGGGCTGGTTTGTTTGGGGCTAGTATTGGCGGAGCAGGCCTGAGACAAGTTCTGAGCTCTGCTCCCTCGTGGCTTAAAAACAGGCTTTAGGTTGGATTTTCATTATTTATTACAGTCTCTTGATGGTTGGCACATAAAAGACGAAGAAACTGTATTTATTTAACAATTCTCAACTCGAAGGCAGGGGAGGAATTAGGATTACAGCTCACAAGAAGTGGTGCAAATGGAGATAACAATCTCAGTGTCCCTGTAGTAAACAACAAAAACACTGAAGAACTCTCCCGTATTTTTGAAAAAGCCACACTTTTTTCCAGTTTTAAGATCGTGCAATGTTCGCTTTCCTCACAGACTCCTGAAATCCCATTATTAACAATTAAATGCTTGTACATCACCCACGTGTTAAGGGATGAGTTTTAAGAGGAGTTGAGAGCTTTAGGTGAGGTTTTATCCCCAAACCAAACATCCTGGACCTGTTTTTTGCCCTTTTACTTGCAAAACCTGCCCTGGCTGGGTCTGGGAGTGCAGCAAAGTGGGAGCAGGGAGCACTTGCAGCTCCACAGGTGTGCAGTGCAGGACTGAGGGAGGTTTTATCCTGTCCTGGGGGCTTATCCCAGCATAAATGGAATATTTTTTATGCCTGAAAGTGCTCAGTGACAGCAGGGACATGCTCAGGTCACTGGGTTTGTAAGGCAGAGTCAGAGAGCCCTGGGCTGTTTGGTTATTTTCTGTTTATTTACAGCTTTTGGTAGAATTTAGCCAATTTGGGCATTGAGACATCAGAATTATTTTATACCAGTAATAAAATCTGTGTACACTCAGACTGTACATTAAAGGACTTAAAAGAGAATTTGAATAAAATTTAATTTTGAGGCTTTAATGTTTGTGATCACTCCAGAACTCCCAGTAGAGAATATGTGGCCAAGGAGAAGAAAAACCACCCCAAAATAAGCCTCATAAGCTAAAAGTCCACACAAAAGGATTATTAATTGGTCCTTTTTTTTTTGTCTAAACATGTTTGAAAACCCTTTGAAGTCACAGTAAAAAAAATCATAAAAGATCTGCAGAGCACATTCAGGTACTGGTTTTGTCTCCTGGCAAACAGGAAGGGGTTTTATGTCTTTTTTTTTTTTTTAATCAGGGTGTATTTAGATTTCTTCAAACTTTTGTGGTCATCCTGATCCTCATTTTGACTTTAGCCATGTCATTTTTTTTGGGGGGGGGAATGGACCTGTTGCAACAAGGCCTCTCAGGGGTGGAACAGGCACAGTTTCCTCTTGAGTGAAGTAAAACAAACCCCAGGATCTGCTCGGACCTGCCCCTTTCAGCGGGCTCAGGACTGATAAAATCTGAATTTAGGTGGTTTTTTAAGAGGTTCTAGGCACAATTTTTGCTGCCCTCACCAGATCATTGAAGTTTGTTGTGCTTTTTGGCAGGGGGCATCTTAAATAATAACTTCTCAAGTTGATGGGGTTTTGCTTAATGAAATATTAGCCCTGTGATTATAATTAAAGCTAATTAAATAAATATCTTTATTTGGAGCTGAGGAATATGGGAGGTGTAAACTTCTACTCTGCTGTTTCTGTTGTCTTTTTAAGAAGATGAGTTGAGCAATGCAGAGCACCTCAATTTTTAGGAAAATGTGGTGGATTTAGTCTAAAAGAACTTTCTTTCTCAACCTATACTTAATTAATAGTTTAATAGTGTTAAAATTGATTCGTGTCCAATTGACAAAAGTAGGAGTAGAGCAGAAACATTCCCTCTTGGGTTTTTTTCCCTCAGAAAATTCTATTTCCATTGTTTCCTAGAATTAAATAAACATAAGGATCGTTTTTTTTTTAAAGTATTTTAAGAGCAATGTAAAGGTTGCTCAGAGCAACTGTGGCTGCCCCATCCCTGGAAGTGTCTGAGGCCAGGTTGGAGCAACCTGGGATCATGGATGGTGTCCCTGGATGGGCTTTAAGGTCCCTTCCACCCCCAGCCATCCTGGGATTCTCTGGAATTCTCATTCCTGCCTCATTTTTTCCCTCCTGTGGGTGGGATTTTGCTGATGGGTCCCACGGTGTGGATGTAACTCAGCTCCCGGAGTGGCTCAGGGAGGCTGGGGCAGCTCTTAGCTTTGTGGTCTAGCCTGGGGAGGCTGGATTTAATTTCCAGTCCTAACAAAGGCTGTTTTGTCCAGGCCAAACGAGTCCTTGTTGCTCAGGTCTCATCTGGAAGCTCCACTCCCTCCCAGGGGTGAGGCTTTCCCCAACATCCACTTCCTCCTTTGGAAAGGGAAAGCAAATCACCCTCACTGAGGGATTACAGCAAAGCTCAGGCAATACTTTATAGCTCTAAAGGAAAGAATTACCAACAGTAACAGCTGCCTTTGCCATACAACTCCAAAAATGTGGGGTTTTTTTTAAGTGTGAGGGGGAATTCCCTGCGTTGGGACGTTGTGGTGTTGAAATCCATCAGCAGGATGGGGCTGAAGTCTTGTTACAGAACTTCTCTAGCAAAATACCTCCTGAAGTGCAATTAAAGTTCTTGTTGCAGCTTGAAATGCACCACTTTAAAGCAGAGCTCCGTGAGGTGGCTGCAGGTGTGTTCACCTGGGGCTCTGCTCCTGGGCTGGGCGGGGTGTGGGAGCCAGGAGCAGGAATGGAGATGGGAATATTCTGTTACCACTGATCCGGGGACTCACAGGCAGCAGAATCCCAGAACGGTCTGGATGGGAAAACCTTAAATCTTAAAAATCCCAAAGACAGGGACACCTTCCCCTATCCCAGGGTGCTCCAAACCCCATCCACGCTCACCTGGGCACTCCCAGGGATGGAGCAGCCACAGCTTTCCTGTCCCCCAGTGCTTTAACTCAGTCCCTGGCCCTTACTTTGCCTCCCAATGAATATTTTAGAGGCCAGGAGAGGAGCGAGGAAGGCCCCAGGAGTTCAGGAGTAGTTCTGTGGCACCTCAGCCTCGGAGCTGCCAAACTCGCTGTGCCAGAAGTTGCAGCCAACACTTTTTAAACTAGAGAAGTGACCCCCCTGCCACCAGAGCTGCCAGTGGCAGATTTTTAATCCTGTGCACATAGGCTGACATCACAGGAGGGTTTGGAACAATCACTTCCTCATCGGGAGCCTGCCAAGGGCTGGGACTGCGTTGCACAGGACAGGTGACATCAGTGCTGCCTCCCTGAGGGCCGGGACAGCACACTCACTCCTGCACCACTTGCAATCTCTTCCTTTTCTGCCCTAAAAAAACCCCAAACCAAACCCGAACTTTGCTGCTTTCTTCTTTTTTAACAGGAAGTCTGTCTTTTATGAATACCCAAAAAAATGTGTTAAAATCGACTGATCTTAAAATCATGCATTGTGGTTGTTTGGGATAGAAATGCCAGGGAATGCTTTGTAAGGAGAGATAAACTTGGCTTCAGAACTCCATCTGTGCCATGATGAGTTATTAAGTTATCTCCTTGTTTTATAAAACAGCTCTATCAATTGGAAATGGATATTTCAAGTGGATATTTATCTGCTCACATCTGTGCAGATGCTGATGGGATTTGCTTTCATCCCACTAATGGGGTTGTGCTGCTCCTCCTTCCGTGGGGTTTTAGTCCTTTTTCCATCTCCCCTTTTGCACGTTCAGTTCCTTTTGGCTGATTCTTTCTATTAAAAGGCAGAGCTTTGAGATAACATCAATAAAAAGCCAGCCCATTTATTTAGGTGGTGTTTTGCAAATGCTCCTCATTTCATTTGCAGAGATGGAAACAGAGCTGGTGGCTTGGAGGGCAGGTCCTGATGGCTCAGGGCAAATGTGAAGTTTGGTTTGGAGTTTAACTCTTGCAATTGGCTGTTAAATTTTTAATGTGGAGTCTCTCTACATGAGAAATACTCTTCATTTCTGAGCTACAGCTTGAAAAGGCCAACTTTTAATTTATTTTTTAAATTTCTTTTACCAAAGGTTTTGTGTTCTCCCTGGCAGCAGCTTTCTGTCAGAATGAAATTGCACCTACCACAAAAATCGCATTAAATCTAAGTTGTTAAAATATTGTCTTCATAGACAAAGGCCTTGAGTGATTTTTGTCCTGTTTAGCTGGTTAAAAGTTTCGAAATAAATCTTACCTTTAAAAACATTGGTGGGGTGTTAATGATCCCTGTGAGGGGGAAGTGACCCCAGCACTCCCCTCAGGTGTGCTGTGAATATTACAGTCACTTTGGTGGCCTCTTTCCCACGTTTTCCACTCAATGTGGATTAGGATAAATTTATCCCTGTTCAGCTTTTGGCAGGATCTTGGCTAAAGAAATGAAAGAATAAAGTGTCAGAACCAAGTTTTGGGGTCTTTCCCAACACTATACTGAGGTACTAAAACCTCTCAGGGCTGGAGAAATTAAACCAGGACACCTGGGAAGTCCAAGGAGCAACACCTGCAGTGGCCATGCCAAAATCCCAGTGTGACATCCACTCTCCTGGTGGTAAAAGTAGCAGAAAAAGGAATTATTTTTAACAGGAGAAAGGCTGGGTGTGGAAAAATTGCTGACACAGCAGCAAATGTTGCAGAATTCCACGGTTCTGGCTGTCCAAGGTGGATACAGAACAGGAATAGATGGGGAAATCCTGTGCAATAAAGATTCTGTTTCCAGGTAGATCCCTGGAATAAAAAGAAGGGTGAGAAAACAACTGCTGGAGTTGTTGCAATGGAATTTTGTTATGTAAGACTGTGGAAAAATGTAACTGCAGAAAAGCAATCTCCTTTTTTTTTCCCCCTGCTTATCAGTTGGAGTTTAAATAATCCTGTGAAACAGGAGGTAATGGAGCAAGTATTGATTGTAGGATTGTATGGGAAAATATAATCTGCAGGAAAGCAATCTCCTCCTGTTAACTTTTTTCCAACTTATCAGTTGGAGTTTAAATAATCCTGGGAAACAGGAGCTGATGAAGCAAATATTGATTATATAATGGGTGTGTTTCAGCTGTTTTCTGTGGAGATTTTTTAAATGGCAACCAAAATTTTGGGTCAAAGAGGAGTCTGGGGTTTATTTTGGGTTGTGCACCTCAATTCCAGGTGAATGGTCCTGATGGGATCCTGCAGAATGGAGCTGTGGATGAGAATGTGGCCAAGACCAGCCAGCTCCTGGCAGAGCTCAACTTTGAGGAGGATGAAGAGGACACTTATTACACCAAGGACCTCCCTGTGCATGCCTGCAGGTGAGAGCCCATCCCTGAGAATTCCAGAGCGCAGCAGCACCTCGTGGGAGGGAAAAGTGGATTTTGGGAACAACTTCCTGTGCTGCTCTCTGAGTTCTTGGACTGATTTGGAGCTGCCACGTCCACTTTTGGCCAGCTCTGAGCTCCCTGGGGAATAAATGCCAGGCTCAGCCACCCCAGTGGAGGGAAGTTTTCAAATATTTGTGGCTCACAACAGAAATTTGGCTCGTGTTTGATGCTTCTCCCAACACTGTTGTTCCCCAGTTTTCACTTCCTCTTATTTTTATGTGCTGCAAATTGAGTTGGAGCTTGTATTGGAATTTTCCTCTAAGCAAGAAGCCAATCACTTCCTGTTTTTTCCCTTGGAATTGCAGTTACTGTGGGATCCATGACCCTGCCTGTGTGGTTTACTGCAACACCAGCAAGAAATGGTTCTGTAACGGGCGTGGAAACACATCTGGCAGGTAAAGGGGGAATGATGGAAAGAAAAATGGCAATTCTGTACCCATTTCCTCCTCTTTCACACTCAAAGCATCCCTGCTCTGCTAAACTCCTGGAACTGTTCCCAACATCTTTGCTTGGATAGAAAGAGCCAGATCCTACCAACATCTGCCACAACAAATAGATTTTATTTGCCTTGTAATAACTGATAATCAAACCTAAATGTGACTTAGCTGTGAAAATGCCATAAATCTGTGCTGTTTGCTTGCAGCCACATTGTGAATCACCTGGTGAGAGCCAAGTGCAAAGAGGTGACTCTGCACAAGGATGGACCTCTGGGAGAGACTGTCCTGGAATGTTACAACTGTGGCTGTAGGAATGTTTTCCTCCTGGGCTTCATCCCAGCCAAGGCTGACTCCGTGGTGGTTCTGCTGTGCAGGTGAGAGAAGTCCTTTGCTGCCAACTCTCTTGCATGATCTGATGTTTAAAAAGCAACCTTTGCTTTCATTTTGTCACAAAATAGGTTTTATCTTCTGGTTTGCCACCCTTTTTTTTTTCTTCAGGTGGTCGCAGAGAGTTCAGGAGCGCAGGTGGATAATACAGCAAAGAGAAGTTCTGTTAGGCTGGGCAAACATCTTACTTCTGTAGAAAAGTATTTCTCCAAAATTGTGCATTGCTTAATGGAGAAAAAGGTGTTTTTTTCCTCTTTCCTGTTTTTTGAGCTTTGGAAGAGTCACAGCTCAGTTCAGGAAGTGACTCTGGAGCCATGGAACAGTGACTCTCACTCAGGCTGGTTTTCTCTCAGCTCACAGAATCATTTGAGACCACAATAAATCAGAAATTATTCTGACAGGCTCAATCAGAAATGAAGATTTATAATTGTGTGTGTTTTAATTCACTGCTGTCACTGTGTACTTGACAGTAGAAGTTGGGTTTCTGAGGAAGGAGTTGTGTTTGGGAAATAGTCCCATTTTCTGATCTGTGTGTGCTCAATCTTTATGGATTGTCACCACCTCCAAAGGTGTCATATTTAATATTTTTAACTCATTTTCAGTCCTACAAACACCCAACACCACTTCTCACAACACTGAGCCTTCCCAGTGCTGAACTAACAAATACAAGGACCGAAAAATGAATTTTCCCAGCAGACTGGGGTTGTTTTGCTGGTTTTTCCCATTTCTTGAGTCGTTCCGGCAGCACACCAGCCCTGTTTTCCCCCTCCACGCCACACTTTCCCTTACACTCATCTAATCCCCCAACTCCTTGCTGTGTTTTGGTTGTGCAGGCAGCCATGTGCCAGCCAGAGCAGCTTAAAGGACATCAACTGGGACAGTTCCCAGTGGCAGCCTCTGATCCAGGACCGCTGCTTCCTTTCCTGGCTCGTGAAGATTCCCTCAGAGCAGGAGCAGCTCAGAGCTCGCCAGATCACAGCCCAGCAGATCAACAAACTGGAAGAGCTCTGGAAGGTACAGCCTGGGGTTTTTTAGCATTTATTTAAGCAGTTCTGAGGGGTTTTTTTAAGGAAGTACAAGACTTTTAGGAGCTCTTTAAGGTGGGGAAGTACTGAAATCACACAAGGTTTAAATCCTGCAGTGCCACTGGGAATTGGTCAAAGGATTCAGGAAATTATTGAAAGCTTCACCAGCGTGAAAGACAAACTCTCCTTGCTCATACAAAGACTTCCACCTGTTTCTACCTTAAGTGATGCCCAGCAGGGCAGGGAATTGTTGCCCCATTCAGTTATTGGGGTTTTGAGAGGTTTTTTAAAATTTAAGCTGGGTTTAACCATGATTGGTAATGCCTTGGCTTGGTTTTAAGGGTGGTTCCACGCTGATATCACTACTTGGATCAGTAAAATACAGTTTGATCAGTCCTGCTGTCACTTTTTAATACTTCAGACTTTGAAACAAAACATCTCTGCTTTAAATTCCAGGAAAATCCATCTGCAACCCTCGAGGACTTGGAAAAACCTGGTGTTGATGAGGAACCCCAGCATGTCCTGCTTAGATACGAAGATGCTTATCAATACCAAAATATATTTGGTCCTCTGGTGAAGCTTGAAGCAGATTATGACAAGAAACTCAAGGAATCTCAGGTAAAATGAGTGAGATTTGCCTGTTTGAGGGGCTGCTGATCATTCTGTGCTGTCAAATGTGGTCACAGCATGACAGGAAACCTCGAGTGAAATAAATCCATAAATACCTGAATTACTGTGGTGTAGCAGCACTGTGATATCAGCAGTGGTGGTGCTGTGTGATAGCAGAGAGAGGAGAGGAAAATCCTCACAGTGAGGAGTTTTAAGAGCTTGAAACACTTGGGAACTTCTCACCTTCTCTGTGTTCAAGTTTTTCTTTCCAAGATCCACTTTCTGTCCCAGAACTGCAGCTTTTTGTTACCCTTGGGCAGTTCCCTGTCAGGGAAATGGGAATTCTGAGAGGTCCTGGGAGCATTTAATGAGTGTTTGAAGGGAGGGAGAATTACCCAGCTGGTGAGCAGGACTTTGTTTCTCATCATTAACTCCTGTAGAACAGAATTCACCTCCTGCAGGTGCTGTGAACTCAGCCACAGGAATAAATACAGATTTTTGTGACATTGGAACAGGGAGTTTTGTTATTTCTGCACTATTTTGAAGCACAGGACTTTGGTGGTTGGCAAACTGCTCTTCAAGAACATAATAGAAGCTCTCTTTTTTACCCTCAGACCCAAGATAACATCACAGTCAGGTGGGACCTGGGCTTGAACAAGAAGAGAATTGCTTATTTCACTCTGCCAAAGACTGATTCAGGTAAGGACACCTTGACTGTCTCCTAGGGTGTTTTTTATCTGCCTGCTGAATAAAATCAGTGTTCAGAGCACTCTGAGGATGGGGCTGGGGTGGCTCTGGAAGGTTTTTGGGGTTGCTGAGAGCTTTTTTTTTTTCTCCTTCCTTTGCAGACATGCGCCTCATGCAAGGAGATGAGATCTGCCTGAGGTACAAGGGAGACCTGGCCCCGCTCTGGAAAGGAATTGGGCATGTGATCAAAGTTCCTGATAGTATCCTTTACTTAGAGAGCCCTCAGCAAGGCCAAGCCAAAGCCAGAGTCGTTAAGAAGTCATTAATTATGTCCTAAATTAATTCTCAGCTGATTTTAAATTGGGGGGGAGGAGGGGGGTAAGCACCGAAGAAAAAAAATCACCAAAATTGGGAAGAATAAAATTCAAATTTTTGCTCTAAATTACTACTTAACGAGGTTCTACAGATTATGGTGATGAGATAGCCATTGAGCTGAGGAGCAGCGTGGGAGCTCCTGTGGAGGTCACTCACAACTTCCAGGTGGATTTTGTGTGGAAATCGACTTCCTTTGACAGGTATTGAGGCAGCACCTGGGAACTTGGCAGGCACTGGCTGCACTCGGTGTAGAATTTTTGTTCTTTGCCTTCAGGGAGTGTTTCTGAACCAAAAAAAAATAATTGTCTCGCTTTGGCAGCACCCATCAGAAATCCCAGTGTGTGCTGAACGCCTGGGGCCTGGCTCAGAGAGCCTGACTTGGGCTTGAAATGGAATCAGTGGCATAAAATGGGCAATTTTTGTCATTTTGAAGGGTTGGTTGTAGATGCATCAAAGGGGGAAATTTACCTTGTGTGGAATAACACTTGAAATGTAAGAAGTAAAAACCATTTTGTAAAGTTCAGCTTCCTGGAATTGCTTGAAATAGCTAAAATTTCCAAATTTCCCTGTGGGCCCCACAGGTTTCAGCCATGTCTGTGTTTCATAAGACAAGAGTTGGCTTCTTATCCTATTACTAGAATTCCCTATTATTAGTATATCCTATTATTATTATCTCCTCTTATCCTATTATTTTATTCATTATGACTGCAAATTTTCTTCAAACCTTGCACCTTAAACCACTGTCCCAGGTCCTTGCAGCTCAAATCACTGTCCCAGATTCTGTCACCACAGGCTGGTGTTCCTCTCCACGTTTTTCTTGTAACGTTCACATGGGAGAAAAGGCAAAATCTGTGTTCTCAGAGTGTGATTTTGGTGATTTTAATTAGTGTTGGACATTGTTCTCTTCCCCTTTTGTGCCTGCTGTCTGCTTACCTCCGTGCAGGACACCTGTGGGTGGTTGACCTGAGGCCACACTGATCTTTAGGAATGATTTTGCTGCTTTTCCCTCACTTTAGAATGCAGAGTGCTCTGAAGACATTTGCAGTGGATGAGACCTCAGTGTCTGGCTACATCTACCACAAGCTGCTGGGCCATGAGGTGGAAGATGTCATCATCAAATGCCAGCTCCCAAAACGCTTCACAGCCCAGGGACTCCCTGATCTCAACCACTCTCAGGTAACCTCATCTCCTCTGGCTGCACAAAGGGTTTAGAAATAGAGCTTAAACAACTTCAATCCTCTGCTTTGAATGTTAAATAGCAATAAAGCCTATTTTTTTTTTTAGGTTTATGCTGTCAAGACTGTCCTGCAGCGTCCTCTGAGCCTTATCCAGGGTCCTCCTGGCACTGGGAAAACAGTGACATCAGCCACCATCGTGTATCACCTGGCCAGGCAGGGCAATGGGTGAGAGCTGCTCTCTCAGAAGCTTTATGGATGAGGTTATTTAATGCATGCAAAGCATCACCTCGATTTTAAAAGCAAAAATCATTGGACTGTATTTTCTGGGAGGACTTGGGCTTGTTTCCCAAAATACCTTTCCCCCCTGTATTTTTAGGGGATGTGTCATTATTTATATTTCATTGCAGGTCTAGTAGAAAAAATTCCCAATTTATTGAGAGTTTGGGGTGGGTTTTTGTGCAGGCTGGTGTGTGCCCCCAGTAAGAATAAACATTATTTATATTGTATTGCAAGGCTAGTGCAAAAAAAATCCCAATTTATTGAGAGTTTGGGGTGATTTTTTGCAGGCCTGTGCTGGTGTAAGAATAAACATTATTTATATTGTATTGCAAGTCTAGTGCAAATAAATTCCCATTTTATTGAGAGTTTGGGGTGATTCTTTGCAGGCCTGTGCTGGTGTGTGCCCCCAGTAACATCGCTGTGGATCAGCTCACAGAGAAGATCCACCAGACTGGCCTCAAAGTGGTTCGCTTGTGTGCCAAGAGCCGTGAGGCCATCGACTCCCCTGTGTCCTTCCTGGCCCTGCACAACCAGATCAGAAACATGGACAGGTGAGGAGAGAGTAAAACCTCAGTTTTAGGATGGGTGTTGGCACTGTGGCACCGGTGTTTGTTTGATAGGATTGCTTTTGCTTTAGTTAAAAATCACTGCAGTCCTACAAAGTCAGTGGTTGGGCTGTGAAGCAAAATTCCTGGGTTTTTTTGCAGCATGCCAGAGCTTCAGAAGCTGCAGCAGCTCAAGGATGAGACTGGAGAGCTTTCTTCAGCTGATGAGAAACGTTACCGGGCTCTGAAGCGCACGGCAGAGCGGGAGCTGCTCATGGTGAGGCCCCAGGGCTGCCACTGATGCCTTAAAAGGCTCCCTAGAAACAGAGAGCAGGCAGGGAGAAAGGAATAAAGGAGGGATTGATTGGAAATAATTGAATCAGAGGCACACTTTGGGCTCCAGAGGCTCCTGCCTCAGTGCATCCCAACATGGACAAGGACAGCTCCCGAGTTCTTCCCACTTGGATCTCAGCATCAATTTCCCAAGCAGAACCCAGGCAAGGATGGAATTTGCCCAAGCTTGCCCCTCTCTCCCCAAGATGGAGATTTACAGTTCTTGGTCTGAGTGTCCTTGGAGAGCAAATCAGAGAGGTTTTGTTATGTCTATCTTAGCATAGAGAACAGCACTGAACGAGCTCCAGAAAACTTCAGAGTGACACTAACAGTACAGGATTTGAAAAATAGAAAAATTAAAACTTAAAGCATCACCACCACCCCAAATCCCTGCCTGTCTGCTGATACCCCAGTGCTCATCCCTGCTTCCTCCCTGCCCCAGAACGCTGATGTGATCTGCTGTACCTGTGTGGGAGCTGGGGATCCCAGGCTGGCCAAGATGCAGTTCCGCTCCATCCTCATCGACGAGAGCACGCAGGCCACCGAGCCCGAGTGCATGGTGCCCGTGGTGCTGGGGGCAAAGCAGGTAAATCCTTGGCTTCCCTTCCAAAAGGGATTTAGAAACACAGCAGGAAGTAGCACTGAGCAGTCACATTCAGTGTGTAGGCACACAAAATTTTCCTTTTCCATAACACAAACCTAAATGATTTTATTTGGGGTTAGCCCTGTTAATTTTGAATTAGTCCTGTTAATTTTGAATTAGTCCTGTTAATTTTGGGTTAGTCCTGTTAGTTTTGAGTTAGCCCTGTTAGTTTTGGGTTAGCCCTGTTAGTTTTCTGTTTCCATGGCCTGGAAGGTGTTGGTGCTGTTGGAACAATCTGGAGAGTGAATAAGATTTTATATTAAAATGATGAGCTGCAAAGAGTGACACTAAAGGTTTCTGAGCCTTTGGGGAGATCTGAAGCTTAGCACAAATCAGAATGATTAATTCCTAATATGTCAGGCAATGGTTTAAACTGACAGAGAGTGGGTTTGGATTTGAAATTCAGGAGGAATCGTTGCCTGTGAGGGAGGGGAGGCACAGAGAAGCTGTGGCTGCCCCATCCCTGGAAGTGCTCAAGGCCAGGTTGGAGAAGAGAAGCTCCAGGGAGAGCTCAGAGCCTCATCCAGAGCCTAAAGGGCCTCCAGGGGAGCTGGAGAGGGACTGGGGCCAAGGGATGGAGGGACAGGACACAGGGAATGGCTTCCCAGAGGGCAGGGCTGGATGGGATATTGGGATGGAATCCTTGGTGGGGAGGGGCTGGGATAGATTTCCCAGAGCAGCTGTGGCTGCCCCTGGATCCCTGGCAGTGCCCAAGGCCAGGCTGGACAGGGCTTGGAGCACCCTGGGGCAGTGGGAGGTGGGCAGGGAGTGGCACTGTCTGAGCTTTAAGATCCTCCCAACCCAAATCACAAATCCAGCTTTTCCAGCAGGATATTTTTATCACTCTAATAAACCAAATAATAATACTCTAACCAAACTGAGCTATCCCCAAACTGTTCCCACAGCTGATCCTGGTGGGTGACCACTGCCAGCTGGGCCCTGTGGTGATGTGCAAGAAGGCTGCCAAGGCTGGGCTGTCCCAGTCCCTGTTTGAGAGGCTGGTGGTGCTGGGCATCAGGCCCATCCGGCTGCAGGTGCAGTACCGCATGCACCCTGCCCTCAGCGCCTTCCCCTCCAACATCTTCTACGAGGGATCCCTCCAGAACGGGGTCACTGCAGGTAAGGGTGCCTTACCTGGTCCTGCCAACCCCCCCTGGCATCAGCAGGGATCAAAGCAGCTCTTCTCTCATCTAGCTTAAGGTTTGGAATTAAAAAAAAAATGGCATCGTGCTTCGTTTGGAGGCTCTTTGATGTGCAAATTGCTGATTTCCACAATTGCTGATTCGTTGTGTGATTCCCTCTTCCTGTGCTCCTCAGCTGACAGGGTGAAGAAAGGCTTTGATTTCCAGTGGCCCCAGCCTGACAAACCCATGTTCTTCTATGTGACCCAGGGACAGGAGGAGATTGCCAGCTCAGGCACCTCTTACTTAAACAGGTGAGCAAAACTCTGATACCTAAACTTGGCCTCGGGGTTCAGGGCAGGGCTGTGGTGATTCCTCAGTCAGTGAATAAAACCTCCTTTACTGCTTCAGTAAGTGGGGTGCAGCCTTAGAGTGCATTTCAGAGTTGGTTTCAGCCCTGGGCTCCTTTTATAGCAAACCAGGAGAAAAAGGCACCAGGTGGGAGCAGCTCAGAGCTGGAGTGAGCTGGGATTGTTGTGTGGGGGAGTTCTTCCCTCACTGGGTGTAGAAGGAGCATGGGATGATAAAGTGCCTGATGTGGGATGAATTTGGGCCAGCAGGAAATGTTGTTCAAGTCACATTTTGAATTCCAACAACTCCTGAAGCAGAATCCTAAATCTCAGATTTTTGTGGCAGTGTAAAAGGGATAAAAATGAACATTTTTTTCCCCCTAATCTCTTTTTTTCCGCACATTCCAACTTCTTTGTCAACAAATAAAATTTGCTCTTCTTGGGTCATGATTGTTCATGTGCCTGGCAGGGAAACCAGCCCAACTTGTGAAAAAAATATCAGCTGAGATATTTTTAATCTCAGTCTGTTTCCTGAACAGCATGTGCAAGACTGGATACAGTGCAGCAGATTGTGCACAGACAAACAGCACAATAGTTGGCTGATAGGGGGCATTGACATTCAAAACATTCTATATTTAAAGCTTTAAGATAAAGCAGCTGAAGGATCTGGGGGATGTTTGGAATGATGTTGATTATAAAAGTTACTCGTGTACTTTTAACTTCAGTGAGAAATTCCTTTTGGAATGAGGGGGTTTTGCTGTTGCAGGAAGTGCAGTTGTGCAATTCTGACAAGGTGGAGGTGAAAGTTGTGTCCTTCTGAGGCCTTTGAGATGTTGGTTTTGGCCCAAATTCCTCTGTGCATGTCCTGATGGTGCTGAGCATTCCTGCAGAGCTTGAGCCAAATTAATTGCGGTGCTTGAGCAAAATCGATCTTTCCATGGAAGCATCCTCACGTGGAAAGCTTTTAGATCTCATTAACTTACTAAAATCTGTGCCCTCATCCTCCTTGGCTCACCCAATCTGCCTCTCCAGGACGGAAGCTGCCAACGTGGAGAAGATCACCACGAAGCTGCTCAAGGCTGGGGCCAAACCTGACCAGATTGGCATCATCACCCCCTACGAGGGCCAGCGCTCCTACCTGGTGCAGTACATGCAGTTCAGTGGCTCCCTGCACACAAAGCTCTACCAGGTACTGGCCTGCACAGAAGCCCAAAAGGCACAGATTGTAAAATTCACAATATTTTTATTGTTTACTTCATCTTCAGGCTCGGTCGGCTTCGATCGATTTTTGAATTTTTAAATTGGTTTTGGTTAAAATCAAAAGAGAAGAGTTAGGAGGTGTCAGTGGGAACAGGTAAAGGAGGGGAAGCCCTGCTAAAATCTATGTGGAAAGAGCCTCCAACAAATCCTCTGAGGCACAGAAGGGAGAAAAACCTCTGGAAAACCTTGTGCCTTCATCAACTCCCCGTGCCAAGGGACGTGCAGGAAACAGAGCAAATAAATCCTGGTGGCCACACAATTTATTTGCTTGGGAACATGTCCTACCAGCAGTGAACTCCTCCACCAAACATCAAAATGAGCTGCTACAAACAGGACAATTATTATGTTTAATATGATCTTGTTTTGCAGGATTGAGAACTTGAGCATGGTGTTTTCACTGCAGGGAAACTCGGTGGAAATACTTCTCCCCGTGCCAGGAATGATGTGTCCCTCCCATTCAGCTTTCTCAGAGCTCATTTAGACCTCTCATCCTACAAAATTTTGCAACAGTCAGAACTTTTTGGCAGCATCCTCAGCAAAGAGCTGCTTTCCACAGTTTTGGGAGAAACAGGAGAACCATAAAGTGCTGAACATGAAAGGAATTTCTCCTAAACCCAAGACTCTGTGTTCCCCTCTGGGGAAGCTGTTTGGTGCCCAGAGGAATTACCAAATCCTCCCCCACTCCAAAAACAACATTTTTCTGGGATGAGGGAAAGGTTCAGAGCGTGGCCAGGGCCTTTGGCAGTGCCTCTTGGTGGCAGAGCTGTTTTGCTTCCGTGATTTACGTGTTTTCCTCTGTTCCAGGAAGTGGAAATTGCGAGTGTGGATGCCTTCCAGGGCAGGGAGAAGGATTTCATCATCCTGTCCTGTGTGAGGGCCAACGAGCACCAGGGAATTGGCTTCCTCAACGACCCCAGGAGGCTCAACGTGGCCCTGACCAGAGCCAGGTAAAGGGAAACTGGGCCCAGGGAGGGAGCTGCAGGGAGAGGGATGGACACAGGGAATGGCTTCCCAGTGCCACAGGGCAGGCTTGGATGGGATATTGGGAAGGAATTTCTCCCTGTGAGGGTGGGGAGGGGTTGGGATGGAGTTCCCAGAGCAGCTGTGGCTGCCCCTGGATCCCTGGCAGTGCCCAAGGCCAGGTTGGGCATTGGGGCTTGGAGCAGCCTGGGGCAGTGGGAGGTGTCCCTGCCATGGCAGGGGTGGCCCTGGATGGGATTTAAGGTCCTTCCAACCCAAACCATTCTGTGCCATTTCTGTCTGCTCATCTCAGCCCCTGGCACCATTTGGCATCAGTAGATTTTGGAAGTCACCGTGTCCTTCCCATTTTCAGGACAGATCCCTTCCCTTCCTCTGCTTCTTTATCACTTCCAGCAACCATTTTTTGGCCGTTTTGCCTTTTTTTTTAATTGATTTGATTCCAAAAAGGCTGATCAGGAATCCAGAATGATGCAGCTTGGCTTCCCTGCTGTCTCCAAGCTTTAAAACCAGCACAGGGTGGTTGGTTTGAACTCAGAGCAAGCCTGAAGGAGGAAGTCTGTGCTGATTGAGAAACTCCTGCAGCAATCTCCTTCCAGGTGTTGAGCCACACTCTGCAATGATTGCTGGAAACACTTCCAGTGGCATCAGGCTCCTCCTGGAGCTGCCAGAGCCAAGAACCCGGGGGCTCTTCTGCCATCAGCGCTGCTTTAATTGTAATTGTAAAATTAATTGTTCATTCTGCTTCCTCTGCCAGGTATGGGGTGATCATTGTTGGGAACCCCAAAGCCCTGTCCAAGCAGCCCCTCTGGAATCACCTCCTCAACTACTACAAGGAGCAGAAGGTGCTGGTGGAGGGGCCCCTGAACAACCTCCGGGAGAGCCTCATGCAGTTCAGCAAACCCCGCAAGCTCGTCAACACCATCAACCCCGTGAGTGACCTCCCCTGGCCCTCAGGGCTCCTCACAGCAGCCAATTAGACCTCGATGGATTAATTAATCATAAATGGGTGCAATGAGCCACCCACACAGCCTCACACACCCCCACAAGTTTCCATTTTTGCTGCCTTTTGATGCAGCGTGACTTGAGGGGGGGAGCAGCTGCTGCTGCTGTCGCTGGGCTCAGAGAAGTTCATTATTTCTTTTTAATTGGGGGATTTTGATGAGGGGTAAGTTCTGAGGTGAATGAAATAGAGGAACTGGTTTGGGTAAGAAGGAAGAGCTCACTTGACCCTCGAGCTGCAAGTTTTATAGTTGATTTTTAACATAAATAAATGTTTCTTTGGGGGGAGCTTGGCAGCCACCACAGGATAGTGAATAGAGCAGGGAATTATCAGGGCCTCAGAACAGACTGAAAACTCATCAAATGTTCCACATTTTGGGAGGGGCTGCTGTATAAATCTTACTTTTGGGTGCTCAAGATGAGGCTGAAATACGAATTAAAAGGTTTTCTGCATGTTAGAATTAATGTTCCCTCAACATTTGTGTGATCTGTGGAGTTTTACTGGATTTTTACCCCAAACAACTTCCACTGAGGTTGCAGTGTGAGGTTTTCTGAGGAAAAACAATTAGGATGAGTGCCTAATTCCCCAAATCTCTGCAGGGTGCTCGTTTCATGACCACTGCCATGTATGATGCACGGGAGGCCATCATCCCAGGCTCTGTCTACGACCGCAGCAGCCAAGGTAAAGGAAACTCCCAAAATTCACTTTCCTGGGTTTATTTTTTTTCCCCTGACCAACCCCTGAGCTGTCACACCTTGCACACTTTGAAACTTCTTAAAAGCTTTTAAATTTTGAACTTGGTAAAGTTTTAAAACTTCAAACTACAGAAAAATAGAGAATTGGAGGGCTGAAAATGTTTGGGGTGAATTTGAGGGCTGATAATGTTGGGGATGAGTTTGAGGACTGAAAATGTTTGGGATGAATTTAAATACTGAAAATGTCTGGGATGAATTTGAGGGCTGAAAATCTTTAGGATCTGCCTTTTGCTGTCTGTAAATAGAACCCCAACCTGATGTGTGCAGATCAAGTACAAAACGAGAGGAAAAGGAGTGTGAGGAGCATTTTGGGAATGTCAGATGGTGGCTAACACACGTTAGATGAGTTTTATGGAATTTCCAGGTGTGGAATAAACAGCGAGGCTGAAATGCTGGTGCCTCTTGGCACTGGGAGCTCATCCTTCTCCACACTCATCCTCCTCCACCCCGTTCACATCAGGGCTGGGAATTGATCTCGAAATAACTCAGGATTCCTGCAATCCCTGTGCTTTTCCCCCTTTCCCAGGGCGCCCATCCAACATGTACTTCCAAACCCACGACCAGATTGGGATGATCAGCGCTGGCCCCAGCCACGTCACTGCCATGAACATTCCCATCCCCTTCAACCTCGTGATGCCCCCCATGCCACCCCCGGGCTACTTCGGCCAGGCCAACGGCCCCGCTGCAGGTACAGGCTGGGGGGAAAAGTGCCCAGGAGCCACTGGGAAGGGATCAAATCTCCTCAAAAAATCTGTGTTTGGACCTCTAAACCTCTCAGTGTTGGATGGGATGAACTCTTTTGCAGGCCGTGGGGCTCCCAAAGGAAAGACAGGCCGTGGTGGGCGGCAGAAAAATCGCTTTGGGATTCCTGGCACGAGCCAGTCCAACCTCCCCAACAGCCAGGCCAGCCAGGACGTGGTGTCACAGCCTTTCTCCCAGGGCCCCCTGACTCAGGGCTATATCTCCATGAGTCAGCCCTCCCAGATGAGTCAGCCTGGGCTCTCCCAGCCGGAATTATCCCAGGTGAGCCTTGCTGCAGGGGTGCTGGGAGGGTTTTTATTGGGTTTGTGTTGGTGATCTGTGCCTGCACATCTCTGTGCTGAGGGTGATGCCTTAAATGGCTACCTGGAAACACAGAGCAGACAGGGATAAAGGAATAAAGGAGGGATTGAGTGGAAATAATTTAATCAGAGGGACACTCTGGGCTCCAGAGGCTCCTGCCTCAGTGCATCCCAACATGGACAAGGACAGCTCCCGAGTTCTTCCCACTTGGATCTCAGCATCAATTCCCCAAGCAGGAGCCAGGCAAGGATGGAATTTGCCCAAGCTTGCCCCCCTGTCCCCAAGATTGTGGTTTGCAGTTGTTGGGCCTAGGAGGGTCTGGGTGTCCTTGGAGAGCTGGAGAGGCTTTGTTGTGTGTGTGTGAGCATGAGAGAACAGCACTGAACGAGCTCCAGGGAACTGCAGAGTGACACTGGGCAGGGCAGGATTTGAAAAATAGAAAAGTTCAAACCTAAGGCATCAAGGGAAATGAAACTGAAACTGCTCTCAGTGCCTCAGCTGCAGCCTTTACACCCTGCACTCTTGAACTCTCAAAGTGCACAAGGGCTCATGAGCAGCTCAAAAAAACCTGTGGTGCAGAATTTGGGGAAATTCTGCAGCAAAAAAAAAGCAGATTTTACGTAACCAACCAAACCTTCTCAGCTTTATCACGAACCTGCTTCTGACTCGGAGGCTTCCCTCACC
Source organism: Erpornis zantholeuca (assembly GCA_013400515.1). Classification (NCBI taxonomy): domain Eukaryota; kingdom Metazoa; phylum Chordata; class Aves; order Passeriformes; family Timaliidae; genus Erpornis; species Erpornis zantholeuca. The sequence goes on from VZTN01026450.1 coordinate 225,801, forward strand.
TTTTCCCTTGCAGGACAGTTACCTTGGTGATGAGTTTAAATCCCAGATTGACGTGGCACTGTCACAGGACTCAACTTACCAGGGGGAACGTGCATATCAACATGGTGGAGTGACGGGACTGTCACAGTATTAGAGTGTAAGAACCTCCCCCTGCTTTAACCCCTTGGGGCTGGGTTGGAGCCAGCAGTGCCACCCCTAACCGAGCTCTCCTTCTGCCTCCAGGTTGAGGAAGAAGAGCTAAGCTTGTGTGGAGCTTAGTTCATCAGCATTTTATTCTGGGTAATAAAAAAAATAAAATAAAATGGATACCTGTTTTCCACTGCTAAAACTGAAGCACCACTGTGTGAGAGCAACAGGAGAAAGAAACCAACCAACGGAGAGGAGAGAGAGAGAGAGAAAGGAGCGCGCGAGAGAGCCACTGCTAGAGCTCACTGAGACAAGGAGACTGACCGAGAGGAGAGAGAGCCCTGAAGGACTGGCTGGCGCCTCACTGGGAAGGAACTCACCCCAACAGGAGTGGTCAGCTGAGTCCCTGCTCCCCCAGTCACCCCCAGCTCCAGAGAAGGGCCTTAAAAAAGCAGGTTTCACTTCATTCCATACTTCTCTTTGCGAGCAGGGCATTAACTTTTCAGAGCGCATGGGGAGAGGAAAACCCTCATCTCAGAGTTGGGCTCCTTTTGCAAGGGGTACTGAAATATTGTAGCAGGAGCTGTTTACATTTTAGAAGCAGAGTATCTGAGAGAGAGGGGGGAAAAGAGAGAGAGGGAGAGAGAGAATCCCTGACTGGGTGACAGGCAGCCAAGCAGAAATGCAGCTGCTGCTCAACTCTGAGGTGCAGGTTTTGTTGTCCAACACTGGCTCTGAAATTTGTGTCATCGTGTCGCCCACATTCTGAACGAGGTGGTTTTAAAAAAAGAGATTCTTTCAAAAGGAGCACTGAATTTTTTAAAGAAGTTTTGTCTCTGAATTCTTAGTGGTGGACCTGGGAGATTTAGATCCTTGTTCTGAGAAGCTTATAATTACAAAAAACTTTAAAAAAAAAAAAACCTTTAAAAAAAAACCAAAAAAAAAAATTTGTTTCAAACAAAAATTAGAGCACCAACCTTGAGAACTTTCAGTGTGATTTAAAAGTTGCAGCAATCAGCCTCTTCTTCCTACATGGGATAGCAGTTAGAGTGAGAGGAGCCTGCGTGCTCGAGCAGGAGGGTTTCAAAGTGTTTTCTGTATGCTTTAATTGGCAACTGTCTGGACTCTACTCTGTGAAAAACAGCCTTTCTGTAAGATGAACTTTATGCTTGAAAGGGGATGGGTTCCTGTGCCCTTCGGCCCTGCAGGGAAGATGCAGCCAGGCCTGCTTTGGTCCCCGTGGATTTTGGGCGAGGAGTAGTGGAAATTGGGGATTATTTTGGTCGGGAAGCAAAGACTCGGCGCCGCTGCGGGAGCAGGACAGACAAACGGACAAAGCAGGCAGGTGGTGGAAGGTGGCCTCTGAGAGAGAGAGAGAGAGAGCTGGGTTTAATGGGAGAGAGAGAATGGGTCAGGCTTTGGGGTGGCTCCTTCGGTGATGAAGGCAGGCAAGGGACAGACTGAGGTGTCAGAGCAAAGCCAGAGCTCTCAGGGCTGTGCCAGCCCAGCTGGGGCTGGGGACTGAGAGCAGCACTCGAGGAGAAGCCATCCACGTTCTGAGTTGTACCCATGTCTTAAACAGTCCTAGGGGAACACTGGGAGCTTTTTATTTCTGTCTAAACCTTTCTAGAAATGGCGCAGAGAGAATTGACAATTCCTCCAGACCCCATTTTTAGCAGATCCCCAAATTAGAATAACCTCTACCTCCCAATTGGCAGCAGCAGCAGCAGAGATTGATCCATAACCTGGGTGTTCCTCAAGCTGGAGTGAAGTCAGCTTTACACTCTAAGGGCTCCAAGTGTTTCTAAGTCTTTTTTTTGGGGAGGGGGGAACTCAAAATACCTCTCATGTGAATGTACTTCAGACAGCTCAAACCCCATTTTCATACCCAGGGCAGGGGGAAGCCCTTTCATTCCTGTCCTTCCTCTAGATCCCTGCCCTGGGTTTGCCCCAAGTGTCTGCCCTGGTGTGGAACACCCCCAGCCCCGGGGGCAGCTCCAGAAACCACAAAAACCACAAAAAACTAACAAAACCCATTCTTTTCTCATCCAAAGCCTCCAGAGTTTAGACTTTAAACCAGTGAAAGAATGGAGACACAGGCCACCTTCCTTCCTTGTGAGATGGACTGTTTTATTTATTAACATTGCCGAAGGGCTTTTTTAATTTGTTTTCCTTCGTAGGCTGCGTAGTGTTGTAGATTTTTCTGATAGGTTTAAGCTGGACCCCTCTGTGCAAAGCTATCCATGAGTAATGTAGCCCCCTCCTCTCCCCTGACCCCTTTATTTCACTGCTGGGAATGCTTGCCTCTGCTTCGTGCTGGTTTTTTCCTTTGTAGCAGTTAAAACTCTTTGAGTTTTACAAATCCAGACATCAGTGCTAGCACGCTGTTAAAACTCTTCTTTTTTGGTTTTTTTTTTTTGATTAATTTTTTTTTTTTTGGTCTCAGTTTTGTTTTAAAACCTGTTTGTCATCAATAAAAAAAAAAAAAAAGAATAAACAGCTCTTGCATTCAAGGTGGCCCCTTAAGTTTCAATGAGGAAACCATGCAACGTTCATTAAAGCTTTAGTCTGATTGTATAAACTTCAAGTTTATTACTCTTTTTACACACGGACTAGTACAAAAGTGGGGGTGTGCATAGCAGAGGGGGTGAGCAACTCAACTGGGAAAACTGGGAAGTGTCCCCCACCCGCTGGGAGCCCCAGGATTTGGGAAAAGCTGGAGCTGGAGGGGCCCAGCCCAGCCTGGGGACGCTCAAAGCTGGGCCTGGGGGGGTCGGGGTGGGGGTTTAGGCCTGGCCTTGGCACCGCGCTGGGCACAAACTGATGCCAGGTCCTGTCCTGGGTGGCCACAGGGACAAAGCCAGGAATACTCAAAGGTTTTTCTTGCTCCTGCCCATCTTAAATCAGAATGAAATGGCTCTTGCTGGCTGGAGTTAAGCCCTTAGAACACTGAAATGGAGCAGGGCTGGGTGGAAAACACCTGGATTTGGGAACGTGAATCCAACTAAAGCTGCTCCAGGCTCCTTCTCCAGCTCCACACTTGAGGTGTTGAACAAAAAAACCACCAACACAGGGCCCCCACAGTGGTTTAACCCTCAGTGCTTCCCCTGGGGGGAGGAGGTGAGAAAAACTTCATCAGACCCCAAAGACAACGACACGGCTCCAGAAACAGCAAAAAAGCCAAAGCTGCGCTGCGGGGTCGGGTTCACAGTTGAAAAATAAAGAGGAAAAATTCAAGTCTAACTCGGATTCCTTTTCGGTTTCCCCCAAAACCCCAAAAGCGGTGGCAGGAAAGCCTCGCTCTGATGGCTTTACACACTCGGGGAGCAGCTCGGGAGCTGAGCTCGGGCTCCGAACCTCCGCAGAGCTCTGAGCACACGCGCTGGAAGTGGAAGGAAAGCGGCCCAGGGTGGGAAGTGGCGCAAGTTCGGCTCCTGCTGCCCCACCCTGCCCCGCGAAGCGACTCCCGAAGAGCTCGGAGACACCACTGCGAGCACCCGGGGCCCGCGGCCAGCACAGAAACCGATAAATAAACCCAAAATAACCCGAAAAAGCAGAAGTGCGCAGAGCTCTGTGCTCTGCCCTTTGCCTGAGGCTCGGCTGCCACCTGGCTCCTGCCAGGGACACTCGGGGACACTCAGGGACACCCCGGGCTCATCGATTTGCTAATGAGGTAAATTAATACTGACTCACAGCAGGCTGGGAGGGGAGGGGACGCCACTGACCCCCCCACGCCCCCCTGAATTCCCTCCAATACATTTCCTGCAGGATCCTGCCCTTGGCACGCGGCTCCCAGGGGATTTTTTGGGTAAAATATCCTTTTTTTAGGCAAAACCTCCGCTGCATTTGGCCACCCGACATCACCAACCACGGCACAAGAGAAAGCTCCTGCCTGGCTCTGCCTCCCCTGGGAAGGGATTTGGTCACCCCATGCCTGGATCACACCCCAGGGAACCCCCGGCCCCATTTCACCCAGAAAAGCCATTTATGCCCTGAGAAATCCACAGGGTTCAGCCAAAACCCCAAAAGCTGCAGCCCTGGGGGTGCCTGGCATGAGCAAAGGGGAAATCTGGGATTCACAGCCTGGTGCCACCATCACCCCTGGAGAAGGGAACCGGCACCAGGCTTGGTCATAATCCCATAACCCCAGCACCCAACAAATCCCAAATCAACTCCAGCAACGCCCACTCAGTGCCAGAGCAATCCCAGCGCAGAGGGGAGCCCCTGGTGCTCCAAAACTGCCTGAACACAGCGGGAATTTCACACACAGGGAAATCCATCCATCCATCCATGGATCCATCCATCATCCATCCATCCATCCATCCATCCATCCATGGATCCATCCATCCATCCATCCATCCATCCATCCATCCATCCATCATCCCTCCATCCATCCATCCATCCATCCATCCATCCATCCATCCATCCATCCATCCATCCATCATCCCTCCATCCATGGATCCATCCATCCCTCCATCCATGGACCCATCCATCCACCCATCCATCCATCCATCCATCCATCCATCCATCCATCCATCCATCCATCCATCATCCATCATCCATCCATCCCTCCATGGATCCATCCATCCATCCATGGATCCACCCATCCATGGATCCACCCATCCATCCATCCATCCATCCATCCATCCATCCATCCCTCCATCCATCCATCCATGGATCCATCCTTCCCCCTCACAGACCCCACTACCTGCAGCCGCACTCATCCACCACCATGTCCTGGTAGTGCCTCAGCACCACATTGTCGCTGTTGTCGTAGTAGAGGATGGAGATGGGGGAGAGCCTGACGGGGACGCAGCAGGGCTGGGGGGTGCCCTGGGGGTCCAGCGAGTGCACCATGGTCTGCAGCACAGCGTGGTTGGTGCTGTTGAGCTCGGCCGCCAGCGGGAAGGGACACTCGCCGCGGCAGTAGTTGGCCAGGTAGCCCTGGGGGGCGATGATCCAGTTCTCCCAGCCCACGTCGCTGAAGCTGATGTAGAGCCGGCGGGGCTTGCACAGAGTGCTGGGGGTCACCGAGGGGCTCGGGGCGCTCCTCCTCCTGCGGGCGGCCTGGCACTGCTGGCCCAGCGTCACCACCAGCAGCGAGGTGGCCGCGAAGGCCTCGGTGCCGCCGCAGAGGTTCCTCCGCAGGCTCCCGCTGTCCCCGGCGCGGCCGCTGGCCGAGATCTCCAGCACCAAGGTCAAATTCCTGCCCGGCATCTTCCCGTCCTTCACCGCCGCGCTCAGGTTGAAGAGGAGGGATTTGTGCAGCTGGACAAATGACCGCTCCACCAGCGGCCTCCGGCCGGCCTGGGACAGCCCCCGGGGGGACACCTGGTAGAGCCGGAGCTCCAAAACCCGGCCCGGACCCGGGGCGTGGTACGAGTTGTGGTGGAACTGCAGCTCCAGCTGGGCCATGGTCAAGCGCTCGCCCTCCTCCAGCGCGGAGAGGTTGAAGAACAGGAGCTTCCGCAGACACAGCCACCCCTGGGGCTGCCCCTCGGGGAGGAAGCGGCCTGACAAAGAAGGAGAAACAGGGGTGGGGGTGGCTGAACCCTGGGGCTGGGCAGGATCAGCTCCCGGGGTGGCTGAACCCTGGGGCTGGGCAGGATCAGCTCCTGGGATGGTGGAACCCTGGGGCTGGGCAGGATCAGCTCCTGGGATGGTGGAACCCTGGGGCTGGGCAGGATCAGCTCCTGAGGCTGCAATCGAAGCTCCATCAGAGCTGCCCCCACCCTCACCCCTCGCCTCGGGGTTCCAAAGCCATAAATCATCACCTCCAGCATCCGGAGGGACTCCACACAGCGGGGATTTCTCCTGGAATCCAGCTCTGGGCGCTGCCCCGGCCTCAGGACGCAGGGAAGGGAGGAGAAGAGCCAAAGCTCGATCCCAGGAAAAGCCCCAAACGCGGCGTGGCTGTACCTTGGTCAGCGAAGACACGGACGATGCTCCCGGGCACATTGAACTCCTCCACCCTACAGGCATCCAGCTCTTTGTCCGGCTGGGGCAGCGCCTTCCTCTTCTGGAAGATCCTCCAGAGCACGGGCGGCACCGGGACGGCGCTTTTGGGGCTGGGCTTGGCGCTCAGACCCAGGGACTTCAACAAGAACCTTTCCTGCGAGCTCAGCTCGGTGGCCAGGACGGGGCTCAGGAGAGCCCAGGCGAGGCTGAGGAGAAGCCACATCGCTGCCGTGCTCGCCCAGACAAAGAGCGGCCGGGCCGGGGGCGCGGGGGTGTTGATTTCCCCGATGGGAGCCTTTGATGTGATCAGCGCGCAATTAGCACCGCGGGATTCCCGGGATTGGGCGGAGGGTGGGATCCCTCCGGGCCCCCCGCACCCTTTAACCCTTTCGGCAGCTCCGCACTCTCTCCCCGCATCTCCACAGCGTCCACTTGAGGTCCGGCACGGTCCGTGGGGTCAGGGGTGAGGGTAGAAAATCCAGCGCTGCTCCCAAAAAACCCCGCGGGGATCCAGGGGCAGACCCGGAGCCGGCTCTTCCTTCCAAAAATCCTTTTTTTTTTTTTAAACCCAATCACGGCATCCAACGCTTCTCTCTTAAAGCCATCAACTCCCGGCACATCAAACCAGCAAAGTCCTGCTTCACACAGCCCCGAAAGCCACCGTCCCCAAAAGCCACCAGTCCCCTCCCAGCGCCGGGTCCTGCCCCAGCCCGGCACCCCCAGGTCCCCTCCAGGCCATCACAGCAGAGCTGCCACCACCACACGGATGTCACACCCACCCCCAAAACCAGCTGGAGCCACCCAGGTCAATGCCAGCACCGGAAAATTCAGTTTTAACCCCCCCAAGGTCACCCCAGCTTTGCTCCGGCACCATCCTGGGGTATCAGCTCTCTTCCTGCCCTGAATGCCACTGAAAACCAAGGAATTCCAGCACTGGGATGCTGCTCTGCCACCCTGAAGGTCATGCAGAGGGACAAGGTCCTGCCACAGCCTGGGGACATTTTCACCAGCCCCACTCGGGGCCTTTCCCCAGCCTGGAGGGGAACCAACATGAAGGCTCAAACATGGAAGAATCCCACAAATTCCCACCCGGAATGAACATCCTGGATCCCCCTCCCTCCTCTGGCTGCTGTTCCCAGTGGGGAGGGGTCTGAGGGGACAGCGAGGGGACAGCGAGGGGACAGTGAGGGGACAGTGAGGGGACAGGGGGGTCTGAGGGCCCCAAACCCACAGAGCTCCCCGAGACTGGGAACCTGCAGGGCTGGAGCCACCTGGAAAACCAACACGGGGAGCAGGAATTCTCTGTTCTTCCTTCAGCAAGGGGATGGTGCTGAGGGGGGGAGGCCCTTTTAAGCTCTTTTTAAAACCAGTCCAAATCCTACTCGTGCTTTTCAAGCACAAAACCTCCTGCAGAGGGCTGGGATGACACTCCTGAGGCAGGACATGCCCACGGGAGCTGCAGGTGATGGTGACCCCTCCTGAGGGGATGCTCCGAGGGTCCCTCCATCACCTCCCCAGGGCAGGGCTGGGCCTTTCCCTGCCCGGTTTGGAGCTGGAGCTGCTGGGGAAGGCTCTGAGGGAGGGCCCAGCGCCGGCCTGGGGGAAGCAGAGCAGGGCCGAGAACGACAGCAGCGACACCAGGGACACAAAGCCAGCCCCAAATCCTACCTGGGCCAGCAGAGCCATCAGTCTCCCAGCCAGGCTGGGCCACAGGGAGCCCCCCCAGCCCCAGGGGATGGGTGACAGGGCACAGCCCGGCCCCAAGGGGCACGACCCTGTCAGTGGCTCCGGGCAGGGCTGGCAGGGGGGCAGGGGTGAAGTTCTCCTTGGGCCTGTCCTTTGCAGGGTCCCAGAGCAGGCTCCTGGTCGGTGCCAGGCCCTGGCAGCCGCCCCGGCCGCGGCCACGCCGCCCTCACAACCTCTTGTCCTTCACGAGGCCATTCTTGAGGTGCAGCCTGGGGAAGAGCAGAGCCTGTGGTCAGCCTGGTGTCCACACCACGTTCCCTCCCTCGTTTCCCTGCTCCTGTC
>VZTN01026452.1:3864-13864 GCA_013400515.1 Erpornis zantholeuca
CACACGCACTTTAGTTTCCAAGCACAAAGTGGTTTTGGTGGTGAAAATGAGTGAAACTGATCTTGCCAAGAGTAATCTCACTCCACCTCCCTTTCCTTTTAGCAAGCCTGTCTAAACCCTGGGCCGACACTGAAGGTGATGCCCACAACTTCCATTCCAAATCCTGATCCTGCAAATTTACAGCTAAATTGTGTTTCCTTTCAGAGCTGAAGGAACAAAATTATACTGGGAAGCAAAGTCATGCAGTGCCATTCTTCTTTCCTGAGAGAAGGAAGAAAAAATATTTCTGTTGCTTCTGCAGTATATTTCATCCAAGGAGTAATTTTATGTTCTAGAATGTGCAGAGGACCCAAAAGAAAAAAAACATATAATTTATGGGTCAAACGTCTTTAAGGCCATACAGTGCTACTGCTTACCAAACTACAGCTTACAGCACTTCCTGTGCGTTGTCACTTCTTCCCAGATCTCTCTCTTATGAAGGTTCTAACACTGAGTCTAGTTAACTTTCTCTTTTCCTCTTCACTGCGCTCATCCAGTCTCTCCCAAACCCTGATCCTTATCCCATTTAAAATTTCTTGGTAAACCATTCTTCTCCAGACACCTTGTATCTACTTTACATTTCTTGTTGCATTACTGAAAAACCAAAGAAATGCATTATGTGTCTGGTAGAAACTGCCTTTGGAAAGTCATGATATTTGATTTTTAGATGTTTAGATTGTCTTGCTTCTTCAAAAACCCGACCCTTGATGTTCCAAAACTGTTCAAACCAATATGTGCTCAAAGATTTTCTTAAACAAACAAATAAACAACAGAAAAAAATTTTTCAATATATTTTGAGGCTGAATGGATTTGCCATGGAACACGGTCATGTTGTGCAAAGTATGCATGTTCTTACAAGAAAGCAAGTAAGCCAGTTAAGACACAGATCACTAAACATATTTTGGCATTAAGGTGGCTACTTACAAGAGTCATATATCCCATGTCCAGGATTAATTTACTTTGGTACATTTTAAATCATTTCATGGATACAGTAATTACACTATACTCAAACCATGTCAATCTATCACTGCTCTGAATCAATACGGTAGGTGCTTTTCAACTATTTATAAATAACAATGCTCATATATGCCAAATATCTTATAAAAGTACAGTTAGTTAGAATAAAGAGCATATTTGTTCTTGTATTGATTTAACTCCTTGTCATGCTTTGTAGGGTTGCCATGTAAATGTCTTCTTTTTAATTCAAGATTGTGTTTAACTTTTTGTTTGCACCTTACTTGCCTGATTTCACTTTCCATTCTGAGTTGCAGATAAGTATGTACATGTTTAAATGTTCAAGTCAATACTTCTACAGGCACAAATTGCAACTCTTCACTTTTTGCTGGAAATTCATAGAAGAAGACACCCTAGAAAATGCTATACAATTTGTTGTCTACAAACACTATTTTTCCATTAAGACTGTGCCTTGGATGAAGGCATGAGGTTAGAGCAAGAAAAAAAATTAAGGAAATCATGGTCAGTATTAATTTTCTCAACCACTTTAAAAATTAATTTTAAGGTGTTGTCTAATAAAAATATGGTGGCAATTTAATATTACATATCTTTAACGTATCAGCTTCTAGATTTTTAGCTTCCATTTTATTTTGTTATATTTTATTTATTTTTGTGATTAGAAATTTATTTCCTGACCTCTCAGGACTACCTACAGTGGAATTTTTCTCCAGGTGAAATGACTCAGCCTTAACAACAGGCCATCAAAGTGTGAGGGAGAACTGAGATAAACTTTAAGTGTTTCCTCCAGTTTTTCATATGAACTAAGGAAATTTTGTATGGCTTCAATACAAAACTATCAGTTACCCACAATATTAATTCAAAGCCAGTCTTAAGTTCATGAATCTTAACCAACCTCTTGATTAACCTCATTTATGTTTGGCATTTCTAATGAAACAAAATACCATGAGGGTTTCATACGGTTTTGGGTTTCTTTGCAAACATCTTGAATGTAATTACTATTACTGTGAAGATAGAAAATGCCATGGAGAGGATCTTCACTAGGTGTAAACTGACAACTCTGCACCAAGTTCACTCTCAAGACAGATCCTTCAAGATTTGATCCTTTAATTAATAAGCAATACTTGTCATTGATCCCAATTAAAATGAACAAAAATGCTACTGTATCACATCCTTTCAGTGCAGAAATATGCAGATTTATACAGATGATATTCAGGATTTTAAATTCCATTTGGGCACCTAAAGAAATGAACTTTTTAACATAGATGTTATTATAACTGCAGTAAATATACTGACACATTACTCACTGTTATGCATCCAATCACTATTAGCCAGATTAATTCTTTTTGCTTAATCTGTATCACTTTTCCTGTCAGAACGGCATAATTATGGAAAAGTGATCATACATTGTCAAACTGAGAGGCTGATCTTGATTTTTCTTGGTTATTTTGAGTATAAGTACAATCCACCCTGACTGTTAGTCTGCCCTTGAGACCCAAGCAATTTGGCTGTTATTATAATGAGGTGTGGCTCATCATAAGGGTGATTATAATGGAATCTAAGGGAATAGGGAGTCAAGCCTACTCTATATTATCTTTCATTTTTAAAGACTGTACTTTGGAATAATGGTTGAGTATTGTAGCATTTCTGTTCATTGCATGTCTTCAGGGGTTGAGATATCCTCCAATGGACTATTTTGATACTAATAGGAAAGCACGTTTAGAACATGAAAATCCCTGTATCTGTTCCTTCAGGCAATTTGTTCAGAGTGTAATTCATATCTGATGAATACTTGGTGACACTGAATGGTCCAGTGAAGATTGGTGCTAATTTTGCCGTAATGCTCTCTGTTGCATCTGTGGCTGAGTGGGAAGGTATTTTTCACCAGTTCGTGAACATTTAAAAATCACTTGAATATTTGTGATCATAATATTATGTTCTATTCTCTAATTTCTTACTGAAGTTACTCTAAAGTGGTTTTGAATCTGAGCTGTGATCTTCATAATCTTCTCACTTTTCTGAAGAGGACTAGGTCCAGAAACAACACAGTTCCTTGTAAATTAGAAGGTGTTATCTTCAGGGAAACAAAAAAACTTGCCAAAAAAAATTGTTACGCTTTTTCTCCATTTGTTCCTGTTAACAACATTGATGAGAGATTATTTTCATTAAGACTGAGTGTCCTAAATTGTCACCATAAAAGGCAAACAAATCATCATCTCCTTATTGGCTAGGATATTAGGGATTTTAATTTTAATTGTTTAATAGACATGATGGACAGATATAATCAAAATAATCAAAATTATTTTCTGTAAAGGATTTCTATATATCTCCAAAGTGGGCTGATGGTGAACAGAAGTTAATAACTATATCTAAGAATTAAATGAAAAATTTCTGAAGGTGTGTGTGGAAACATAAGTTCAGTGTCCTTGTGTAATTTATATACATTGTTACAAGAAGGATAGAGCTATTCTGAAAAAGCTGCAGCATTTCCTTCTTATTAAAAAAGTTTAGGTATATCTACATAATTGTAAAAACAAAACCAAAACCAAAATCAAAATCAAAATCTTCTTCCCTTTCCTTTGATTGGAGAACATAATATTATTTAGTTTCTACTGTAGTCTTACGAAGTAGTCTAAATCAGTAGCCTCAAAAATCAGTTGAATCCTTTTCTAATATGGACACATTTTGTAAATGTAGGCAATTCCATTTTCTTCATTATAATTTTGTTTTAGTTCTTACCTTATCTTTTAAATTTGAGTCAGTCAATCATAAAGACTGACTTTGATCCATTTGACCTAAGGACCTAAAGTTTGATGGCTTGAAGTGTTACAAAAAAGTTAAACAAAAAGATAATAAAGTAAAAAAAAATAGTAATGGTGACAATCTGGAACTAAGTGAAGAAATCTATCTATCTATATACCTAGTCACTTGCTGAAATATTTACCAATATGAAATATTTACCAATATATACTTATGATTCAAAATAAGATAGGCTAAAATTCTGCAGCCAAAACCCAAGAAACCTTGTTTGCATCAATTGCTGTGCATGACATTGCTGAATTTTACAGCTCTCTGCATCACTGAATCCCATTAAAATATTGCCATTTAATTGCAATTACTAGACTATGGCTTATATAGTAACTTTGTTCTACAGAAGGTTTTGAAGTGGTGTTGCATGATGAGAAGTGTATTGACCATTTTCCCATAGTAGGTACTTTGGAGAAGTTTTGCTTAATGCCAGGAATCTAGCGTGGTTAGGACAAAAAACATTTTGCCATTCTCTGTCACAAAGCATAAGTTTCATTGGTAGCTGCTTTTCATCTCTGAGTCAGGTAGAAAAAGCACAAAATAATATCACAGAAAAGACAGGACTCATAAAATTATCTTTGTAAAAGCTAAACTTGGACGTGGTATTTCAAAGTAGAAATCCTCATACTCAAATTGCCCCAAATTTCCAAACTATTGAGGAAGTATATGCTTGTAAAATTACATATATTCTGAGTAGTTTTCTATCCTGAACATTTGATTTTATTGTAAGACTTTTTTTTTTTTTTTTGTAAGTTGANTATATATATACATATAAATAGCTCCAGTATTTGAAGAGGTTCATTGCTAGGCAATAAATATATGCCTCCAAATTGCAATTATTCTTTTCCGCAGGCCATAGATGTTTCAATAAAATTGCAAACTCTCTTGCAAGACTGCCTACTTTTCAGTCCATGAGTGTCTGATATGACAGGAGATCGTGCAAATATGTTCCATCCACATTGTGTTCAAAGCACAAAATACCACCAGACAGTCCATTTTTAAAGCGAGAAAAGTTCCTCTCTGGCATGTGCAGTGTTCTGTTGCAATATGCTAATATCCTGTCATTTCTCTGAGCTTCTTTCTGCATGGATGCTCCACCAAGGCCCCATGACATGCCTCTACATGGACTGTAAATATCCTTTTAAGGGGTTGGAAAGCTTAAAAGGGCTTGATGACTGGTGCTCACTAGGAATATGGGAAGACCTTCTAATTTCAGCAGTGCTCAAAAGGGACAACATACTTCATACTATATAATGTTGAATACTGAGTGACAATATAGAACTCCAGGTAATATGGCAAAATTGAATGACCTTTGACTGTCTGGATGTTTAAAGTGTAGTTGTATTTGAAAGAAAGAAAAAGATAATTAAACAAAGGCAAAATATCCCACCAAAACCAAAGCTAAAAACAAAAGCTTCATAGGGTAATTTCCCTTAATTTTAAGGAGACAAAGATTTAAACATCTTTCAGAACATGATCAGAATAGGTAAACTGGATTTAATATTGAGGAATTATGTATTTAAATACCATTAAAAGTTCTTAGTTTTAATGACTGCTAATAGTGGTTCTGACACTGCCAGGATAAAGCGCTTGGGCAGAATACATTCATTCTTGATAATAATTATTATCTGTCAAAACCTGTTTGGTTTGGGTTTGGGGTTTTTTGTCCCACTTGAAAGGAGCAAATTAATTTTTTCTGACTCTTCCAATATTCCAGGTTAATTAAAGTGCAGATGAAGAAATATTCATCAGATTATATAATTTGGGGTGCCTGATGTGGGAAGAAAAAAATCTTGCATTTTGGTAATTTGAATTCAAATTTAGAAAGGAAAAAGGAAAGAGGAAAGAGGAAAGAGGAAAGAGGAAAGAGAAAAGAGAAAAGGGGAAAGGGGAAAGGGGAAAGAGGAAAGAGGAAAGAGGAAAGAGGAAAGAGGAAAGAGGAAAGAGGAGAAAAGGAAAGGAAAGGAAAGGAAAGGAAAGGAAAGGAAAGGAAAGGAAAGGAAAGGAAAGGAAAGGAAAGGAAAGGAAAGGAAAGGAAAGGAAAACTTCATCTGGAAGGAATTTATGAAAGAGATAATAAAAATTTAAAACATATTATTAAGNAAAGGAAAGGAAAGGAAAGGAAAGGAAAGGAAAGGAAAACTTCATCTGGAAGGAATTTATGAAAGAGATAATAAAAATTTAAAACATATTATTAAGTTCATTATCCAAATATCTTTTAATGTCTGAAAGGTTGGAGCATAAACCACATCTCTAGGAAGTGTGTTGATTTTTGGCTACTCTCTCTGTAACAAAATGTTTCCTCTTATCTGTTCTGATCCTTCCTGCTGCGGTTTTGGAATATTTCTATGTGTCCTATCACTGGTTCCCTAGTAGAAGATCTCAACACCTCCCTCTCCACTTCATCTCCTCAGAAAGCTGTAGAGAGCAATGTAATTGCCCCTCAGCCTCCTTTTCTCCAAACTGGACTAGCCATAGTCCTCAGCCACTCCTCACAGAACATTCCTTCCAATGCTTTCACCACTTTTGTTGCTCTCCTCTTGGCACACTTGGATACTTTCCCATCCTTCTTAAATTGTGAGGCCCAGAACTGCACAGAGGACTCCAGGTGAGGCTGCCCAAACACCGAACACGGCAGGACAATCCCCTCTTTTGACTGGCTGGTTACACTGTGTTTGCTGCACCCAAGGATGCATTTTGCCCTGTAGGCTTCCAGGGCACATCCTACTGGTCTTGCCATCAAGCAGCACCCCTAGATCCCTTCCTGCAGGGCTGCTCTCCAGTCACTCCTCTCCCAGTCTGTATTTACATCTGGCCTTACTCTAGCCCATGTTTTGTCATCCAAACAATCCATACATTGTTTTTGTAGCTAGACCAAGTAATGGCAGTTGTGTAGGGTAATGCACTTTTCAACACGGTAAACAATTGCACAACCAGATCCTGTGCCCGTAAGCAAAAAGTGAAGTGCATAATTTTTCACTGAGGGTGAAAAAAAATGAAGCTGTTCTTGAAAGCATTTGGAAATGTCTAGTAACTTTATATAAAGTACTTGTATCATGCTTCAAAGTAGGACTACAAAACAGATACAGTGTAAAATTATATAATGCTACTTTTCCATAATTGGCATATATAAATTAAACAAATAAAAAAAAAATTAAAGTTCCATCTCCTTTCCTTTTTGTTCTGAACATAAACAAAAGATGTGATGATTCCTTCTGATTGCATTTCCCGGATTTATTTCTCAATAATGACACTTTGGGGAGCAATTCTATAGGGGATGAGATTGATCACCCATCACTGCTGCTGATGTGCTGTTTAACCAAGCTGGTGAACCATAAACTGCCATCAGAGAGTGTATCAGACTAACAGTGTGTATCATGCAGCCCACTCTCCTGTGCACCTAACACTGATGATCATTCTCTTAGTCCATTAGACAGCACAACGACCTGTCAAACAAAATACTGGACTGGCACACTTTGCATGACCCAAAAAAGAAACCAAATTCTGTTAGATGGGCTAAGTGGTGACGTAAATCGAATCTGTAGGTTATGGACAAGAAGTCTAATACCTCATGAGTTAATGGGACTTTGGTAGAGACAGAATTTTTAAAGCTGAGACTTTCTTTGATTGTGGCAGATATGCTCTAAAGAACGGTGAGTATATCTCTTTTGAGCAGTGAAGAACACTTGCTCCAAAATAATGTCAGTTTGCATTTTTTCAAAGAAATATGAAGCACCTCTCTCCAAAAGAACTTCAAGGAATAAACAATGTTTATATTTTTAATTATTGTTAAATTTCACATACCAGGTGTTCCAATGTTACAGTGTGTAAACATGATTTAAAAAGTTATGATTACTAGATAAAGTTTATGATCCAGGGCCCCAGACCTATGAATTTTTAAGGACAAAACCTCAAGGGATGTGCCCAGATCGATGAAGATGTACATAAGTTGGTGATTGACACTTATGGTCTTTTTTTAACTTGTATGCATAATTCCTACTACTGACTTCAGTGGGAATAGTCACATTTCCTCCTTTCATGCTTTTACTTTTCTCCCCTCTCATGCAATTAGTTTTTGGAAGATCAAAGCCTAAATTCGTCCTGGTTCTTCTTCCTTCAGTTGTTGAAGTGTGTTTTTTTGTGGGTTGTTTGTGTTTGTTTGTTTGTTTGTTCATTTTTTTTTCTTTCTGAGTGAATTGTTCAAAAGATCTAACTAGGTATATTCAAGGAATAGTCATGAGGTTGTTGCCTCAAATTAATACTGCTGAGTGAGTTGCAGGTACTAACAGATATTGTAGAGTTCTCTCAGACTTGCAGAAATGCCTGCCCCAATTAATACCATAGCTGTACCATTGAGGAACCCCCCCATTCCACCTAAAATTTCTTTTAGGGCTCTTTTCTCCTTTTTGTTCTCCAGCTCCATGATCTGAGAAATCACCTAGAAACATAACTGAAAGTATTAAATATAATTAAAATTTCTCTGTTTCACTCCAGGCTTTCTTTATATAGGGATCCTCTGACAAAATTTTTGATATCTGCAACTTGTGACATAAACAACTAAATTAGGCAGTGAGGAAAACAAAGTCTCCTCGAGGGCATAATCCATCTCACCCATATGTGGGCCTATGTGACCAGTGAGATAAACTAAATCTACCAGTTTTTCTGGGTTAAGAAGATATTAAATGATCCTCTCACAGGTAGAGCACATCTATCCTGTAGAGGGACTATACCTGTTGATGCCCAAATTCAATTAGACAAATCCAATGCCTTCTGCCCAAACTTGAGTCTCTTTAGTCGTGAACCTACATCAGTACAGTTAAAACAGAAAGTCTACCCCTCCTCTGAGCAACCTATTGTCTTTTGATCCCACTTGAAATTTTTTGTATAAATGCTTCTATATTTCTCCCATCCTTCTCTCACACATGGAAGGAAATTGCTATAAATACTTGTAAAGTCTGTTTATGGTTCTCTAACAAATTTCTACTGAACATTTTTCTTTTCTGTAATTCCTGTCAAAAGCTTGAAATTGTGTAGTCCAGTGGAAGACTGAGATGCTTAGAAAATGTTGGCTTCTAAGTGTGCTTCTAAGTGATTCTCCTTCTGTATCTATGCTGTGGCTCTGTTTTTACTGCAAGTACACAGAGGCAGTAAAAGCACTTTCGGTGGACAGTCCTTAGCGGACTGGAACTTGTAGGGCCTGTGAAAGTAATTAAGCTGGCAGCAATAACAAAATTGAAATTATAATAATAGTAACACTAATAACATGTCAAAGTAAACAAGAAAAGATTTAACCAAGAAAAAAATAGGCTCTGAAGAGATTGTTTTCTGTGTACATCACCTGCTCAGAATTCACACAGCAACAACTTAATTAGGAACTTTCAAATAGAAAGTTAAATCTTTGTACTAAAACTAGGTAACATCCCCACTACATCAGGAGGTAGGAAAACTAGGTACTGATTCCAGCAATCATCAGAATAATCAGAGCTGTGAGCTCTGGCTGTCCCTGCCCAGCCCCTCCAGTGTTCCCCACCTGCTGCTCGTGTCCTGGGACTTCAGCCCTCTGGGGCTGTCTGCCCCAACAATGCCAGAGCAGGGCTGGTCTCCAGCTCCCCACAGCCCTGCCCTCCCTGGCTATGAGCCCCTCTGATTTGGCCCTATGCTGGACCCACATCCCAGCTCAGCCTTGAGCCATTCCCATCCCCATGGAAGTGCCTGATGCCTGGGGCTGGGGCTGTTCTGGTGCCACCTGGCTGCCTTGCTCCTGGCCCTAATGGATGCCAGCAGCACCTGGGTGATCTTGGATGTAATGCTAAGCATAGTATCCTTCAATTCAAGGCTATGCAAATACATATCAAGGTGTTTGATCATTCTTATGCATGAAGAATTGTAAGTTATTTTCTTCTTACTACTAGAGAAGGTCAAAATTTCAGAGGATGTCATTAGGACAGTCAGGAAATAAAACATTTCTACAAACTCTTACCCCTTTGCTGCAGACAACACAACTGTAATTACTAACTTCTCAGGTAAGAAACTATTGAAATTGTTGCTTGTTAGGATATGGCTGAATTTGTTGTTGTTGTAACTAAGCCTAAAGCTAACGTAAAAACAAACCAAACATTCATGCCTCTCTTTGCAAATCTGAAAATTACCTCTTGCCATGGTAATGTAATACCTATTCCTT
>VZTN01026452.1:18864-21796 GCA_013400515.1 Erpornis zantholeuca
CAGTACTTTCATCAATGATATTTTCAAGCCTTCCTTAAAACTCTGGAGCACAAATATAATTTACATAGAAATGTAATTGCTGGGAAAAATAAAAAAGCAATGCATACTCCACAGTGTTTTTTAAATGGTGTCTCCATATTTTCTTCATTTAAATAGTTTACTATGACCCTGGTTATTTAACCTTTAATTTTAACTCTCCTACTCCATGAGGAGCATCATATCACTGAAGTTTCTGGTTAACTCCCAAGCCCTTGTGTGTGCTTTTTGGGGATGTCACCCAAATCATCTTGCCCTTCTCAGGGGATTTGTGGTGAAGCAACACTACTGCTGAATAAGATTCCTTGCCTTGGAAATGTGTTGTTGTCAATTACTGATTTGTCTAGCAGCAAATATTGGGTGACAGCTAAACCATTGGTAATATGCTATTTGAGCGAAAAACAATAATATAGCAATTTAAATAAATGCCTTATATTTGAAAAAATAATTTGGTTTTTAAAATATAGTACATTACATTACTAAATGTTATGATTTGAGCTTTTTCTCAACATCACTGAGCATACTTATCATTAACTAGGGTAAAGCAGAGTTGCACTGTGCTTTGCAAAAGAAACTATAACAATTTTCAGTATTTAATGGATAATAGAAGCTATTACATCATTCATATAATCTAGATAGGAGTGTTAGCATAAGCGTTCTTACACATCATGCACTTTTAGGTAAAGCTTCTTTGTTGTGAGCTAAATATATCTGATCTACACCATTATTCATAAAATGTGTGTCTTGTGCCTTTCAGAAAAGATATTGGTTGTTTCTGTAATTTGCTGAAGTGTGGTAGAGTAGGAAGTTAGTGACAACTTTTGGATGTAAATAATTGCTTTGTCAAAGAACTTCAGTTTCTCCTGGCCTTTTGCCTAATTCAGATAATGAGTTTCCACAGGTGATTGTTGGTTCAATCTCATAAGGCTGTTATTGAGCCTTTGTCCTTTTGAAAAACAAAAGAAGACACACTCACATACCCTCTTCCTTCCCAAAATACACACGTCTGTTTTAAAGAACACCCATGATGGAGAATACCCTGTAAGCTGTTTGAAACTGTTCCAGTGGTTCACTTTTTAAAACCTTTACTTTTAAAATCCACACAGTGTAAGCAGCTGCAATTTCTCCTGCTGGAGATTTCTTTTTAAATAAGTTCTCTTCATTAATCTTGTCTTCATGTGAGAATGGTGATCAAGTGATCTCTTAATATTTAGCATATTTTGTACAAACAGTGAAATGCAAATTTGACACTTCATTTCCACTTACTTGAATAAAATATGATATTCAAGGAAGGAGACTAAGAGGCCACCAAGAGAGTCAAAGTTACTGGACATTTAAACTCCAAAAATTCTTTTTTAAAAGTACTTTATTGAAAGTTTTGTTACTTTGCTGAGTTCAGAATTTCTGAACGAAAGCATGCCCAATGTAGAAAACATGCCTTTATACTTCTGTGTTGTCTCTGGTTTAATTATTTTTTTGTCAGGTAGTAAGACTCCCAAAAAAGGGATCAAATGTGCAGAATTTTTTAAAAAGTTCAGGTTCTTAATAAAGTCATAATGCAAAGCTCATTGTGACTCCAGCTTCAAGGTTCAGTGCAGGTAAATTAAAACATCTCCAATGATTTCAGTCCAGAATTAAGTATGACCAGAAAAGCAGCATAATAATGAGAATAAACAAGTAACAAGTATACTAAAATTTACAAAATGATTGTGTGAAATAATTATTTGCAAATGAAAAATAAAATAAAATAATCTCTTCCCAAAATACCAGTGATACATCTAGTAGTTTATTTCCTGTTATGAACCTGGATAATGAAAAGAAATTAGTTTTCATTTAATATTAACATTGAAGAGATTTGACACTTCTTCATCTATAGGGGACAACATTTACACTATATGGACCAAATAGAAAGTGTGATTTTCATGTATCTGAGTATTGAGTATTCTGATTCATCTGCTTGGTTGATTAATCTGATTGGTTGATCAATCTATCAGATTGATGATCGATCTGATTTTAAACAGCTGAGGATGTTGAGCCTTCATCACTGTTCTGCAGACTATTTCAGTCCTTATAGTTGAGATTCTATTGTAATAACTTTTGATAGACATTTATAAAGAATGGATGTTTTATAATTTCAACATGAGAGGAAGAAATTGAAAGAGTTCAACTTCTGCAATAAATTGTTTTCCTGTCTCTGGTCTTCCATCTCCTCCAGCTATTACTAGTTTTCCAAACAGCATGGTTATTCTTTGGTGAAGGATATCACAGTATTCTTTCACTCTATATAGCTCTCCTAAAGCAAAGGGAGTGCCTCGCATTTGGAAGAAAAAGGACCACAGCAAGAGATACATGTGCAATTTAAGCTGTGAAAAGTAAAAATGCTCACCTTTTTATAGCTGCCCGCAAGAGAAACCTATCCTATATCAGAAATATAATGCCATAGTGTGCCTTCAGGGTGGTCCCTGAACATGTACAGCTGTGTTAGTCTGTGTACAAGCTCCAAAATGCATATAGGAAGTGTAGTCCTCCTACGCTTCTATTCTTTAACATCCCTGAAAAAATTGATATTAGCTGCCTATATTATTTCGGCATTCAACAATCTCAATTATTTAGTACTCTGTATTATTTGCTACAGGGTTATGAAAGTGTATATTCCCAGACATCCTGTGTTTGTCAGCTTAGGTCACCTAGAAGTAGAACTAAGTTTTTTTTGCATGAATGGCCATGTTATATAGTATTCCAGGCTTTAAAAAAATAATTAAAGAAATGTCATAGATCTATTATCACTCAATCATTAATTCTGCAGTGGCAAAAAGTAACATATCTTTACTCTTACCCAAATTAAATATTTTTATCTAGAAGATTGATTTTTTTTCCTAATCTAATCCAGCTGTAA
>VZTN01026453.1:1309-28848 GCA_013400515.1 Erpornis zantholeuca
CTGTTTATTTCAGCTTTTCAGAAAATTTGTGTCGTTCCTGGTTTTCTTTTTGGGTACTTGATTTGTTTGAACAGGATATTTTAGTGGCATCATTTTTAACTAGAGCATTTATTTCATCTTTTCTCCTTGGTTCTGAGAGACATTGTGTTTACAAAGGAAAATCTCTTATCTTGTCAAAGTCTTGACTTTTCCTTCTCAGAAGGCATTTATGTTTTCTGTAATGATTCAATTGTGAAGTGTGGTTAGTGGAACCAGAGAATGTAAAGCAGATTATCTACTATCCTTACTCTTACCTCTGAAAATTAGTCCAGTATTAACATTTCTATATACCTTTCTTGCACAAATGATTCAGTATTTTTAAGAAAACAACTGAAATAATTTTTCTAATTTTCCACTTCTCATCTGCCCAGAATTTTCTATTTTACTTGCTACAGTTCTTCCAATGTTTTTCCAATTGGAGAGAGAGCTTTATAACTGAAAAAAAAGTTCCTTTTCTCATGAGCATGAGGAGGTGGGGTATGCTTCAGCCCTTGCACTCCCTTTTGTGTCTCTGTTTGTGTTCTCATTAGCTACTTGGCTTCCAGAAAAATTGGTGTTTCAGTGGCTCTTCAGCCATTTTCTGGCTTTGTGCCTGTTCAGATGAGAGGGAAAACTGAAAGCAATTTCCTTAGAGATGTATTTTTTGCCTTAGTTGAAGACCCATAGGTTTTTGGATTTGTCTGATTTAAAGCCATGTCCAGAGGCTAAAATCAGGACTAATGCAAGCTGAAGTCTTACACCGCTTAATTAAAACATCTGCACTGTTTTCTTTCACTGTTGAATGCTTCTGACAAACAAGTTCCCAGAGCAATGTGGATCTGGTGTTACCCAGATTTTGTAGGGTGTATCATTCCTAGCATGGTCTTAATTTAGTGCACCAAAAATGTACATTGATTATGCTTCTTTTCAGTCTTTGTCTTTATTTCTTTTTTTCAAAAGAGAGAAATAAGTGTCTATCTCTTGTGATTTCAGGGGAAGGAATGAAAGAAGACATGAGTTTATAGAGAGAGAAGAGACTTGTTGCATAAGATACCTGCATTAGAAACTCCTTACCTTAGCCAAAACCACTTATGCATGGACTCATGTCCCACAGAGCTGAGAACTGTCAGGTTCCAGCTGCTGAGTGGTAACTTCCCGCTTGGACACACAGGGAGGGTGTGGTATGAAAGAGGTAGCTAGCAAAAAAACTCTCCACCCTAATTTCTAATTTCTCTTCATGGAAAAAGAAGGATCTTCATGATTAATTTCTTTCTGAGTCTCCTTGCCCTAAACTGTACTGATCTGTAGAAATGGATCCAAATGGATCCAGTTAGACAACCCAAGATTTTCTATTTCTTTTACCAGTGGAGTGTACAATAGGACAGGCTTTTTCCTTCTCCACACTGTGGGAATCCAGCAGAGCATGTATCATGCCAGCAGGATGTAAAAGAGACTAAAAGACTGGCTGATGTCACACCAACTCCTGAGGAAGTGAAGGGGCAAGTAATCCCGAGAATCTTCTCTTAACACATGAAGGATAAGAAAGTGGATAGGAGTAGTCAGCATGAATTTACAAAGGAACGGTGTTATTATCAAGGAGCTGAAAAGAAATTAGATTAAAAGAGAAATTGAAAATACAGACACTTGTTTTTAAATCTGGAGTTTTATATTTACAGTAAATGCACAAAACCTAACAGGAGAAACAAAAAAAGATACAAAGGAGCTGCTTGCAATGCTGAACCTCTATCAGCCAACAAAGGTTTTTGCTCACTCTGCTGGTTCTTTCTACAGATACTAAATGCATGAACCTCAGACTTTAGCACATTTTCCCAGGGTTCATGTTCTATGTATGTGTCTATTTCTCTTCACATTTACTTATTGATTCTTAAAACAATTCTATAAAAAATATCTCTATTTCACAGTTAGCATTTCTGATGCTCCTGTGTTTTAGAAAGACACAGTCTCCTGGAGTATACCAACACTTTCCCAAAAAGATGCTGATAGATCTGCTGAAAGTAGGACAGCATGCAACAGACAGAAAGTCAGTCAGGATGATGTGGGTGTCTGTGTCAGGTGCTGGTACTGGGGGACTGCAGGGGTGGCCTCTCTGACAAGAGGCCAGGGACCCATGCAGGACACAATCTGTTCCAGCCAGCTCCAAAATGAACCCATGCAAGACACAGCTGAGGCCATCAGCTTCATAGCATGGGGAAGCAGCACTTTTAGGAAAATGTGTTTAAGAAAGGGCAAAATGCCAGCCATCAAAGTGAGGAGGAAGGGAAAAAAAAAAGACATGCTGGTCAACCCTGTAAACAACAAGTTCAGTGAAGAAGATCCAAGAGGAAGAATTCCTTCTCTCCAGGTCCCAAAGCAGAGATTCTGCTGCAGGACACGGAGGGGACCATTCTGGAGCAGATATATAGCCTATAGCCCATGGGAAAACTCCACACTGGAACAGGTAGGTGTTTCCAGAAGGAAATGCACCCTGTGGAGAACCCATGCTGGAGCAAGAGAAATGTGTGAGGAGGAAGTCGCTGCAGAGAAGACCAATCAGATAAACTGATCCCAAAACTCCATTCCCCTCCCAGGCTAGGACAAGAGGTAGAGGAGTTGTAAGCGAGGAAATGAAGTTGAGCCTGGGGAAGAAAAGCCAGGGAAAGTGTGTGTAGAGGGTGGTTTTAATTTGTCTTAGTTCCTCACTATCCAAGACTATTTTAATTAGCAATAAATTAAATTAATTTTCCACAGGTTTAATTTCTTTTTTCTGTAGTGGTAATTGGCAAGTCATCATCTTGTATTTACATTGCCTCATGAGCTTTTTCATCTTATTTTCTTCCTCTGCCCTGCTGGAGGAGTAGCAGTAACAGAGTAGTTAGGTCAGTGTCTGGCAGCTGGCCAAGGTCAACCCTCTACATAGGTTAATGAGAAATATTTGGGTTTTGCCACTCTTTTGAAAGTACACTGTGTCTTATGCCATGCAGATTTTGTAGCAAGCACGAAAAGGTGAGAATCACATGGTATGAAGAACAGCACTACTATGAAGTACATCCCCTTTCTTTTCTCTCATGAGGCTGAGGAAGATTAAGGTCTTTATTTAGTCTCATCTCATCTTAATCATCTGAGAAGAGTAATTAACCTAAAGAAGCAGAAGATGCTCAAAAGTCATGATAGCAGAAAATTTCAGAATTGCATTTTCATGCATTCCCTTGCAAATGCCTTTTTGGCTGGGACACTGCTGCACTGCTCCGTGGTGGGGGCTGCAAATATGTGGGTGAGAGAAGCTCACAAGTATGCTGACAGGGAATGAGAAACTGTTCTTAAACCCCACCGAGAAAATTAGAGTGCACCTGAAAAAGAGTGAATCTCCATGGCATGCCTATGATCAGTAAGGGCATGGTAGCAGCTTGGTGCCTCAGTAGACAGACGACAAGTTGACAGCTCGTAGAAGACAAGTTTCACATATTACTTCCACAATCCTCATACTATACTGTAAAACTATTGAGAGTTAGGGTACAAATTAGTCTTTCATCCCTCTGTTGCCACTTTGTGCAGGACACTGCTGAAGGCTTCTGTCAGTGCAGTCATTAATTGTCCATTTACATTGAGTGTTATTCGTGGGATCAATTCATATAAGCAACTTAGCTGGCTAAACATGTGTGAAATGAATATTCAATTAAATCTGTTTTGGATCTCATTCAGATATTCAAATAAGCTAAACCTTTGGCTTGTTCATTTGTGAAATAAGGTCTTTTATATGGATGTAAAATAGCTTTTCACAATGGATAAGCTCTGATCTCTGATCCACATATGTGTAACAACTAGAAGCAGCATAATCCAGGAATTTGAGAAGCTAGCAACAGTGTCTGCACTGAACTGTTGCTCCACTGGGAGTTTTCATTCTTCCAAAACCACATTAGGCCAGACATGCTTTTCTTGCATGTCTGTACTTGAAGATAATGAAAATGCAGCATTGAAACATGGAAGAGTAGTTCCTAGCACACCTGATCTTCACTTTCCTTTTTGAAATTCTGGAATATTGTCTGTTAACACAGACTGATATTTTTCAGCTTTTCAGAGGACTTTTGAATTTATTTCCCATGAATTTTTTATAGCTAACTTCACACACTTGTTTCAGAACTTCTGAAGGAACCAACATTTTTAAAATCAGATCCTTCCAGGCTTCTTAACCTAGGTTATTGGCTTAAGCTGGAGATTCACAAAATCACTAGTACAATAACAGCTGCATAGCCTGAAAAAATATGTGATATTTTGGGCTGGATATTTTTGGATAAATAGGAGCAAGAACATAGCTACATGGTTCAGCAAGGGATGGCTATCTGTCTAGGTGTCTCATTGTATTAGGTGAAACACAGGTCATCTGCTGAACGGTGCAACATTCAGCAACAACTAAAGAGGAGAGCTATTCCACAGAAACAGGTGGCACAGGACTGCATCATTTGTTTGGTTTGGGTTTTTTCTTACTTCTGGAAAATAAATATCTCTAGCTGGGAGACAGAGAGGTCATCATGGGACAAACTCTACCTGATGACCAATTCAAATATTAGTAGTTTCCTCTGTGTTGCATGACTAGATTATTTCACCGAGATGAAAGGCAAGTTGTATTGTAAGTGCTGTGACTGACAGATGACACAGGTGGAAGCAGGTCGAGTGTATCTCTTTCTGTGAGAAATGACAGGCAAGGGTAATGTTACTTTTAAATTCACTGGAAGTGATAAAAAGTTACCTGCTTAGCTAAAATAGGACTGATGACAGGGCTGAAAATAAAGAAATAAAGTCATCCCATCCCACAAATCCATAATAAGCATTAAGAAAAACAAAGAGCACTCAAAATATCTTTTTAATATGCTTGCAGATTTTGCACTACATTTGTGTTTCCCTTTTTCCTTCTTCTTGATCACTTGGGGTTTTTTCAGGAGAATCATTGTATACATTATTTTGAGGATTAAATTCTGTTCTTTCATGGCATAAATAGATTTAGAGAGATGAAAGGTGTATTAAAAGGGCAAGTTTGCTAATTACAATCAGATTCAAATAAGAAAACATGGAAAAGCCAAGTCATTTCAAGTAAAGAACAGCCACCTAATTGTGTCACTATCAGATGAAAAGGATAAAAATCCAAAATAAAAACTTACCACAAAAAAAAAAGCAGCAGAAAAAGTGAGAACTTTTCTGAGAAATTGAAAGACAAGGGAAAATATTTTTTTTTCCTTGGGGTTCTTTTTTTGGTTTTTTGTTGGTTAGTTGGTTGGTTTTGGTTTTGGTTTTGGTTTTGGTTTTGGTTTTGGTTTTGGTTTTGGTTTTGGTTTTGGTTTTGGTTTTGGGTCCAAAGTGAAACATCATCGCTTTTCATTTACTTACTGTTGTGGGGAAGGCCAGGGGAAAGAAATAAGTATGCCCAATTTAAGAAAAGGATCATTCCTTTACATTCTGAATGATTCTGCAGACTATTTTTATACTCTTCCATTTGGTAGAGGCGAGGCGTCCTCCTTATCAAAGGATCCCATTACCAGCAGGAGTAATGAGGGTTGACTGTGCAAGGCGAAGGATTAGGTGAGAGAGTAGGAAGAGAAGGCAAGGACATCTCCTGATTGAAAAGTTATGATTGAGACACTATATGTGTGGTGAGTTTCTCTCTCTGTGGATCATGCCTGATACAGTTTTGAAAGGAAAGAAAAAGGATAAAAAGCAAGTAGGCAAATAAAGGAGCCATGAGTTTGTGGAAATCATGCACATGTCATTCTCTTCTTCCTTCCTACAGAATGCCACAGAAATATTACATGTTCCTGCAGTTCTGCCTGGCTGAGTTGAATATCAGAGCCATGTTTAAAAGATTTCAATTCTTGGAAAAAAGTAACTTCAGCTTTATCTGGTTAAAAATACCCCCATTACTTATTGTGCTGAAACATCTTCTGGCAAGTCAGATCTCAGATTTTTGCACTGTGTCACCGAGTATAGTTATAGTCTTCTTTAAAGGCATTTTTATTTACTCTCATTTGAAATTTTCTGCCATATGAACTAATAATAATTTAATAATAACAATTTTTTTTTCACCAAGAGAAGCCTATTACCCCAGGAAAAATGATCATTCATGCTTCAATCATGTGATCCGATTCCTTTTTGGACTGACAACCTACCTATTGCAACAAACATGAATCCAAAGTAAACTAATGAATCTAACCTCTTAGCAGGTTAAATAAATTCCTAAAATATGAGGTAAGACTTTTCCATTCCTGTGTCCTGGCTTGTATGACAAATGTTGAATAAATTATATGAAATGGGATATTCTAATTTCTGTAAAAGCTAGATGTATTGCTTTATAATATCAGAAGCAGAAAGTCTTAGGAAAAAAATATTAGTTAAAATGAGATTATGAAATATGTTTTCTTCAGTGCCAAAATAGGAGCCCCCTCAGATATGGCACAGAAGTTCTAGATCTTTGTTGTCTCTTTTGCAGAGAGACATCTCTCAAGAACATCTGTCTTTTGAAGTTGTCAGCGCACCACTGGAGATTTATGTGTCTGAGCACGCATAGCATTATTGGTGTGCACAGGTTTTTGTCCCATCTCTCACATCCTGAGGAGGGATCGAGACATTCTTCAGCATAAGTTTCCTCAAAGGAAACCATTCTGCTAGATGCTCGCTATGTTCTGTGCACTTTGTTAGCAAGAGGAGCCTGTCACAAATGGCAGTGGGACCCCTTCCACAACTGCACCCACCTCTTTGTTATGGTGGGTGCTCAGAATTACAGAAGAGTGGTTCTTCCTAGGTTCTTAGGCAGTTCGTAGCCTCTCATCACCTTTCAAGCTTCTCTCCACACAGATTCAGTAAAATTGGACTGTTCAAAAGGCAGTCAAGGTGGAAATACTGTCTCATTGTAATTGCTGTTCATATATAGCCAGGAAATTGTATGAGAAGGGGAAAAGCAAAAATTACCAAATTACTTGACTTGGGGCTTTACAGTTTCAAAAGCTGGCATGCTTTTGAAAACACTTGCATTCATACTTAGCTGTGAAAAGTGTTACTTCCACAAAATTTAAGAGAAACTTTTGGGTTCCAGAACTAAATACCTGGGGAGTAGGGGAGAAGGAATGGACAAGATTTTCCACGTGTCACTTCTTAACATGTGAAAGTTCGGGATTTCTGAGCCAATTGTTCTATAAAAATTGTATTCCCTCCAGTTCTTTTCCTGGTTCTGACTCCTGTAATTGCTCCTAATTTGCTAAAAGGCTAGCTGGGGGGAGGGAGAGGGGATGATGGGTCGGGAGGGTCTGAAATGTCTGGGGACAGCAGGGGGAGTGCAGCATTAGTGGCTGCTCTGCTGGTGCCAGGGCAGGTGCAGCTCAGTGTGGGCAGAGCAGAGCATCTCCCCAGGCTGAGCTGCAGAAGAAGGGCCTCTGCCTGCCCTCTGTGGCCACTCAGCATCTATGTCCAGAAACAATGGTATCTCCCAGGCTTTCCAAGGAACAAGTATTTTCCAAATAAAGCTTTCTGTACATTATTGTCCTTCAGATCCTGGACAAAAGCTATTTTAAATATTATGTGTTCTCACCTCAGCTGGATTTTAATGCTGATCTGGAAGAGGAATGATCTAAACAACCCATTTGCTACTTCTTATTGTTAAAATATCACCACAACTCTTGATAGAATTAAAATATATCAAAGTAGAAACATTTCTCTATTTGTATTAAATACACTATTGCAATAAGCCACCTTACGGGCCAGTGAACTGGAAAATGAAATTATTGTATTAATGTGACTTTTTACTTATTATAGGGATGCAGTGTCATAAAAATGTCAGCATATTGGCTTTATTTTCACACTTGAAAATAAAACCAAAACAAGAAAAATCAGCTGAAGTAGAGTAAAAAGGCATTGTTTGACATTTTTTTCCCAGCTCTAGCCCTTTGTATTTAATATCTGGAGAGGAACTGGTTTATGACTGACTAAAATAGCCTTTAAGAGGAGTCTCTGAAGAGAAATCATGCAGACCCCTCAGCAGAGTGCTTTCTTGCAGTCGGTGACCATCATTTCCCCAGCTCACCTGGCCTCCAGGGCTCCTCATGGCAAACCTGAATCTGCTCTGCCACTCTCAAGCCTCTTGTGCTGTGCACCCTGTGCATGTTCCAGACCTATATCCCCTGAAACAGCCCCCTGGAAATGTACAGCATCTAAATAACTCTGCAAGATAGTTGCAAGCCCCAGTGCTCCTGCCTGCCCTGCTCCTTGCTGGGGCAGTAGAGTATATCCAGCTGCCAATCCCTATCATGGGGAGCCCCCATCACTCTTGAGCTCTCCTGTATCCTGGAAGATATTCGTGTTGAAGATGATTTTTACCAAAGTTACTATCATCTTATATCTACGTGCGGGAAAAATGTGTCTAATCTAATTTTATTTGATATCTGACATAATCCTTCCTAAGAAATAAATTAAAAACATTGGTACTGGTACGAAAAGGGACTCCAGGTTTTAATTTAGATTTGGCTAATCATAATCCTGCTTGCTATAAGAAGTTTTTGTTAATATGAATTTAGTTCTTAAGAGATTTTTTTTTCTTAAAACCATCTTGGTCATTAAATCTCATACTAAACCTGGTTCAATCAAAACCTAGTATTAAGCACTGCATCAGTACAGCTCACCACTGATACAATTCCTAAAGCAAATTAATATTATCCACAGAAGAGTGGGGAAAATAATGGTGATGTAAGGACATAAATTTATTCTGGTGCTTGTTCGGAATTCAGGAATGTTTTGACAACTGTAGACCTTTTGGCAATATCTTTTCTTATTCATTCAACATGTTTAATGATCATTAGCAATTGCAGTTATTACTCACCTCCAAAATATTCTCTCACAGTGTCAAAACCTCTTAGTGTGCTTAGTAGATCAGAGTAACATGGGAAATTCTTCATCTGTTTTTGTTTTGGGAACTGTTTGGGGTGTTTTTTCTCAGTAAGATAATCATGGCCTGGCAGATACAACATCTTAGCAATCAGCAAGACTAGTGGTGAATAGCGCACAAAAATACTCATGAAATTAGCTTACATAGTAATCTACAAGTGGATGGCTTCAAACAGCATTGTCATTGTAAGATTTCTGGACTGCTGCATAAATAATTCAAATTAGGAATAACTGTGTCATATAATATATTCATAGTGGTTTCAGTGACTTATTATAGGCAACAATCTTATTTCTCTTCTCTAAGTAGCACCTCTGATGACATCAGAAAAGACCTCCCAGCAGAAAACTGAACCCAAACTTCAATCATGTCTTTAGTAAATTTGTATTTCTAGGTACTAAATTGAAAGATACCAACTAAGAAAAAGACCAATACAGTCTGAATTCTGAGGCAGTGGTTTCTAAACTCTTCTCTTCATCACTGTTTATTCCCGCAGATATTTAAAATGCCAAAGGTGATTCTTGGAGGAGTTGGGTATTATGAACCTGAATTCAGGTGTCTGCATTCATTCAGTCTGCTCTTGACTAGGTGAACAGAAAGCTTCTTCCTTAACTGTGCTGTGAGGGTCCAGATAGGTATGCTCAGGATATGCTCAAAATCATTAAGGCAAGCAAGTAGATGAGGCCACTTTTATTCATATATGTAATGAGTGACAGTGGTCAGGGTTCTCCTGTTTTCATGTTAGACTAATAATAATATCAGACTGTAAAACTCCATAGACCAACTATATATTGAAGATTTGCTCAGGACTGTCCAGGAAAATAGTGTGCTGGATGGCTAAGGAGATGAGTGTGACTTCCTCCAGACTGAATGAAAACAAAACACATGGTAGGATTTGGAAGATTGTTTACTTTCTTCTTCTCACATCTGTGGTTCTGGAAAACCTGGGGTCTTGGAATAGGAGATAGTTTCATGGAAGAAGTTCCATTTAGAATATATGCAGTTTAATATGAGTAGTTTGGCTATAGCCAGCACATAGCTTATAGCATCAGAAAAGTCTTAGAAAGCAGCACAGGTGTTTCAAGACCTTCTTCATTCTGAATTGTTTTACACAGTCCTTAAGGTCTCATAAACTATGTCGAACTGAATGTTTGTTTTGCTGCCCCACTTGCTTCAAAGAAGTTGGGGGATAGAATATGTGTCTTAGTAATTAGGACACTTAGTAGTGAAAGGATAGGTCTGGTAGGACACTTAGTAGTGAAAAGATAAATCAGGAACTGATTTCTTGAGCTGATATTTAAGAATTGAATACACACTGAATTGAAACCACATTACAGAGTAGCCTACAAATAGACATGCATGGCTAGACCCTGAACAAGGGAGAACTGGCCAGAGATCTGAAAGTCAGTATGACCTTTGGCTACAGCTAGAATGATATAGCAGAGCCCAGGACCAAAAAGAAGATAGCAAGGCAAAAGTAGGGCCACAACTCTGGACCTCAGAAAAGGAAACTTCAACATTTTCTGCCTGGATTCATGGGATGCAGCCCTGGAAAGAAGGAAGATGTGGAAGAGCTTGTTAATATTCAAGGACAACCTCCTCCAAGCTCCCAAAAACTAGGGAATCAAGAAAAGGAGGCCTTCTTCTCAGCTATTCAGGCAAGGGGAAGGGCAATCTCCAGGCCATTACAGGCAATTTTAAAAGGCCATGGGGAGCGTGAGCAACCCAGAGTGTGGCACATCTGTGAGGGCATGGCACATCTGTGAGGGCATGGCACAGCTGTGAGAGCATGGCACGTGTGTGAGGGCATGGCACGTCTGTGAGGGCATGGCATGGCCTCTTGCACTGCAGCTTGCACACACAGGCAGGGCAAGCAGGCAGGATTGCAGCCACACTCATGGTGGTGGATTCTGTTGTGTCATTTTTTTTCTTTTTTTCCCTAGCAATGGTTTCAAACAATTAAAAGCCATTGCTAGTAAAAGTGTATTAACAGAAACAGAACCCCCCACGAAGGACACAGCTGTCCAAGCCACTGGCTGCATGGAATGTCTGAGCCTGGTGGTAGTACCAGAAGATAGTGCCACAGACACCTGCATGCAGTGCAAGCAGGTGAATGATCTGCTCTGTCTGGCGGCAGAACTTAAGGAAGTAGAAAGGAAAGTATTAGGGAAAGTGAAAGGGAACTAGTCTAGTGGAGTTGCACCCTTCCATCCCTGAGAGAAGCCCACCAGGATTCAAATAAGCTTCATACTGCTTATCATCATGCAGAAGAAGACCTAGTAAATGTGAGGGAAAGAGGCCCCTACTCGGGGAGGTAATAGAATTCCCTCCTGACCCCCAACACCTTCCCAGGTGCTGCTGCAAAATAAGTATGAGGGCCTGGATCCAGAGGTTCAGGGAGATGACACCAAAGAAAATAATCTGCCTGGCGAGGCTCCCAGTTACACTTCATCTGTCAGAAGGATCACAGCCTTTTGTAGTAAAAGGAAAAGGGTAGTTGTAGTAGGTGACTCCCTTCTGAGGTGAACAGAGGGCCCTGTGTGTCAACCAGCCCCATCCCACAGGGAAGTCTGCTGCCTCCCTGGGACATGGGTATGGGAAACCGCCAGGAGACTCCCTGAGCTTATCCAGACCTCTGATTATTACCCCTGGTTGTCCAGGCTGGCAGTGATGAGGTTGGCAAGAAGGGCACTGGGGCAGTTAGAAAGGACTTCAAGGACTCTGGGTCTATTGGTTGATGGGGCAGGAGCACAGGTGGTGTTCTGCTCAGTCTCTTCAGTAGGGATGGATGATGAAAGGCACAAGAGAACCTATATTATCAATAAATGGCTTAAGGAGTGGTGTGATCAGTGGAATTTTGTGTTCTTTGATCGTGAAGCAAATTAATAGCACCTGGCCTGCTAGAGTCAGATGGGCTCCATCTGTCCAACAAGGGCAAAATGATCCAATCCCGTGGCAGGACTGATTGAGAGGGCTTTAAACTAGGTTTGGAGGGGGAAGGGGATGCAACCAGGCTCTCCAGAAATGAGGCCAAGGATGGTAAGCCAGAGTCAGGGGTGAAATCAGCAGCTCAGCTGAAGTGCATGTAACTAATGCATGCCGCATGGGTAACCAACAAGAGGAGNTCAGCTGAAGTGCATGTAACTAATGCATGCAGCATGGGTAACAAACAAGAGGAGCTGGAAGCCACATAGCAGGAAAGCTATGATGTAATCACCATCACAGAAACATGGTGGGATGACTCTCATGACTGGAGTGCTACAGTGGATGGCTACATCTTCAGAAGAAACAGGTGAGGTAGAGGGGTGGCTCTGTATATTACAGAGGCTCTCAATGCTGTGGAACTTGAGATGGATGATGATAAGGTGGACTGCCTATGGGTGAGAATCAGGGGGAAGGCCAACAAGGCCAACAAGTCCTGGTGGGAGTCAGTCATAGACCACCCAACCAGGATGAAGAAGTGGATGAATTATTCTGTAAGCAGCTGGAGGATGTTTCAAGATCGCCAAGATGATTCTTGTAGGAGACTTTAACTTGCTGGGAACTCAAGACTGGAGAGAAGAGGCAAGGAAGTTCCTAGACTGCATGGAGGACGACTTCTTGACAGCTGGTGAGCGAGCC
The DNA here is from genome assembly GCA_013400515.1 of Erpornis zantholeuca. Classification (NCBI taxonomy): domain Eukaryota; kingdom Metazoa; phylum Chordata; class Aves; order Passeriformes; family Timaliidae; genus Erpornis; species Erpornis zantholeuca. The sequence goes on from VZTN01026453.1 coordinate 13,866, forward strand.
TGCAAGGGGTGAGGCTCTGCTAGACTTGCTGTTTACAAACAGAGAAGGGCTGGTGGAGATGTGGAGGGTAGGAGACCTTCTGGGGTACAGTGACCATAGAGTCACTGTATGCCTGTTCCCAATATTCAGTGAAACAAGGAGGGGCATCACAAAATTTCCACTCTGGACTTCCAAGAGGGTGTACTTCAGCCTGTTCAAGAGACTGATTTGAGAGAACCTTGGGAAATAGCTCTTAAAAACAAAGGAGTCAGGGAAGGACAGACATACTTCAAGAAAAAAATCTTGAAGGTGCAGGAACAGACAGTCTCTATGTGACAAAAGATGAGCTGATGGGAAATACAAACAGCCTGGATGGGCAAGGAGCTTTTGAAGGAACTAAGGGAAACAAATAGGATGTATTGGCTTTGGAAATNAGATGATTCTTGTAGGAGACTTTAACTTGCTGGGAACTCAACACTGGAGAGAAGAGGCAAGGAAGTTCCTAGACTGCATGGAGGACGACTTCTTGACAGCTGGTGAGCGAGCCTGCAAGGGGTGAGGCTCTGCTAGACTTGCTGTTTACAAACAGAGAAGGGCTGGTGGAGATGTGGAGGGTAGGAGACCTTCTGGGGTACAGTGACCATAGAGTCACTGTATGCCTGTTCCCAATATTCAGTGAAACAAGGAGGGGCATCACAAAATTTCCACTCTGGACTTCCAAGAGGGTGTACTTCAGCCTGTTCAAGAGACTGATTTGAGAGAACCTTGGGAAATAGCTCTTAAAAACAAAGGAGTCAGGGAAGGACAGACATACTTCAAGAAAAAAATCTTGAAGGTGCAGGAACAGACAGTCTCTATGTGACAAAAGATGAGCTGATGGGAAATACAAACAGCCTGGATGGGCAAGGAGCTTTTGAAGGAACTAAGGGAAACAAATAGGATGTATTGGCTTTGGAAATAGAGGCAGGTAACTCAGGAAATGCTTAAGGTTACTAGGTCATGTAGTAAAAAAATTAGAGAAGCAAAAGCCCAATTAGAGCTTAATCTGGCCACTTCTGTGCAGGATAACAAAAAATATTTTTATAAGTAAGTTAGTGACAAAAGGAGGGCAAGGATAACCTCNAAGGAGGGGCATCACAAAATTTCCACTCTGGACTTCCAAGAGGGTGTACTTCAGCCTGTTCAAGAGACTGATTTGAGAGAACCTTGGGAAATAGCTCTTAAAAACAAAGGAGTCAGGGAAGGACAGACATACTTCAAGAAAAAAATCTTGAAGGTGCAGGAACAGACAGTCTCTATGTGACAAAAGATGAGCTGATGGGAAATACAAACAGCCTGGATGGGCAAGGAGCTTTTGAAGGAACTAAGGGAAACAAATAGGATGTATTGGCTTTGGAAATAGAGGCAGGTAACTCAGGAAATGCTTAAGGTTACTAGGTCATGTAGTAAAAAAATTAGAGAAGCAAAAGCCCAATTAGAGCTTAATCTGGCCACTTCTGTGCAGGATAACAAAAAATATTTTTATAAGTAAGTTAGTGACAAAAGGAGGGCAAGGATAACCTCCATTCCTTGTTGGCTGCAAGAATGAATTCAGTAAATAAAGATGAGGAAAAGTTAGAAGTACTTAACATTTTTGCCTCAATTTTCAACAGAAAGACAGGTCATCCTCAGAACAACTGGCCTCCTGAGCAGGTAGATGGGATCAGGGAGCAAAATAACTCCCCTATAATGCAGGAGGTAGCAGTTAGAGACCTGCTGAGCCACTTAGATCTCACAAGTCTATGGGACCAGATGGGATCCATCCTAGGGTGATGAGGACGCTGACAGAAGAGCTTGCCAAGCCACTCTCCATCATTTACCTGGCCCACTGGGGACATCCCAGATGACTGGAAGCTGGCCAGTGTGACACCCATGCACAGAAAGAGCCAGAAGGAGGATCTGGGAAACTACAAGCCTGTCAGGCTCAGATTGGAGCCCAGCAAAGTTATGGAACGGACTATCTTGTGTGCCATGACACAGCACCTTCAGGATAGTCAGGGGATCAGACCCAGCCAGCATGGGGTTAGGAGGGACAGGTCCTGCCTGACCAACCTGATCTCTTCAGGTGACCTGCCTGGTGGATGAGGGGAAGGCTGTGTCTACCTGGACTTCAGCAAAGCCTTTCACACCGTCTCCCACAGCATACTCCTGGAAAAGCTGGCAGGCCATGGCTTGGACAGGTGCACCCTTAGCTGGATTAAGAACTGGCTGGATGGCCAGGCCCAGAGAGTGGTGGGGAATGGTGCCCCAATAGTCATTACAGGTGTCCCCCAGGGATCTGTGCTGGGGCCAGTTCTGCTTAACAACTTCACTGATGATCTGGATAAGGGGATTGAACAGACCCTCAGTAAAATAACAGGCAACACCAAGCTGGAGGCGAGTGTCAATCTGCTGGAGAGTAGGAGGGCTCTGCAGAAGGACCTGGACAGGCTGGAGCAATGGGCTGAATCCAGTGATATGAGGTTTAAACAGGACCAATTGCCACATCCTGCACTTTTGGCCAGAACAATGCCAAAGTTGGCAGCAGCACTCCAGGCTTGGGCAGAGTGGCTGCAGAGTTGCTAGGTAGAAAAGGACCAGAGGGTGCTGGTGACAGCAGCTGAACATGAGCCAGGGTGTGCCCAGGTGGCCAAGAAGGCCAATGGCATCCTGGCCTGTAGCAGCAACAGTGTGGCCAGCAGGACAGGGCAGGGATTGTCCCCCTGTATTCGGCCCTGGTGAGGCCACACCTCAAATCCTGTGTTCAGTTCTGGGTCCCTCAATTTAGGAAGGACACCGAACTGCTGGAGTGAGATCAGAGAAGGGCAACAAGGTTGGTGAAGGATCTGGAGCACAAGTCCTGTGAAGAGTGTCTGAGGGAGCTGGGGGGGTTTAGCCTGGAGGAGGCTCAGGGGGACCTTGTCACTCTCAACAGCTGCCTGAAAGGAGGCTGTAGCCAGGTGGGAGTTGGGCTCTTTTCCCAGGCAACCAATGACAGGACAAGAGGACACAGTCTTATGCTGCCCCAGGGGAGGTTCAGGTTGGACTTTAGGAGGCATTACTTCAGGGAAAGGGTTATTGGGCACTGGAATGGGCTGCTGAGGGAGGTGGTGGNAGTGACCATAGAGTCACTGTATGCCTGTTCCCAATATTCAGTGAAACAAGGAGGGGCATCACAAAATTTCCACTCTGGACTTCCAAGAGGGTGTACTTCAGCCTGTTCAAGAGACTGATTTGAGAGAACCTTGGGAAATAGCTCTTAAAAACAAAGGAGTCAGGGAAGGACAGACATACTTCAAGAAAAAAATCTTGAAGGTGCAGGAACAGACAGTCTCTATGTGACAAAAGATGAGCTGATGGGAAATACAAACAGCCTGGATGGGCAAGGAGCTTTTGAAGGAACTAAGGGAAACAAATAGGATGTATTGGCTTTGGAAATAGAGGCAGGTAACTCAGGAAATGCTTAAGGTTACTAGGTCATGTAGTAAAAAAATTAGAGAAGCAAAAGCCCAATTAGAGCTTAATCTGGCCACTTCTGTGCAGGATAACAAAAAATATTTTTATAAGTAAGTTAGTGACAAAAGGAGGGCAAGGATAACCTCCATTCCTTGTTGGCTGCAAGAATGAATTCAGTAAATAAAGATGAGGAAAAGTTAGAAGTACTTAACATTTTTGCCTCAATTTTCAACAGAAAGACAGGTCATCCTCAGAACAACTGGCCTCCTGAGCAGGTAGATGGGATCAGGGAGCAAAATAACTCCCCTATAATGCAGGAGGTAGCAGTTAGAGACCTGCTGAGCCACTTAGATCTCACAAGTCTATGGGACCAGATGGGATCCATCCTAGGGTGATGAGGGAGCTGGCAGATGAGCTGACAAAGCCACTCTCCATCATTTACCACCAGTCCTGGCTCACTGCTGAGGTTCCAGATGACTGGAAGCTGGCCAATGTGACGCCCATTTACAAAAAGGGTAGGAAGGAGGATCCTGGTAACTCTAGGCCAGTTAGCCTGACCTCAGTAGCTGGTAAGGTAATGGAACAGCTTGTACTGAGTGTCATCACACAGAATTTACAGGACGNAGCTGGTGTTGATCTGTTGGACAGTAGGAGTGGTCTGCTGAGGGACCTGGACAGGCTGGATCGATGGGCCAAGTCCAACAATATGAGGTTAAATAAGTCCAAGTGCCAGGTCCTGCACTCTCTCCAGAACAACCCCCTGCAGCCTTACAGGCTGGGGACAGTGTGGCTGGACAGCAACCAGGCAGAAAGCGACCTGGGGGAAGTGATTGACAGTTGCTGAACATGAGCCAGCTGTGCCCAGGTGGCCAAGAAGGCCAATGGCATCCTGGCCTGGATCAGCAACAGTGTGGCCAGCAGGACCAGGGAAGTCATTCTTCCCCTGTACTTAGCAGAGGTTGGATTGCAACTCGAGTTCTGTGTCCAGTTCTTGGCCCCTCAATTTAGGAGGGACATTGAGATGCTCAAATGCATCCAAAGAATGGCAACAAGGCTGCTGAGAAGTCTAGAACATAAGCCCTGTGAAGAGCGGCTGAGGGAGCTGGGGTTGTTTAGCCTGGAAGTGAGGCTTAGACCTTATCACTCTCTACAGTTGCATGACAGGAGGCTGTAGCCAGGTGGGGGTCAGTCTCTTCTCCCAGGCAACCAACAACAGGACTAGAGAACAGTCTTAAACTGTGCCTGGGCAAGTTTAGGCTAGACAACAGAAAAAAATTCTTTGCAGAACAAGCAGTTGGGCACCGGAATGGCCTGCCCAGTGAGGTGGTGGAGTCACTGTCCCTGGAGGTTTTCAAAAACAGACTGGACATGGCACTCAGTGCCATGGTTTAGTTGATAAGCTGGTGTTCAGTCATAGGTTGGACTTGATGATCTCCATAGTCTTTTCCAAGTTAGTTGTTTCTATGATTCTGTAAAGAAGCATGCCTACAAGAGCAAAAAGCTCCTAACCGAACTCAAACATAAAAAGGAACTTCACAAGATGTGAAATCAAAGACACATGACCCAAGAGGAGTTGCTATCTGATATTGCAGCAACCGAGTTAGAAAGGTTGCCTTGACCTTTCTAGCCAGCTGGCAGTGAATCTAGTGAAGGATGAGAACGGCAACAAGAAAGGCTTCTGCATATCTATGCACAGCAAAAGGAAGGCTCAGAAAAATGTGGGACTGCTGCTTAAAGCAGCAGGGGAATTGATGAGAAATAAGGAAGAGGTCAAGTTATTCAGTGCCTTTTTGCCTGAGTCTTTACCAGTAAAACTGGCCATGAGGAAATGAAGGACTCAGACACCAGAAGGAACGTCTGGAGCAAGGAAGACTTGCTCTTAGAGCAGTAGGACCAGGCTAGGGAGCACTTAAATGACATTCAGAAGTCCATGGCCTCTGACGCTTGGCATCACAAGTGCTGAGGATGTTGGCTGACGTCACTGTGATGCCACTCTTGATTATCTTTGCACAGTCATAGCAACCAGGAGCGGTTGTAGAAGACTGGAAGAGAGCAGAGGACACTCCTACATTCAAGAAGGCTAAGAGAATATCCACAGAATACAGTTCAATGTGTTTTATCTCAGTTCCATCTGGACAGCATTTCCAAACACATGAAAGAAAAGCAGGTGATTGGAATTACCCAGCATGGATTTACAAAAGGGAAATAATGCTGATACAACCTTACTACGATGAGGTGAAGCTCCCAGCCTCTCCAGGAGTGCTGTGGGAGACAGTACCAAAGTACCAAAGGCTTTATTGCAGCCCAAGCAGAAACACCCCGCTCTGCTTTTCCCTCATCTACTAGGAGGGTCACCTGGTCATAAAAAGAGATCATGTTAGTCAAGTAATACTTTTCATTATTGTTTAACATCTTCATTGATAACCTGTAAGGTAGAAGAGAGTGCACTCTCAGGGAGTTTTAAAGTGGTATAGAACTGTGAAAAGATACTCATACACCACAAGATTGTGCTGCCATTCCAAGCTTTCATGACAGGCACAGAGAAGGAGAAATAGGGCCAGAAGGATGTTATTTTCAACAAATGGAAGAGCAAAGTCCTGCCTTGGCAATAAATAACCTCAGTTCCTCATTCAGCTAAGAGGCTGCCTGGCTAAAAGGAGTTTTCCAGAGAACCTGATAGACACCTTGTTAACCATGGGCTAATGGTGCACCCTTACAACAAAAAAGGAGAATAGTATCCCAAGTTTTGTTAGAAAGGGCACTGCCAGCATATCAACAGAGGTGATCCTTCCTCTCTGATCAGCACTGACGAGACCATGTCTGGACTGCTGTGTGTAGTGTTGACTCTCGAGTTCAAGCAAGATACACAGTGCATATCCACCTCAGGTCACAAAGATGATGAAATGACTGGGGAATTTGTCATATGTGAAGACTGCTGCAAGGGTTTAGCCTGTGGAAAAGGCTCAAGGGGTGTCTTACTTTTGTGTATAATGACCTGGCAGGAGAGAATGAAGAAAACAGAACTAAACTTTTTTCAGCGGTGCCCAGAGAACAAGAAACAATGAGCACAAATTAAAAAATAGTAAATTCAGTGTAAACACAAGGAAACCTTTTTTATTGAGAGGTTGTCTCTGTCTTTGGTGACACAGAAAATCTGACTGGACACAGTCCTGGATAAAATGCTCTAGATGACCTTGCTTGAGCAAGATGGATAGAATACATGATCTTAAGATCCCTTCCAACCTCCAACCTTAATGATTCTGTGATTCTGCTTTTCTTTGAACACAAAATTTTAGGTTGGAGGAAATCATCACCTCATCATGCTGTTCAAAATCAGATAACTGTCCAAATTAACAATTCCTGTTGGTTGAACAAGTCCAATCACTGCTACCTGACTGGTACAAATTGCAGCATAAATTTAGAGAAAGAGAATGTAATGGAAGCATCCATCAATATTTATTTACTTTTAGGGATACATTGTTCCTTCCACATATATAATGAAGTGCACACATAAAGCTTTGTTGCAGTTCTGACCCTGCCCTAATGTGTCGGATTGACTTTTAGTTTTTCAATTATCTTTCCCCACCCCAGCCCCTAAAGAAAGATAGTAGCTGCAGAAATTTATCTTCTCCGGGGCTGTAACCATAGCAACCCAAACAGTTCATTTGCTGTCTCAAATAATGTGCACAACTGTCTGACTAACAATTCAGTGAGGACATTGACAAATGATCTCAGTATTCAGGCAGACATTTAAAATATGCAGATATTTGTCTGAATTTTAATATGGCTGACGGATACTCAAATGATAAAATGTGTGATTCTCAAATGAAATGAAAGAAAACTTTTCCCTGAGGATACTTCTCATTAAAGGTTTCAAGACAGGGGTGAATATATTTAGTGGCATAGATTCTTTTCTAGAGATAAGAGATATTTTGTTCATATGTTAGAAATTTCTTTTCCTAGACGTTGTTTTTTCTTTATTGGAATATCAGGAAGCAAAGAAAAGCAAAAAAGGTCTTCCCCTCTCTGTTCTCAGCCCCCGCTTCCCTGTCCCTCCCCCAGGATAACTAAATACTAAAGGAAAGAAGAGCAGCTTTTGAAAAACTCAACAGAAGTTAATTGCATGGGAAAAGGCAGCGTGTGGTCCACTGGCATTATCATTAATCTGATATGAAAGCAAGAGAAGTCATCCTCTTTGCATGTTAAATATTGACCTTCCTGATGAGAATTAGCATGTGACTCTCCCAGAGGAACTGCATGTCAGCTAGAAGCTGAGCAGATTTTCACAACAAGGTTCGTTACACACAAAAATAAATACACCAAAGAAACTGTGGAGTATCTATTGCTGGAGATACCAGACAAGGCAATGAGCAGTCTAATGGAACTTGAAGTTGTCTCTGTCTTGAATGGGATTTGTACCAGATGACCTCAGAATATCNAAGCTTTCGGTCTCTGTTCATATGTACTGGATTATTGCTAGAGACACAACACCAAAAGACTCTTTTTTCATCACTAATCCATCTCCAGCATTTCCAAGACCATGAGGCCAGTATTTACTTTTAAAATACCACTGCACTTCAAAAACACATTACCTCATTTATAATGCTTCCTACTCTTCTGACTGCTCATTTGTTGCAGGGAATGCAGAGCACTGTCAACATTTTACATGTGCAGCTACCCTTCAACATTGTTCTTGACTGCAGGTGCAAGGTCGAAAGTATCATTACCTGTGCACCAAACTTCTCCACCAATGGAGGTCAGCTCCTCTTTCCTGGCTTCTCACCTGGTTTTCTGTCAAAAATAAGAAGGACAGTCATGTGAGATTAACTTTTCTTGCTTTATTTCTTTCCTCTTTTGTCACTTGCATAACAGCATATTCCATTCAAGCGGAATTTAAACCATGACTTCCCAAGTTGACAAACAAGATGTTCACGAGGACAAGGACTATTTTAACACTGACTGTCAAAGAAATGTATATTAGGTGCCCAGCAACTTTACTGATGCTAAACAAATAATGAAACAACCCTCCCAAGGGGGAAAAAACTGAAACCCATGCAAAAATCATATATTATTCGCCCTCAGGCCCCCAAGAAACAAGAGCTTTTAATTTGTTATTCTAAAAGTCTGTAGCAACCTACATGTTTGAAAAGTTAAAACTGACAAAAAAACCCCTTGAAATAAGCCAAATAAAATAAGAAATACACAAAAGGAACCTAAACCAACTATTTTCATACTATTTGCGGGAAGACCAATGATGTTCAAACATGCTAAGTATGTTCTTTGTTAAGCAAAAGAACAACATAAAAGAGCTGGTCCTAAATATTGAAACAAATCAGCTGCAGGTACCAGAAGATTTCCTGAGAAGGTAATCTCAGCATGATCACAATTAGAAAAAAATTAACCTCTCACAATCATAACTTTACAGTTTTGTCAATAATTCTTCAGTAATGGTTTCCATTGCTATTTACCTTTGTCTGTGGAGCAGGTCAAGGTTTCTTCCAATTTCTTTCCCTGCCATAACTGAAAGCTCAGAGGAGCATCTGGAAAGGGAACCATACCCTGATTTGTAAGTAGAGAAAAAAAAAAACATTCTGAAAATGAAACACAGTTGGCAATATCAATCAGATTAAATGTTGATGAAGGAATGATGAAGACACATTGACTTTGCTACAGGAATTATTAAAAAGAAGCTTTTTTTGAGGGAGATTTATTCAGACAAACATCACAAATTTCTTGAGCACCAGGAGATGGAATATATGTCCCTCATCTCCTGGACAACACCTCACTTACTGAGTTAGAAGTGTGGTCCTGATATATCTGTGCCCTTGCCCTTCTCTTTGCCCTTGTTCCTGCCTTAGTGATTTCTGAAGACATCTGTATTTCTGAATATGTTTGTTTCCTAAATGTACCTCCGTTTTGACTGATCAAGAATGTAACTAAGGCTTAAAGAGTCCTAATGAACAATCTCTAGCCTTGCTACTTTTGCCCCAATCGCTGTAGAAAGCAAAGAAAACAAACGTGAAGATTTTAAAAATGCTAAGTGTTCTGTTCTGCCGCATCAGAAATGTTAACCTAGGTAAACTAAGAAAATGAAGACCGGCATAGAGAGAAGGTACATCAAGCAGTGGCAACTGATGAATTGTTTTCCAGGATGATTGTGTAAATCAGGAACTGAGTAAAAATGAACTCAGATTATAGAAAAGGGTGCTGCTTCCATCACCCAACACTACCAGTGAAGATCATTTCATACCTAAGAGGTTTTGGAAGATCCCATTTCCCTTTCTAACAGGCTTTCTGTTGCCATTCCTCACTTTTCTATTTTTTTCTTCCCATTACTATGAAGAGAAGGAATTTCATCACTAACCAGAGGTCAGAAAGCCAAGAGGACATTCATCTAATCTTGGAGTCCTGTGTGCTTCATAGAAATACTTAACCTGATGGGAAAAACTAGAATAAGTACAGAGGACCTGCTATAGGAAATACACAGTAAATTGTTTGAAGGGAACACATTTTCCTTACTTTTACAGGCAGAAATACAAGTTTGGCTTGGAGGTCATAGATGCTTTTATAGAATGAGAAGACAAAGTCTGCTTTTATAGAATGGGAAAAGAAAGTCTGCACACTTACGGGGAAAAATAAAAACCTAACCTTTTTTTTTTTTTTTTTTTTTTTTTTTTTTCTTTTTAGGTAAAAGTAAAGAAATAAAGTTCTGGAAAATGGATTGGCAGAGTGCAAAATGGATTGAGGACACAATCCACTTGCCTTGCTGATAGGCTGGTAAAACTCTTTAGCAGAACAAAGTTGACCTCTGTCAGGAGGGAGGGTGACACAGTATCCTGAGAACATAAATGGGATGTATAGGCTTCAGGACCAGCTCCTAGAGAAAGAAATGTGTCTAAGGCCCCCTAAGCACCTAATACCTCAGCAGGAGAAAGTGGTACTTACACAAACAACACCTGGTCTGCCAGCAGGTTCGCTGAGATATAATAGACATATACACTGCTGTGTATGTCCCTCTCCCTCCACTGCCACCTTACTTCCTGCATAGCAGATGACAACTTGCTGCCACGAATTCCTGCTTAAGCCTTGCTGTGATCTGCTGCAATCTGAGGCTCCTGTTCTCTGAATACACCAAGCAGGGTCTGAGCTCCCATCCCAGACATACTGAGGCTTAGTAGTGGCAAAGCAAGAATCCAAGGGGTCTTGAGAAAGAGTGGAAGGAAAAAATATTTAAAGGGCAAGAATGCAGCTTAGAAGAGGAGTATGTAGTGTATGTGAGTGAGAAAGAAGTGAGCAAAAGTGAGCAAGAAGCTGGGTTTTCCCCTTTTGCCTATCATTATATCCTAAATAGATGATAAGTAAAAATTCCAGGCAAAAGAAAATGAGTGTTAAGAAGGAGAGTAAATGCAACAAGAATTTTCTTCTTCTTCATCTACATATTTATACTTTGTGCACTGTGTAGTAATAGTGATGACACAGTGAAAAAAGAGGGAATTATTTTCTGCCTTTGCATGACCCTGCTGTTACATATTGTCTTTTTGTCATAGGTCCAAGCTATGAGAGAATGTATACAATTGCAATGAGGCAGAAGAGGGTTAAAGCCTTGCCAAGTATGTGTAACACTGTATTTAAAACCAACAATCTAAGAAGGGGAAGAGAGGAGAGCAGACTTCTTTAAAAGCGGAAAATTGAGACTAACTGCAGAAGCCTTCATTCCCACACCTTTTCCTTCTAAGAAGCAGGGGATCACAAGTTCCTTTTCTACAGCTGTGTTTTGGGAAGAGTAAAAGTCTCTGGCCATGATGGTGGGAAGGAGCTGATTGCCCAGTTAAGTGAGAATAATTTGGTGTAAGGGCTATTATGCAAAAATCCTGTGTCTTAGAAAGTGAGCCTAGGAGACTGAGTCAAGACTAATGGTAGGGAATGCCTAGTAAATGTAGTGAATCAAGTACTTCAGTCTCAGAAATGTGTAAGTGATGCCTGACCAAAATGAATTGGTGAGTTTTAAATTGCTTTTCTACTCGTAAAACCTACAACTATAGTTAAATTTTGTGGCTTTTCACAGTTATTGACAATTTTTTAGGTGTAGAGAGTACTTCTCCAGACTATTGTATGAGAAAGAAGGCAGAAAACTTTTAAAATTACACAAAAAATTATTTTTTTAACCACGTTGATATGGTGACAGTTCCAACCCCATGGTGTTTCCTTCCAAGGTACTTCCCCCAACAGGCTTTTGGATTGCAATGAAATCTCTGTTGGATTCAGGGAAGTGAAATACTTTAATAAGCTGTTAATATTATTTTCAGTACAGTTTTATGCCTAGTTTTCCAAGCTTTCATAAATTAGGTCACATGAACTGTTGATTTCCACCTGGTCTGATTACAGGTTGTGCCAAATCAGATATCTGCTGCTTGATCAGGAAAATTAAGGATACTGGTCTGTTAGGGACTTAATTGCAAATTCAGCTGACCCCTGTAGCCAAGTAGCCTCTCCTTTTACTGTCCAACAAGATTTCAGCATCTGTTATAAATGGGTTTTGGCTTCTCGGAGAGAGCAACTTAAACACTTACATTTCTACTGCAATTTATCTCTCATCCTTGGCTGGATTTGTGCTTAAAACTAAGTGACAGAGATCTAAAATATGATCAGGAAAATAAGAGATATGTTCCATATCCTCAGTTCAAAGTAAAGTCCTGCACGTAGGGAGGAAAACCACAGGTATTTGTGATATGGGCTGGGGGCTGGTAGGCTGGGAAAGAGCTTTGCTGAGAAGGCCTGGGGTCCCTGGTGGACACCAAGTTGGACATGAGCCAGAAATGGGACCTTGTCACAAGAAATGCCAATAGTATCCCGAGAAGCACAAGGCAAAGCCTTGCCACCAAGGTGAGGGAGGGGATCCTTACCCTCTGGAGTGCTCTGTCCACTTCTGAATGTCCTGAAAGGCAGTTCACATGGACACACTGGCAAGGAGCCACACAGATGATGAGGCATGGGAGCATCTCTCCTATGAGGAAAAGCTGAGAGAGCTGGGACTGCTCCGAGGAATCTGACTACTGTATATACATTCCTGGAGGGAGAGTGGCAAAGGTGGAGGAGCCAGGCTCTTCTCAGTGGTGGCCCAGTGACAGGACCAGTGGCAAAGGGGAAAAAACAAAACAGGTAATTCTGTCTGAACGTCAGATAACACCTTTTCATGGTTAAGATTGACTGAGCCCTGGCACAGGTTGCCCAGAGACGTGGTGGAATTGCCATCTCTGGAGATATTCAAAAGTCTGTGGATATAGTCCTGGGTAACCTCTCTAGGTGAATCTGCATGACCAGTGGTATTGCACCAGGTGACCTCCATAGGTCCCTTTCAACATCAGCCACTCTGATTCTGTGATACCATCTCTTAAAGAAAATGACGGAATTTATACAGAATTAGCCAGTACAGCAGTTACAGAAATACAGTTTTGGTCCAGGACACCTTGAGGACATGGCAATGTCCCTAAATATAAAAAATCCTTGTGAGTGTGTTGTTCTCCCACTGTTGCTGCTTCAAGGTCTGGCTTAAGGTTTATAATTTATTGTTGTACCTTAAAGCTTTACCTTATCTCTAGGTGTTAGAATGAGGCATAGTTTTATATATCTCAAAATTTCAAATAAATATACAGGAAAGTAGCTGATATGACTACCTATTACGTGGTGGTAAACTCATATGCTCATCCTATTACTGGAGAGTTATTTGGTGTAGCATTTGGGGAAAGGAAATTCTTTGGTTTTCTGGTCATTCTGAACTTTTTTAGCAGAAATGAATTTTCAATAAATTTGTTTAAATGCCATCTCATGAGATAAATTGAGGTTCCTTTTTGTCTGACTGTCAGCTCCAAGACATCATCCTTTACTTGAATGGTAAAAGTTGCTTTATCACCTGAAGCTGTATTTCTGAAAATTCTCTGGAATTGTTTTAACAGTGACAACCACATATACTGTTATTCCACTGGAGGTAGTTCTGATGTGGTTATGATCAGACAGATTTGCTATAAGAGAATATATAAATACTGGTGAAATCACTGAATACTTTGTACGCAACGCCTGGGAACAAACCCTGCATGTACAGAGACACAAATAAAGAGTGTCAATTTCCATGCTTAAACCAAGGTTTGTAATGTCTCTATTGGATGTGGCAGAAGTACAATCTAAGCAAGAAATTAAAAGATGATGGCACTGATGTGTCCCCTCCTAATTTTAATTATTGTTTTTTATTGTATAAAATACACTTTTCACTTATGCAATAAATTAATTTTCAAAGTGACCCAAGGCAAAGCAGGCTCAGGCAGGAGGGCAGGACCTTAGCGAAGCAGGGAGGGGAAGGGGCCAAGGAAAAGAGCTCATGGTGTTGCAAGTAGCTGCTTTCCATGTGCCTCCACACTCCTGCCCCCACTTGGTTTCGGGGCCCACTTTTGGCAGGAATTTTGGGGGACATCCAGGCATCCACCCTCGGCAGGAAGTGTTTGTGTGTGTGAGTGTGAGTGTGTGTGTGTGAGAGTGAGTGTGAGTGTGAATGTGAGAGAGTGTGTGTGTGTGTGTGAGTGTGAGTGTGTGTGTGTGTGTGTGTGTGAGAGTGAGTGTGTGTGTGAGTGTGTGTGTGTGAGAGTGAGTGTGTGAGTCTGTGTGTGTGTGTGAATGCGAGTGTGAGTGTGAATGTGAGTGTGTGTGTGTGTGTGAGAGTGAGTGTGTGAGTCTGTGTGTGTGAGTGTGAGTGTGAATGCGTGTGTGTGTGTGAATGTGAGTGTGAGAGTGGGTTTGTGAGTGTGTGTGTGTGAGCGTGTGTGTGTGAGTGTNTGTGAGAGTGGGTGCGTGAGTGTGTGTGTGTGTGTGTATGAGTGTGTGTGTGAGTGTGTGAGAGTGTGTGTGAGTGTGAGTGTGTGTGTGTGAGTGTGTGTCAGTGTGAATGTGAGAGTGGGGGCAGGGGAGGGGAGCTGTCCCCAGTCCGGTCATGGAAGTCCTCTCTTCCCTGACCAGCCACGAAATCTCTCTGGGGACAGGGCAACACAGTTTCTATAGGAATTTTCTTTACCTCATTTGTGAAACATGTTGAGGCATATATATTGGCCCTTCTCTTACTCAGTTGGGAACTCTTCAGGACCTCAGTGGAGACCTGCCTCCATGACATCCATTTCTACCCATTGCATCTGACAGACTAACTAATTAAATTGAATTCTTTTGAGACATCTTCTCCTCCTGTCTGCAGTAACTACTTTATCCCTGAAGTTGGAAGCTGTAGGCACTACACTGCAGAGCTCAGGTATATTTAATGAGTTGAGAGTAGTCAAAATATTGAGGATGTTATTCTGCAGCTGATGTCTCTGGAAAGCTCTTGCAGGTACTAAGTACTATTTAGTGTACTTAGAAGGGTAGAGTAGGCTGCAATTCCTGATGTCAGAAACAGAATTATATTTGTGTTTAAAGATGTACTTAGAGATAATAATAATTATATGCTATCATTTTGATCAAGAGATTACTGAAAACTTGAAAACTTGCAACTAAT
>VZTN01026453.1:28865-44036 GCA_013400515.1 Erpornis zantholeuca
GAAGGAAGGAAGGAAGGAAGGGTGTATAAACTATCTGTGGATAACCTTCAGATAATCTGCTATCACAACCCATCTCATCAATCAACTGTTATTTTGCTCTGGTTTGCTATTTAGGAAAACTGCACTGACTTCTACTTAACACCTAAGGCCCTTGTAAGATGCACAGAGGTATATGACCAGCTCATATGCATCACTATTGCCTCACATTTGAGGTGTATTTTCAAATAGGGACTCTAACTCATATCCAGACACATGCTTTCAAATGTTAGTGATAAATGTACATATCATTACTAACTTCAGAGTTAGGATCTGTTCAGGCATTTTTCTGGACTGGGCCCTGGTTCCCCTCATCGGTATTCCTCCTCTTTACTAACTACATATCAAATTTGTCCTAAGAAAGCAGCTAGCATCTTGGAAAAGGGATGGTGAAGAAGTTGTGGTAGGCAGAATGTTTTGGTGCTAAGAGATCCTACTACTAGATGGTAAGTCATTTTAGGCTTGCATGACTTTGCTTCTGTGTAAAATAATATTAGCTTTTGGATACCACTGACAAATAGACACAATGCTGCCGGCTGACAGTGGTGCACTGTCTCCTTTTCTTCGTTCTTCAATAATTGAAGAATTCAATTAACAATGAATTGATTGTTTGATTTATTGATTTTTAGTGGATGCATTCCTCTTTCAGATGGTTCTGATAAATGAGGGCAGGTTTAAGAATATCAGTATAATTTGATAATGTTATCCAGATATGAAGACTGTGGAAATTCAATGTAATTTGCTTTTTCTTTAACACAATGGCTAGACCTAAGTTTTGCTATTATGTAGTAGTAGAATTTACAACCTAATGACCTAATCTACATCAAGCTTAAAGTAGGAAATACATGAAATACATGTCTTTCTCTGTAATATTCTTTACATTTGAGGTTTTCACACCATCTCGGTTTTAGATTTAACAGCTTAGAAAACTATAATATAACTAAAATCTATCTACTTTTTATTCAGACTGGTTTATTAGTAATATATTGGCTAAAAGTATTGTAGTATCAAGTGAATGGAAAGTAAGTATTTTCATTGTGGTGCATTTCCTTCACCAAAAAAATTAAATGTTATTAGAGTCTTAGAAACATAAACTCATAAAATGTAAGTAGACTGACAGAGTCAGTGAGTTTTTCAATACTCACATTTTCCCAAAGATATAATTAGAAATATCTTGTAGTGGTAAAAGCCCATATGAAAAAAATTACTTGTGTCTAATAATATTCAAGGCTTATTTAGCAGTCAGTAATTACGATGCTACTATTATAAATACTCTTCTGCTAATTAAAAAAAACAACAGTTGAAATTATTTTCTATAATGACCATTATTACTGCAAATAAATTCAGGACAGTGTGCCGAATATCAGCAGTCTTTACTGGTAACATGAAGTAGATATCGACAACTAAGCAACTCACCTACACACACTGAATTTATATACCTAAAATAATGCAGGATCTATAGCAGATCCCAGTCCACAGTACTGATCTTCCTGAATCCTATGCTTTGACTTTCTTATTAATTATACCCAAACTGAAGTACAAGCCAAACTATTACCTATTTATTCTTCAATGGCCTTGGAAAAGATTTTCGTTAACTAGGTTAGATTTTCATTGTCATAAGTAAAGTTTTTCATTCAAAAGTAAAAAGAAATTAAATATAAGGTTGTATATATTTCTAACCTCCTTTATATTTCTGTGAGAATGTTCTTTGATTATATGCATTTATTTTAAGAGAACCTCTTTTAAAGATGTTTGAAGCTCATATGTTGAAGGAAAGAATTACTAAAATATGATGGGAAACTGATATAACAGATATATGACTAAGGTGAAATACAGTTTTATTACAAAAAAAATGCTGAAATAACCTAATGGGTATCTCTCTTTAGATCCTCAATTAAAGAATAAATAAACACTGGAAATTTACCATAAATATGACAAATTTTGGCTCAATAAATCATGTGTTACTATGACATTTAAAAAAATAGCAAGTGGATTAAGAATTTGATAAGTATTGGTATGGTCTTAAGGAAATATCAGCTGTATATAAGGTTACCAGGGAAATTC
Organism: Erpornis zantholeuca; assembly: GCA_013400515.1. Taxonomy (NCBI): domain Eukaryota; kingdom Metazoa; phylum Chordata; class Aves; order Passeriformes; family Timaliidae; genus Erpornis; species Erpornis zantholeuca. Next base: position 30,966 of record VZTN01026453.1, read on the forward strand.
CTCAGTGATGGATAGACTAAATTTAGTGAGCATTTTAATGCATTTCAAAGAAAAAAATAAAAAAAGTTAGTGAAAATTCCTGATGGCAAAAACTTTAGGCCTTAAAACTCCAGAATAAAATTAGATATCACATATAAAGAACAGATGACCTCAAGCATAAAAGGAAAAAAAAGAGAGAGAGAAATCTCAGTGCTATAAAATGCAAGCTCACAAATTTAGGGATTAGTGATATTCCATTAAGTTCAAACTGGCCAGGAGTTGCAGAAGAGGTTGGAAAAAACCCTTGTACTTTACAAAAATAGAGTAACTATGTCTCCATGATGATGCAAGGATGAAGAAGAAACACTGGGTGCATGTTTACATGAGAGACTTCCAGAGGAAGATAAGAGCTTGCACCAGAGTAAAGATATTTATCAAACTTTTCATAAATTCAAACTAAACAGGTTCAGAGAAAGACCAACACAGGATTGGAGAAAATACATTTCTATTTGTGATACTAGTGGATTTCTCTGGGTCAGGTTAGAAGGAGAAACTTTAGAGAGAATATAATTATTGGTGTCAATAAAAGTAGAGGGATCAGCCCAGATCAGTGTCACATTTTCCTATTCCTCTCATTGTAACACACACTGAAGTGAAAGAGTAAGAACATGACACAAATGTCTTATTATTTAAAAGATTAAGAAAGCTATCCTTCTCCTAAGATAAAAATTCAAAAAATCATGTCATTCAGCTCAAAGTCAGAAATTCTCAAGTCTTTCAAAATTATTACTGCTATTCAGATAAGCCTATTCAGTCCTCAGGCATAACTCCCCTACGCTCAGATCGCCGGGGCCAAAGGCAGACGCTAGTGAAGGAAAGGCACTGCTTGGGCAACAGCAGCCTGCCTCGAGACAATTCACTCACTGAGATGGGCACAGCTTCCTCATCTTCCCACTGCCGTTCCTTCACAAACAGATGGAAGCTATTGCATTGTAAAAGGCAACTCCAAATAACGCAGACTGTTTTTCCCAGAGGAGGATTAAGTGTTCCATCAAAGCATAACTTCCACCTGAGGAAATTGATTTTATATGCGCTTATCAGAATCTTAGACCAGCAAATGCACACCACTGAGTAAACTTGAGTGAAGTTTATTTTTCTTGCTTGATGCAGCCGAGTCTTGGGCCAACATTATGTTCTAGCTCATTCTGGAAATATATCTGCTGCCTTCTGAGCACAAACTATGTCATCACTGCAAAAGTGAAAACGTTTGCTTTCACATCCCTCAGAAGTACAAATTCAACTGGAATTCATTGATTCCCATCTGAAATTCTGAATCATGGGACCAGATAGAGAATTTTTCTTACTGTTTATTGTAAATGTACTTGTTAGGCTAGATTTACACAGACCTGTTCTAATCTTCCAGCCATACAACTGTTTAAGTCAGCTCTGAATTTGCAGTCATAATCTCCCTCTCCAACTTCAAAGCAGACATTCAGAGAAGAAAGGATCTCTTATTTATAGTTTATCACCTTTCTTCTATAGGTGCTCCCATCCTCAGGCTGATGTTCTGGAAACCAAACTTGCACTGTTTCAGGGAGACAGTGCTGCTCCAAGTACCTTTTAAACAAGCTGGTGTTTATTTGGTAACAAGTGCTGGATTATTTCTTGCTGTTAAAAGCTGTCTATAGCACATTAAGAAATCAAAATAAATCAAATTTTGTGAATACATGGCTTGTGAGTTTTCTTACACTGAGATGTGAGGGGACTGGAAAATCTTTTTTAAGGCTTTAGTTTCCATAAGGAATTTTTGTGCTTCTAAAAAGTGCATATCCATCCTCAAAGTATTAGACTTAATAATTTACATTTATAGAAATAGAACTTTTTTTTCCCCAAAAATACTCTCTAATAATTTCAAGATAAGTTCTGAAACTGAGTCAATTCTTTGACATCTATGGAAAAAATTTCATACATATTGCATCATATAAAAGACATAGAAAGTCCTAAGGTAATTAACATTATTTGATTTAATAGGTGAAGTCTGGTAAGTAGGAAGTGAAGAAACTTAATTTAGCAATTTTTGCTTAGTAACCTGCATGGCTTTGATTTGTGATTTATATGATGCTTCTAATTACATACAGAATTTGCAGATGAAATTCTAGAGATAAATGTCAATATCAGAAATGTTAGTTCAAATAGACTTACATGAAAAGTCTTGTTTTATTAAAAGTCTGAAATAGCTTGAATTATTCTTCTCTCAAGATTAAAATAACATTAGGATGTTCCCTGAGTTCCCTGAGCCTCTATTTTCTACATATGACTGAGCCATGAAATCTCAGAACAGATTTCCATATGTGTTCAGTTTCATAATGTATTTTATACTTTTTTCCATTTTACTTCTTAAGCACCTCATTCAGAAATTCTATAGGGAAGAGTATGTGAGAGGGAAATACTGTACTGGAAAGAGACAGTGATGTAACTTAGAAATATATTGTTCCCATACACAGATGTTTATCTTTCTTCTGCCTCCACTTTCAGCATTTTTTTTTAAGATATATCGTGGGCCTTAAGTTTGTGAATCACTTTTCTTCCACCAGGTTATCTCAGTGGATATCTTTTTGACTTGCCTAATTGATTAGGAAAAGTACTGCACTAATGCTAGCCTCAGTCAGTTGATGTTTCCCTGCAGCGTTGAGTAAGATGTAGATTTTTTTATGGACCGGCTTCAGCTCTTCAACCTATTCTGGGAAGAGATTCCATCAGCATGAGCTACAAACAATCCACTGCAAAATGAAAGCAGAGTTGCCCTCTAAGCAACTAAGAAGGTTTTTTACTATTTTTGAGTAAGGTAATAAAAATCAAAGTTATTTGAAGTTCTACCCGTGTACTTTCAAATCTTGGTCAACATCGGAAATCAAGGAAGTTTCATCCAACTTTAAGTCCTGATTCTTAAACTTTAAACATTATAGTTCCTCTCACAAGGTATTGATATACTTGGATATTGAGGGAAGGTATACAAATCTGCTTGCTAGTCTGTAATGCAAGTATTTTGCAGGGACAGCTTGAGTTTCTAAATGCATTTATTTCATTTGGAAACCACTGCTTGGAATCGCAAGCCTGCTGATTTGTCTAATTTACGAAAATACTGCAAACCTCCATTCTGTTCTCAACAGTCAAGTCACAAGCAAGAATTGTAACAAAGTCTGTTATGAGCTGAGAAATTTTTTTCCTTACTATTAAAAGATTCAACTCTTCAACTATGGCTAGAGTTTAGTTTATGAAATTCGGTAACATCTTCATTTCTCAGGAGGACATGTCTTATTCGGTAAAAATTAATCTGTTTCATGACCTGGAATCTGGTGGGCCAAACTCAGAATGAGATAATTTGACTCTTGGAGGATTAATAGAAGAAACTCCATAGAGTCTTAAGCAAAATCCAAACAAACAAAACTAACTGCATAGGAATTCCTCTGAAGAATTACAATAAAAACTCTTCAGAATGAGGTAATGAGGAGTGACAGACATTTATTGCTCAAAAGACATCTTCCAGCTTTACTCTATATCTAGCACTTTCCAGTCATTTTTGTAAACACTAATAATATTTTTATATGACATATATTGTAGTTATAAATTGTTTGTTGATTTGAAAAGGAATGCTCCCCCCCCCAAAAAAAACCAACAAAAAAACCCCAAAAAAAACAAAACAAAAAAAACCCCCACAGACACCAAAAAAAGCCTATATGTATGACGAACAGCATGAATAGCTGTGATTTCTTTTGTATTTTTTTCATGAAAGACATTATTAAACCACTTCTAAATTCTTGTGTGTCTGTTCCAACTTAGGATATTCTATGACATGTGATTATAAATTCAATGATTTATATCAGTAAAAACATCCTATAATAAAATTAAGTATATGTTCTGTTAAAATTATTTGCCTACAAGAACAAAAAAGAAACAGTTAGAAATTTTACATGCCAGGTTTCTGGCTCTCATTCTTTTCTTTAGAAGGATATTTTTATTCACTTAAAAACTAGTGCATATATGCCCACTTAAACTTCTTTCCTTCCTTGATTCTTCTTGTAAAAGAATGTCTCAGCTTTCAGCAGTATGCATGAGCAGATTGCTAATGCTTTTCTTTTATAACAGCAGCATATTTTGAGAATTTTCCTTCCTTTTTGCTGGGGCCAACAAGAAAAATTCTGTAGATTTTAATTTTATTTTCTTTTTCAGTTTGGCAGGCAAAACTTAAAATCAATTCCATGTATGGTCCTAGTTAGCACGAAGTCTAGGGCAGAAGTAAAAGTATGTGATATCTAGATGAGATCATAAGGGAAAGGCAGATACACAGGACTTGGTACTTTTGAATTGAGTTTGCTGAAATGAAAGCCCACATATACTTTTCCTAAGACAGGTATATGCTATGTGGATATTATTAAACAGCAGAGTGTTGCCGTAGCAAGAAATTTGTCGAAAAGAAAAGAAAAGAAAAGAAAAGAAAAGAAAAGAAAAGAAAAGAAAAGAAAAGAAAAGAAAAGAAAAGAAAAGAAAAGAAAAGAAAAGAAAAGAAAAGAAAAGAAAAGAAAAGAAAAGAGAAAAGAGGAAAATGCTGCTGCTTTACAAAGTTCTGTTCAGACTTAGGCTGAACTTGTGTTCCAGCCATTAATGTTGATTTTTTGTTCTTATAACCAGTCTGCTACTCAATAAATAGGAATAATGACTCTGGCAGGGTCCCATCTCACTTCACAACAGACTTTATGCCAGAACTCAGGCTTGCATAAGTGAAGCTTTGCAATATGAATGATTATTAATATTAACTCTCATTTCCTTAATTCTAATATAATATCTACACTGAGAATTTATTTGGAAAGGAAAGGCTGTGTATCAGCTACTGTGGGATCAAATATGCTAATGTTACAATTTAAGGATTTAGTTCACTATTTACCTGCACAGTAAGTCTATGTCTTTGAACAGAACCACTATGTTTGCAGTGGTATTGCTACTCCAGCTACTAATTAACTAGGAAGCATCCTACCTGACATTATTCTTTAAAAGGGTAAATAATCTGATGTCCAAAGTGAAGGATCATGCTATTTGTACAAGTTTTTCTACCAAGTAGTTAGAAGTGTTGCTTTTTGCAGTGTTCACTGATCAGATATTTACCTAAGCATTAGTTAAGTAAGAGTGAACTTTGACCTCTGTTTCCAAGATTAAAACTGCGAGGAAAGGGTAAAAAGCCCATGTATCATGAGTACACATAAGAGATGATTAATTTGCTCTCCATAAGTCTTGCTGCTTGGATATGACTGAATACATTTTACCTTTCAAATTTGGGTCCAGGGAGGTTTCAAGCTTCATTTGTTTCTAGAAGGAGGGAAAAATATGTCCCCATGAATCTTACTTGAGGTGTCACTGAGGAAGAAAAAGCAGTTTGTGCAACATGCCAATTGCTCTTTCTCTCAGAACATTGAACACATGTGTAAAATGAAATTATGTGTTTGGGGTTTTTACTGGAGAAGTTGGGATGAAAGGGCCACCTCTTCATCCCTGTCACCCATTTTGGATTACGGACTTCTCTATATCCAAGTCACTCATTTTTGGATTACAACTTAAATTAAGGATAGTCAAAATAAAACTTGCTGATAGATGTTTTATTAATGTATCAGTGATTTACTGACTTATTTCTAGTTACTCTGGAAATACTCCCCCCGCCCTTTGTCATCATTCTGGAAATTCTGTGATTCTAGATTCTGTGATCCTAAAGCAAAACTTTTATTTTGCTAAACCCTTCAGATAATGAGGGAAAAAAAACCCAAAAACCAAAAAGCAAGGTGGTGACAAGTATTCTAAGCACTAATCCTTATCATGCCTGTCATCAGCTGCTGGTGTACAGGAATGGCTGCTGCTGGGTGAAGAGTGAATTAATACACCCTAATATACTGATCTCCAAGTCTCTGTTAAACTTCAGAAATGCCAAAAGGTATTCATTCAGTGACCAAATACTTAAGAATAGGGGAAAGACAGAAAATACCCTTCTTCTAGTTGTGTTAAAAGTTCTGTCTTTGCAACCCCTTGCAAGAACAAGTGCAAGTTTTGAGATAAAATATTGCTTTTAATAAATGATATTTTAGAGAATGACTTTTATACAATTTCCTGCTCAAAAAAAGCTGCTGGCAAATCATTAAAAATAAGAAGAATGATACCCAGTCTTATTAATCTTATTAGTTATCCAGATATTCTTTACCTGTTAATGCTGTATATTGTCAGAGAATCACCTCTCTGGTGGGCTAAGAGCTCAGATTAAATTAGGTGACACGATGAATACTATTCACACTTTTTAATACTCTTTAATAGTGTGTGTTTCTTCCAAAGCTCCTGTCATGCTGATAATTACGTCATTCATCCTTCACTGTATGTGTTTTGGACTGCAAAGAAGCATGAGAGTGCTTAAGGAACTTGTGTGCTCTGCAAAATGCAGCTGCATACAGGTTTCCATGCACTTACTTCTATTTACTTTTGTTGGGAAACTTGAGCAGCATTTTTTGCAGTTTTTGAAGTAGCACAGTAGGAGTGCATCTTGGTTTAAAACCATTTCCAGGAGAACACTCTGGAATGAGTTGCCTCCCTCTCTAGGTTCAACCAGATCCTTTCCACTAATACAGAATGAATACAAGCAGATTTAAGTGAAAATATAACAGTTTACTTATAAGCAGGAGAGCAACAGTCAAGAATCAGCAAATAATCACCTGATACAAAACTGCTAATTTTCACAGAGTCCCTAGAACAAAAGGAGATCCAAAACACCAGAGAACCCAAAAAGGAAAAAGCCTCTGCCTAAGGCAAAAAACCAACAAGACAGCAAGGCAGAAACCACAAAGCAAAAGAGCAGGACCTGCCTGCTGGAGGAGACTTTACAAGAGCTTTTTGTGCCACCCTGCCCCAATTTCCCAACTGCAGGGCCTTAAAGAGACTGTAACCATTTGGGGCACAGGCGGATATGGAATACAGTAACATTCTGGGTTACTCATGACAGAGTTGCAAAGTTGCCTACTTAAACTGTCAGAGAAACAGAGATCAACATTAGACATGATTCATTACTGTGCTATTGATGGGAAATGGCTTTTCTTTAGGAGAGCAGCTCTAATCAGCGTCATCAGAAGTCATGTAGATTAACACAGGCTCTACACATTGTCAGTTCAACAATCAACAGCCATCCAGACTAATAAAAAGCTTCCACTTTTAGTGCTGTCAGTACTTGTCCTCACCTGCTACTACATCAACGTCAGGGAGAAGCGAAGTTTTTAACCTGCTGTGCTCTCTTAACACAAGTCAAGGCTGGCATGTGTTGGACAAACATTCATATTTACTCAAGAATTAGGCAGACTTCTAAGACAGATTTCAGTTGATGTATTCCTTTCCTTACATGTGTATGCTCCCTGAAAACTTGAGTGGGTCAGCTGTACAGCACTGCTTGGGCTGCAGGTTCACTGATTCTCTCCAGCTTGTCTTCGAAGCTCCAGAATCCTGATGAGACTACCCATATTAGAGTACCCTAGATACAAGTTTTGTAATTGAAGGAAAACTGGGCAAGAATGCAACAGGTCTTGTGATGGCAGTCTGTAGATGTATTTCGTTCATCAGATGAGCAGTAGCATTTTCACCAACCCTAGGTTTCAGGCAGAAATTACTGAGGCAGAGAGCGAAAGACTGACACACATTACTGTGACATACATAATCAAGAAAATGTCCCTGTCAGAATAAAATGAGGACAATGTCTTTGCACAAAGAAGGTAATATTATGAAAAAATATCTGAGATGACATTGTATTCCAACAGCATTCAGAATGATAGAGGTTAGAAAGCAAACTGGGAATACTTGTGAAGCTTGTTTGTCAGTTTATTGTTGTCTGAGATTTCTTTACTCACTCCCCTCTTTTAGCATTTACCCCCTCTTTCTTGACTCACTGGGGCACATCCTACTGACTCCCACCCACATATAATCTGTGGCAACTGAGCAGCCAGACACGGAGCCCTGTGTCTGCCTGTAGCAGCAGAAAGCAGCACTTTGGGGGTCGTTTGAGCTGCCAGCATTCCGTCCTGCATTGCACGACTTCTTCTGCCGCAAAACACCAAGTGGGATAACCAGCTTCAGTCCTCCCAGACACCACATCTTCAAATGGCTGTAGAAGGTGATTTCTGAAATGGTTCACAACAGAGTTGCTCTTTGTTACCTGTAACTCCGCTTTATTATTCACTTCAGTCATGACATACAGTTGTGATGGGAACTATCAGTGACCCGCTCTACAGGCAGGAAGAACAGCTCTCCTCCAGCGCTAGTAGTTATTACAGCTGGAGGATAACCAGCTGCCATACAAGCAGTATTTCTGGCATCCAAGGATGGAAAAGATGTCAAATAAGAAGGCTGGCCTGCCACTATTTTATTAAGGAACATTAATTTGGCTTGCTTTTTTTTTTTTGTCCACCGGAGTCCTTTTTAATAAGCCTTTAACACACTACTAGGAATTTGTTTTCAGCCAACCCTGCAAAGGTGTAATAGCAATCCTTTATAATACGATCTTCCGTGTATTCCCTGCGGGCTTTCCCCTAACAAGAAAGGCAGAGGTCTCACAGAGTTTGCCATACTGCTTATAGCTTTTCTGTGACCTCTGGGTCATTGGTTGAAACTTGAAGAGATGGCCAAACTTCTCAAATGGTTGTTGGCTTATCAGCTTACTGCAGTTCCATTAGTAAGAAGAAAAAAGATATTCACCATTACTGTTCCCAAGCAAGAGCATTATTTTATAATGTAGCTTGCCAGTAGGAAGTGCTTTCCAGTTTTGGAATCTGGAATAAATTCTAACTAATTATGCCTCCCAAAATCAGGTTAAGAAGAAACTAGATCACACCAGTGATTTTTTTTGTCCCTTGGAAGCATTACTTTCTCTATCAAGTCCATGAGAATATGACTGTGTCAAGGGAAGTCTGAATGATCACAACATCTTACCCAGTAACTTGTTAGTTATGGCTTTGTCCATACTACATTAGGCTTGAAATAACCACTCTACAATTACTGTGTCTGGTGCAGAACTTTGACGCAAAATGAAGGAAGGACAGTACAGAAAATCTCCCTTGTCACAAAATAGTGCATTCATTAATTATATTAGTAATTACATTAGCCAGTGACAGCTTTTTTTCTGCGAAGTACACGGTTTTGTATAATTTTCAAACTGTTGCTGGTTTTTTTGTCATAGTCTTTAACGGTAGCTATTTTTAAATCCAACATTCCTGATATCCAATATTTTTAGATGCTTACAAAAACCACTTTATTCAATGTGGAGAAGCAGGTATGTGAGAGACTGTCAGGGTTTAGAGGTAAAGTGCACTTGTTTTGCATTCTTGCCTCTGAGTCAAATAAGCTGTTTGTGTTTAATGTCTCTGCGGATGTGCAGTAGAAATATTATCTTGAAAATTTTATTTAAATTTTGGATATTGAGGGAATATAGGAAAAATAATGTCCAGCTTTTTCTAACTATTCACAAAAATACTGGATGTAGAGGGGAAAGAAGGTAAAATATCATAAAACATAGAATTATAATTGCTTATAAAAAAATAATATATTTCTTTATAAATTCAGAAATGAAAGCAGAAAATATGCCTCTTATGATAAAAATTTTGGCATCGTGTTTTCATAATTTGCTCTTTATTGTTGGTTTACAACATTTCTGAATTAAAGGATATACTGTGTACATGGATCCTACCTAAAATGACAAAAGATCCCACCTACAAACATATACCCACTCACTGGAGATTACATTTTAATTTAATCTAATCTAATCTAATCTAATCTAATTTAATTTAATTTAAATGTAAACTGAGAATATATTGTTTTCCTATATTGGCAGGACTCAATGAAGAGAGGAAATAGGTGAATATGAAACTGCACACCTGTTCACTAATTTGCATTTTAAAATGATCAGCATACCTCTGTAACGATAAAGTTTTCCATATGCTAGACTGTGTATGTACCTAATGATTTTTATATTATCGTGTGTGTCAGCAGAGGGGATGAGACTTGAAAAAGGTCTTTAGGCAGTAAGAAAGTAAGCCTTACTAAGGGATTATCAAAGCTGGTCAAAAGCAAAGAAAAAAAAATGAGGTTTTGAGTACACTAAATTTATCACAGAGAACAGGAATAGATCTGATTTACTAAAAAAAACAAAGCAAGCAAGCAACCGACCAACCAACCAAAAAAACTCCAAACAAATGAAACCAAAAAAACCCAAAACACACAACACTCCAACCGCACAACCCCACCCCACAAGCCCCCCTCCCTCCCCCAAAAAAAAAGTCTTAATTTAAAAACAAATCCAGAGTAACATCCAGAGTTAAAAAAACAGAGTAACCAGTTGTCCTTCCAGGCTAAGCACTGGGAAGGGGTGGGGAATGGAGGAATTAGTGTTGTATAAAATAGCACAGAAAGCCTCTGAAAGAATGAATGAGATTATACACAGTCTGTAATTTGTACAGTGGGGTGTTTTTTTGCATTTGTTTTTGGTGTGGGCTTTCTTGTGGGTTTGTTTTTGGGCTTTTTTTCTCTTGTACTTGAAAGCATAATCTGGGAGGCAGCACAATGCAAAATCTTCAACTAAATCTAAATAGTTACCTTATAGTGATTACTGTCTTGCAAGAACTCTGACCTTGTATGAAGCTGACATTATCTGTGCGTGCATAAATTGTGGCATCTGCTAGGAGAATTATTGTTCTCTATGTCTCACATATGATGCTATGCAGAATTTCATTTTTTCCCTGTCCTTGTGAAACCACTGACAAAGGCCATCAATATCTTGTAGGACATTCACAGCTGCCTGAGTACCTCTTTCCTCCTAGCTCCTTTACAGTGTCAAGATTATTTAGCATTCTTTAGTCTCTCTTAAAGCACATTGAAAAACAGAGTAGAAAATTGTGCTCTTCTGTTCACCAGATTTTAATGTTGTACTGGGGTTTCAAGGATAAATAAATTATATACTGAATCCCTGTCACATGGAAGCTGAGGTGCCATTGAACTAATGGGCATCTTCAGAAAATGACTGTCAATTAAATATGTTATTTTAGACAGTAATAAAAGCAATTATCTTTTGTGCCTGGAGAGAAAGAATTAGCACTGAGAGGCCATGACGGGTCCATAGAATCAGTCAATAAAGGAAATATTTTACCATTACTTGACCTGATTACAAAAGATGATGTTGCAGCAAATGTGTGGCAGCATGTAGCACAAAATAAGCCAATAACATCAACAGGTTGAATGTCATTCAGAATAAACAGGATGCTGGCAACTATAATTAAATTAATGGCATTTAGGGGAATTGTATGAACAACTACTATAAGCTCAGTTTTCCAGTATAATAAAGGAAGCTATCATTTATAAAACAACTTGACCTAGGACATGTTTCAGTGTCCTTAGAAAATAGCCTTGAAAGGTAAGATAAAGCAAGAATTTGGGTATGAGGAGTTTGATACTCATTGGCCGTCCTTATCTCAAAGTACCTCAACCCAATCAGAGCCAGCACACAGACTATCCATCTATTCCAGCTGCAGAAATTCAGTATGCATTTTAATTAACATTCAGGTTCATGTAAGCATAAACAATTCAGTAAGCAAGATACAAGTCAATATGTATTCTTACTGCCACTAATTTTTGGTGGGTGTTTGTGGAAGATAATATATTTGTTTAATTACTGACTGAATAAAGTAGCTAGGGAAAAGCATGGCCACACCATCTGTTTAACCACAAAAATATTTGCCCCACCAAACAGGATAACTAGTCCTTCATTTTTGCCAGTTTTACAAACTGACTTCCTCAATTAGTTAGAGGTAAATAGGCTGTTAGTAGGGAAAGAAAGAGGAAAACAAAATGACAGAACATCCCTACAGTTACTAAGTGCTATCAAAGCAGAAACAAATGCAGATCAGCAGAATAGGCCCTCCTGGGGAAATGCAGCCTGAGAACCTTCAGGATGAAGGAAAGTGGCCATGCCAGTAAGGAGATAGATCACGTAACTGATAGTGGTGAAAATCAAAAAATGCATGTTTTTTTAACTTTCATGTTTTCACTTTATCTTCCTCAGATTTTGTGGATTGGTTTGGTTTGGTTTGGTTGAGTTGGATTCAGTTTGGTTCAGGGTGGGGTTGGAAGGGGTTTATTAATTTCTCTTGTTTGTTTTCAATTTTAATTTTCATTAATTTGCTCTTATGGGTGCATTTTACCTCAGCCAACTCTAAGAGCTCATTCAGGAGCTGGTATAATCAGTCAGAAGTAGTTATAACCACAGAGATGTGTTTAGTCTTGAGACCCAGGAAACTCAGCCTTCTTGCAGCCTTTTGAAAAATAGGAAAGATGACTCCAATCCTCTGAAATCTTGAGGGAGTTTGTGACATTTAGAAATCCATATACCAAAATTAAAACTGCAAGGATAACCTTCTGTGTAGAAAGGGCTCTCTTTCAGGCTAGTAGTAAGAGCTCCTGGCTTACACAAGCACCATTGCTAGATTCTATGGAAGTTGTCCCTGTTGACCTGCAAAGGGGAAAGAGTGAGGTGGCTCTGTCTGTGGAGGTCGTACCAAGAGTAGTTCAGGAGCACCCTTTGGATACCCACTCACCTTTGGGGTAAATGAGCAGAAGGGATCTTTGAGAGCAGGGAAAAGGCATGGGAAGGTCATGGAAAAGGTAGGGTACAGGTGATGTTAGGTAGAAGCATTAAAAGGTTTTTGATTAAAGACTGGTTTTATTTTATTTCTTCCCTCCCAATGTTGGTAACAGAGGCAGTCAATAAACTTGGTAGTTTGTGAAACACTTCATTGATCCTGCTTTGAGACCTTCCAAATAAACTGGGAAAGTCACTGAAGACTCTTGAGGCATTCCTGCGAATCATTTCAGTAACTTCAGAGCAGATACTGCTTCCAAAAGAGGTGAGAAGAACTGGAAACCTTTACTTCTAGCAAGGTCTTCTTCCATATGCACACCAAGGACAACCTATAGTGTATCAAAAATTACTGGGAGGTCTGATGGTGGCATTTAGGGAAATCGGGGCCGAAGTGG
>VZTN01026455.1:0-45304 GCA_013400515.1 Erpornis zantholeuca
AAACAAAAAAAGAAAAAACCCACAATGGCAGAAATTAACACAGTCTGACGTTTAGAATATTATTTTTTATTTCCTGTTGGATTGTGATTGTAAATGATCTGGGAACAGGCACACCCCCCACGCTCAAAGTGTACTGTACTTCTAGAAGCAAATTGTGTGAGCATATTTTAAAGAGCGAGAGAGAGAGAGCGCGCGAGAGAGATTTTATGCTAATGTTAAATAGAAAGCACTTAAAACCCACTGCCTTCTATGGAACACAAGGATATTTCAGACAATCGAGAGGAAAGGAGAGCCAGGTTTTTGTCTTTTTGTTTTGTTTTGTTTATGTTTTGTTTAAAACAATTTTTTTGGCATTCTGTTTGTTGGAGAACTCCGTGTGATCTTTTTTCATAAAAAAAAAAAAAATTAATTGAAAAAAAGCAACCCAACGAAGCATCTTTCTTTGTCTCCCTTGTCCTGACCACAGGGTTTTTCTCCCCTTGGTGGCAACAATGGCTTTTTGGCTCAGCCCCTGCCCTGGAGAAAGACAGAACCCAGGTGCCTGGTGGCTTTTTGGGGAAAACCCGTCTGTGTGACATGGTGGCACTCATGGACAGGACGGGACACCGGCGCAGAGGTGTCTGCTGGACAGGGCCTTTGGGCTGGAGGTGTGAGTCCTCCCCCTGCCACCATGCTCAGGGCACCAGGTGTTGAGGATGAAACGCTGGATTTGCTCTTTTTGGTGTGAGCTGCACTGGCAGGAACGTGGCATGGTGGTGTGGGGGCCGGGTAGGGGCCAGGCCTGGCACTCATTGGTTCCTTGGTCTTGATTCCCTGGGAGGTGGCACCTGCCAACTGGCACAGTGAGGTGCAGCCAGTCCCAAAACATGGCACTGGCACCTTCTCCTACTGCTTTCTTGTCCTCTTGGCCCATTCCATTTCATGTGTGCTGCCCACAGGAGGTTGCAGGCTGGCAGGGGTTTGGTGTAACCCAGTGACAAGTTCAGCCACCCCAGGTGACAAAGGGAGCCCTGAAGATGGTGAGCAACACGAGGGGAACCCCAAGATCCAACGGGACAGGCAGCAGGCACCACTTTGTGTGTGTTTGCCAGCCCAGCCCATCACCAGCAGTCAAGTGCCACCAGTGCCAGTGGCACAGCTAAGGACCAGCCATCATTACAAAAACATTCAATTATTTAATCAGCTTTACTTACGTCCTGTGCAATAAATCTTCAAGCTCAGCAGTGGCCTGTGGGTGGCACTGGAAGTGCTGTAGCCTTGGGACCCCCTTCCACCCCTTGCAGTGGGGCAGATTCACAGTATGGGGTGGGGGGGAGGCAAGACCCTGCCTCTCTTAGATTGGGGGGGTAAAACAAGACAATAAAAAAAAAACATTTTTTCCCCAGTCATCAGAAATGAATTGGGACTTTCACACAGCGAGTGGAGACGCTGATTTCAAGCCATTCTTGGTGAAAACCTGCAGCACCATCAGTGGAAGCTGAGACCCACCTTCCCAGAGCCACTGAGGACTGAAGGAATGTTTCCTTCCTCTCTTGTTCCTTTTCTTCCTCACCAGCCCTCCATCACGCTCCTCCCCAGTGCTGGTCCTATTCCCTTTGGGATTTGGCAGTATTTTCTTCCTCCTATCAATGGCTTGGTGCAAACAGAGGATCCCCAGCCTTCACTGGAGAGCCGCACATTGCTGATGGGGACACCCCCAAAAGCAACAAGAACCATCCCCTGGGGTGGGAGGAATGTCACCCCAAGCAGTGGCCCTGCACAGTGCCAGGCTGGACAGCACAGGCTGTTTCAGGATGCCACAGCCCTGTGCCAACAGGATACCAGTCCTTGTCCAGCCTGGGGTGGCTTTCTGGCTCCAGGCTCCCTCCCTGAGGAGGGACATGTGGGGCAGTGGGGGCCATGGTGGGCAGCAGGTCCCATTGTGTCCCCAAAGCCCCGCCCCAGGGCTCAGTATCCCAAGGTAAAGGAGCCGTTGGAGGTTTCGGTGTAGAAACAGGTGCTGTGGGAGGTGCTGGTGAGGCTGTAGGCAAAATAGGCCACGGCCGAGCCCAGTGTCAAGCCCGTCATGTAGGACACGGTCATGGTGTTCCCTGTGGGAAGGGACACAGCCTGTCAGGGTGCTCTGGCCACACCATATGGGATTCCCAGGAGGGCTTGGTCCTACCTGCCAACTCCCGCTGCTCAGGGCTCACTTTGCCTGCGGCCAGGATCATGGGGACGCTGCCGAAGTAGCCATTGGTGATGCCCATGAGGAGGGAGAAGATGCAGGGCCAGGCAGGATGGCCGAAGGTGGGCTGCCCGTTGGGGTAGACGCACATGATGAAGAGGGGGATGAAAACCACACGGAGGCAGGAGTAGACGAGGAGGTGAGTCCCTCTCCAGTCGTAGGGCAGGGCAGCCAGGATCTGCAGCAAGAGGCAGAGACTCTGTTGGGGGGTGTGAGGAGGCTGGGGAGGGCCATGCAGTGCCCAAAATGGGGCAACGAGGAAACAAGATGGTGGAAAGACCAACTGCTGTGGGAACCCAACCTTGGCTGTGCTGGTAAGCAGCAGCCTCACACTGGTTAGACCCTCTTGTGGGGAGATGACACTTGGTGGAGCCAAGTGGCTTAGAAAGAGGACACCAAAGGAGGACTGACCCTCACTGTGCTGGCTCTGACCTCTCTCCTACCTTGCCGACAAAGTCAGAGAGGTTGAAGATGGCCATGATGAGGATGGGGAGCCATTCCCCCAGCGTGCAGTTGTGGATCTCCGACTCCAGCCCGGGGAAGAGGCACAGTGTGATGAAGTAGGTCATGGCGATGGAGAGCATGTAGGCCCAGATGAGGCGGGACACGACGTAGCGGTAGAGCAGCATGTCTGGCAGGGACAGGCAGCACAGCTCAGCCAAAGCTGCGGCCTCCCCCTTGCAGAGCCTGAGAGCTGTGTCTGACCCCCAGGGGTGCCTTCCAGGGATGAGTTTGCCTTACAGTTACAGGCACATCATTAGGAAAGGGATCATAGAATCATAGAATGGTTTGGGATGGAAGGGACCACTAAAGCTCATCCAGTTCCAATCCCCGCCCCCCCGCATTGGCAGGGGCACCTTCCACTATCCCAGGTTGCTCCAAGCCCTATCCAATCTGGCCTTGGACACTTTGAGGGATGGGGCAGCCACAGCTTCTCTGGGTACCCTGTGCCAGGGCCTCCCCACCCTTACAGGGAAGAATTTCTTGATAATAGCCCATCTAACCCTGTCCTCTTGTCAGTTTGAAGCTATTTCCCTTTGTCCTGCTACTCCATGCCCTTTTAAACAGTCTCTCTCCAGCCTTGGAGATGATTCTCCCCCAACACTCTGGGTCAACTGATCATTTACCCCACTCCACAAAATGCAGCAAACCCACCCCATGGGCATGGCTTGTCCCTGAGCCCACCACTCACCTCGGAAGCTGGGCCAGCTCCTTTTGATCTTGGGCCGAGGGACGTCGAAGCGCATGTAGGTGCCACTCCCAGCCAGCTCAGCTTCATGGCCGGGGCTGCCACGGGGGGAGCTCGGCTGCCCCTGCTCCTGGTTTTCCTGGATGAAGGGAGAGGGGACAGCAGTGCTGAGGTGCAGTGGCAAAGAACCCCAGGGGCCAGCAGGGAAACCCACCCTTGGCTTACAAATCGGACGTCCTCAGAGGTGACATCGTGGTGGACGCGGTAGCCGGTGCTGGGGTCGCTGGCCCCGCGGCTCTCGGGGAGGCCCTTGCGGGAACAGTCTGTGTAGTAGCGGACGAAGCGAGTGCGCTTCACCAGGAGGTGGAGGATGAAGCACGTCAGCTCCATGCCGATGGAGATGAAGAAGAAGATAACGGTGTTCTCCTTCTCATCTGACAGCAACAGCTTGGTGAAGATGCGGCTGAGCGAGATGATGACCCCAGCGGTGCCTGGTGGTGTGGGAGAGCTGTCAGCGCTGGGCCCCACTGAATCCCAGCTCAGGGATCCCCATCATCCCCTGCCATGTGGATGCGATGCTTCCCGATATGGAGGAATCACTAGCAGTGATTTTGGGGTGATGAAGCTCCGGGCAGACATCCCCACCCCCAGCTTGGCATGGTAGTGCAGGGATTTAGAAACCATTAAACGCCCCAGTTTGCTGGGGAGCACCCTGGGGTGTCCCTGATTTGCTGGCAACCCAGCTGGGCTGTGCTGGGCCCAGTGGGGACCCAGGTGTGGCTCACTGGGGCCCTAGGAGAAGGTGCAAGTCCATGTGGTGGGATGGGGACACGGTCAGTGGCTGTGGGTACTTACTCTCACCCGTCATCACTCCCTGCGTGTAGCGCTTGGGCAGCAGCCCCGTGTAGCCGTAGAAGCTGGATTGCTGCACTTCAGGAGAGATGCACAGAGGGGAGAAGGGGCGATTATTGCTGCAGCCGAAACTCCGGAAAGGAGGAAGAAACCCCAGAGGGAACCCATGTGCTGTGCCAACTGGGAGCTGCTCCTTCCAGCAGCCTCCTTGCCCCAAAAATAGGAGGGCCTTTTTTCCCACCCTGGATGCCCCACTATGTCTGTTCCCACCAAGAGTGGTCGCCAGGTGTGGGGGCTTGGGATGCCACCATGGTGTCAGTGACCAGTGCATGGTTTGGTGCTAGTGCCCCTGGCCAGGCCCACAGTGCCTTTGGAGGGGATGGAGCATGGGCATGAGGGTTATAGAGATCAGAGAAGGAGGTTGTCCCAGGAGACCATGGCTCGAGGATGGGGCTGTTTCCCCACCCCTACTTGCCGTGTCCTAGCCCCAGCTGCTCTCCCACATACCTGTGCAGCCAAAGGCCACCACCCCGACAGCCACCAGGTTGATGGCGTAGGCTTGTCTGCGGCTGAACAGCTCCAGCCACACGTCGCAGATGCTGACGAAGAGCAGGGGCCCCAGGGCGAAGAGGTAGCCTGTGGGGCAGAGACACAAGTGGTGGCAGGGGCACAGCATGGGGACAGCACTGCCCTGGGGGTGCAGGGACCACACTCACCCACGGAGATCCGGGTGTGCAAGCTCAGCAGCTCGACCAGTGCATTGTTGAGAATGACAGCCACCAAGGCCACCAAGATGTAGGTGAGGCTCATGTCAAAGACGATGGAGGTCCCTGTAGAGAGGCAAGGGATGGGGGGACAGGAGTTCAGCTCCTTTGAAAGGAGGAATGAGCTCTCTCCAGGTTTGGGGTGTTAGGGAAATGCTGGAGCTGCTCCAGACCTACCTGGGTATTTATGGTGCAGGTAATCCACATCGGTGATGAAGCTGTTGTAGGGCAGGAGAAATCCCACCCCAGCCAGCAGCATAGCAAAATAAATCCCATGGTATCGATCCTGGGGCTCAGGGTCCTCAGAAACTGCCCCAAAAGGTGAAAGAAAAAGATGGGACAGTGACACTGCTGCACCCCTGGGACCTACGTCAGACCCCAGCCTTGAGGTGAGGAAATAGCCCAGCACCCTGCAGATGTACATATAAACAGCCCCAGTTCTGAGAAGCTCCTTCCCTAAATACAGACACTCCAGTGGGAGACCCAGGAGGCAGAAAAACAACCTGGGCTTTGTGGGGCTAATGACTTTTAATTGCAGCTTAAACAAGCTGAGAGCCAGGCAGTACAGGTAACAGCACAAGTCAAGGTGCAGGAGGGGTGGAGGTGGGTGTGGAGGTGGGCAGGGCTCCCTCAGGATGTGGAGCAGGGCTGGGGTGAATCCCAGGAGCATCCCTGAGTCCTGCATGGAGAAAGAGAAAACTGCAGGCTGGGGGTGAGCCTGGCAGAAGAACCAGGACACCCATCCTCAGTTCCTTGCCAGCCTGCAGAGCCCACTGTCACGGGATGTGCTGGTGGCTCACATGGGTACTAAAATGGATGAAAAAAGGTAGTGGCCGATTTTGTGGCATTTCAGGCTATTCGTGGCTATTAAACCCATTCTAGGAAGCTCCTAAGTGGGTGGGAAACCAGTGGGGAACTGGGTCCTGGCTGTGGGTCAGGTCAGGCTGTGCCTGCCCTCACCTGGCTCCATGAAGGTGAGGACACCCTTGGCCTGGCTGCCCCGCTGCAGCTCGTCCTCCTCCAGCTGGTAGCTGTCGAAGCTGAAGCTCATGACCACGTTCCCCTCCGGCGTCACTGCCGGGCTCAGCTCCTTGAAGTGCTCGGCTCCCACCGAGCCCATCCTGACCGACCTGAGAGGGAGGGAGAGCAGTGACACCCCCGGGGTGCACAGGTGGCTCCTGTGTTTCCCCCCCCCTCGCCCAGGTGATGCCAGTGGTCTGCAAGAGACAATGGCATGTGGGTGGCCCTGAGCCTTCGCCACTTTGCAGTATCACAGCGGTTCTGATCTTTTTTCCACCTGGAAAGATGATTTCCCTGGCGCAAATGGGATTCACCGACCTTCTGAGCAGAAGTTTGGCTTTGGGGTGGTGAGCAGTGCTTGTGGGGGACCCACACGATCCACCCCCAAGGCACAGCCTGGCTCAGCACCTCACTGGGATGCTACAAAAAAAAACCTGCCACTGTGATTTCCAAATGCAATTAGAGAAATTAATGGATGAAAACCACTCACAGAAGGCAGCTGTGGGGAAGACCCCGGCTGCCTTGGGAAGCCCTCACTCCCTGCAGGCAGCATACTTGCTCTGGTTTATGCCCCTTTTCAGCATCTCCGGTGCCTGGGGCTGGGCCTGGGCAGAGACAGTTCTGCAGCTTTCAGGAAGGGGATGGGGTCTGCTTTTTTCAAATCTGCTTCTCTGGGGGATCACAGCCCAGCACGGAGCTGCTCAGAGAGCTGCCAGAGAGACCCCAGCATCACGCCTGAGAGGGTCTGCAGTGAACGCATTCCAAAATGAGCTCTTCAAACACCCAGCATCCTCCAGTGACCCCACCAGAGCCACCCAAACCAGGGCTCATCCCTGTGGTTCAACCCCAGGGGGCTGCTCTGAACTCCTTCTGCCAGTTGCTCGATGCCAGCCTGTCCCCAGCCCACTTCCTGCAGATCTCCCTGGCATTTAGGGGTGGTGGTGGTGAAAAAACCCTCAAGGCAGTAGGCTGAGTCGAGCAAGAGAGAAAAAAATCAATGACAGTGATTTCTTTGGTCTCCCTGCCAGACATGGCGTTTGCAGGAGCAGAGAGGTTTTCCAGCTGCCAGGATGTATTGGATGCTGGAGGGCCCTGAGGCGGAGGGCAAACGTGGTGCCCGCAGACCCTCCGAGTGAGTTCCTGGAGTCCAGAATGCTTCTCTTGCTGCAGGAACGGGTGCGCAGGGCAGCACTGCCCCGGCCCCGAGGCTGTGCTGAGGTCACAGCACTGCTGCGGGGCTGGGATGGCGTCCCCCTCCCGCATCATGCTGGGGTTCACCCCAAGACTTCCCATCCTAGAGCCCCACGAGCGGAACAACCCAGCAGGGCACGTTATGGTGGGGACACCGCTCCGTCCTGCTGCTCCCAGAGGAGCTGTCTGCAATCCCCTTCATCCACACCCTCCTGTGCCTGCTGCCACCCCAGGCAATAAAACCCAGCGGAAAGCATCTCCCGGGATGCCGGAAAGCCTGTTGCAGGGTTTTTCCGTAGCAGGAATCCCAGCTGGAGAACATACCAGCTAGAAAAGCCTCGTACGTACTGTGTGTGGCCCAAACTTCCCGGGTCCAGGAGCAGAGCGGGATGCGGGATGCGCTGCACAGCCGCGGCGCTGGACCAGCCTCAGGCACTCTCCGCCTCGCTCCCCCGAGCATCCCTGCGCCGCCGTAAATTGGATTTTCTCCTCCCGCTGGATTTACATCCGTCTGCCCCTACGGATTTACACCCTGCCACCCCTGTGGCCCCAGTGTGGGAGCGGGGGGGTTTCTCCATCGCGGGCAGGCGTGGGAGGTCTCACCCGAGAAGAGCCCTTGCCCCTTTGCCCCCCGGTTCTGTGTGACCCCCGGGAACCGCAGCCCCCCTTTAGGGCACAAAAAGGGGTTTTTGCTCTGGCAAAAGGGTCCCCCGACATCTTGCCAGCAGCGAAGTTGCCATAAACGGGGAGAATTCAATAACCCACGTCCCCGGTCTGAAGGAGATGCTCCTGGCCGGGGGGAGAGCGGGGAGCGCAGTCCCGGCCGCGCCCGGAGGATGCTCGGGGTGCCGGGAAAATGCTCAGTGGGGCCAGGTCTGGCCGGGGCTCGGCGCGGCGGCTTCCTCTCCTTTCCCCCGCTCCCCGGCGGTCCCGACCGAGCCCAACAGGTCGCGGCGGTTCTTACCTCGCTCCGCCGCGGCGGCTCTGCGGCACCGGCGCTGGCCCGCCCCGCTCAGCCCCGNCCCCGAGCCCCCCCGCCGGCCCCGGGGCCGCGGGAGAGGCTTTCCCGATGCACGCCCATACCCCTGTCCATGGGCACCGCCCATAGGTACCGCCTATAGGTACTGGCTAGAGGTGCCTTAGAGGGATATTGGAGGTCCGGAGCTAATTGCAAAGAAATTAATTAGGAAGAAAGCCCCGGTAATTTCATTCAGGGCATGAGCTTTGCGGGGACAGGGTCATTCCTGCCCTGCGAAGGGTTTTGTTGTAAGAGGGGCTGATGGGATCAGGATGGATGGGTGGACAGACGGATGGGTGGATGGATAGACAGAAGAATAGATGGATGGTCAGAAGGATGGATGGACGGACGGATGGCTTGTAGCTTTGGCTATCAGAACACAGCAATCCCCCAGCTTTTTGAGGAAACAACCAAGAGGGTCTCTGCTTCCTTGCATAATCAGGGAGTGGACACAGAGGAGGAAGGGAACCAGCAGCATGGGGCAATGCAGATATCTGTGTACCCAGGGCAGGTGATCCAGATAGGGACCCCATGGGTTTCCCCACCCCTCCTGGGCTGCCTGAGCTGGCCAAGGCTGCAGGCTTCAACACTGGGATCTGGTGCTATGGGATTTTCTCCAGGAGCAGCAAATCACAGGGGGGGACTCAGCAGGTGCCTCCTCCCACCAAATGGGGTGAGAGCCCTGGGGAGGGGGAATCAGCCCTTGCTGGGCTCTGCCCCTTTGGAGCATGTGAGGATGGAGGCAGCGGGAAGGAGGAGAGGAGCCATCCCTGCTCCCAAGCCGTGGCTGCACCGCACCAGGCTGTGAATTACAATCTCCTCGCAGTCAATAAACGCTGCCTTGTGTAAATCNAGGTCTCTGCTCCCCTCATAACCAGGGAGTGGACACAGAGGAGGAAGGGAACCAGCAGCATGGGGCAATGCAGATATCTGTGTACCCAGGGCAGGTGATCCAGATAGGGACCCCATGGGTTTCCCCACCCCTCCTGGGCTGCCTGAGCTGGCCAAGGCTGCAGGCTTCAACACTGGGATCTGGTGCTATGGGATTTTCTCCAGGAGCAGCAAATCACAGGGGGGGACTCAGCAGGTGCCTCCTCCCACCAAATGGGGTGAGAGCCCTGGGGAGGGGGAATCAGCCCTTGCTGGGCTCTGCCCCTTTGGAGCATGTGAGGATGGAGGCAGCGGGAAGGAGGAGAGGAGCCATCCCTGCTCCCAAGCCGTGGCTGCACCGCACCAGGCTGTGAATTACAATCTCCTCGCAGTCAATAAACGCTGCCTTGTGTAAATCAGCGTGCAGGGCCGGGGGATGCACTGCCGCCGCTGCTGCTGCCAGAGGAAACTAGAGACACAACCGCCTGTGCCGCCTCAGCCACCCTTCTGCTGGCAGCAGGGCTGAGAAAAGGGTCTCCTGCAAATCCATCTCAGGGAAGAAAACAGGCCAGGTGGAAATTTCCATCTTTTCTCCTTGGCTGAAATAGCCAGAGTTTGGCTCAAAGCGTGCCTGACTGCTGTGCCAAGCACGGCCTGGGGTCGGGGCTCAGCCATCCCTGTTCCCCTCTGGGCTGAGCACCTGCACTGCTCGGCCCTCTGGTGCAAAGGGGGATTTTTTGGGCCGTTTGCTTTGACAGGTTCGTTCAGCTCTAATTTCATAGTGTCATTGTAAAATCTCAAAGCATCTTGCTCCCCTTAGGGTACAACCCCTTGCTCTACACCAGACTCCATCACTGTCTTCCAGGAACCTTGGAAATGTAAAAAAAAAAAAAAAAAAAAGGGGGTGAATGTGGTGGGGGTTCCCTGGCCGTGTCTGCCACTGGTTGGCACGCAGACAGTGAGAGTGCTCTGTGAAAAGAGCAGGATGAGCTGAAGCATATGTGCACCCGCCTTTCCCCGGTGCTCGCCAGGCAGCATTACTCACCACAGGGATTCCCCCCAGGAGCTGGTTCTCCCCATTCCAAAGCCCCAGGAATAGAACCAGGGGTGGTCCTTTAAAGACAACCAAGCTGAGGGGAGCATCTCAGCTCCCAAATGGATGTGGTGCTCTCCGAGCCGTGGGGAGACACTGCAAGCAAACACCTGGTGGCAAAGATCAAACCCCTGAGTTTTAGCATCCTCTCTAAAAGCACACAATCAAGAGACCCCTATTTCAGGGAACAAGGGGGGGTTCCTTTTCAACTACTCCTGCTATGGGTGTGACAGAGCCATGCTGGGATACCTGAGAAAACTGTTACAGTTTGGATACCACAGGGAGATTAATCCATCAGGTTGAACTTCTCTGGTTGCTTTCTCTCTGCTTTCCTATCTACCAGGGCAGTGTTAGACGCAAACAACACAGTCCTCCCCCGCCTCCCAAAATGCCCAAGGTGCCCCCTGAGCATGGGCAGGCTGAGCTGCCTCTGCCTGACAAGGGTATGGGGGTCCCATGGGCTGGGCTCTCCTGGAGTTTTGCTGGGCTCTTCAATTTTTTAAGCTGGCCCTGAATAATTCAGCTTCCACATAGTTGGCTCAAGGTTGGTGAGCTCAGATGCTCCTTGGGTTTCTGCTTGACCCACTTTAATAGCCAGGAAAACCAGCCAGGCATGGTGCTCCTGGTCCCCGTGGCATGAGGGACATCCCTTACACACAGCCCCAGCTGGGAGTCCTGCCCCTGCCCCCCACATCCAACAGCCTCATCTCTCACCCACACTGCAGATTTTTAGAGGCATTTTTTCCTTCTCCCCTTCTCCTGCCTCTCCCTGCTGTCCCGTGGCTCCCAGCACGAGTGGGTGCATCCCAACAGCATTTGCAGGATTACCAGGAGGGATTTGCTTGGCTCCATGAACCAGGCAACACCCTGTGGCCACCTCGCCACAGCTCCTTGCTATGCAGAGCCTCACCTCACTTCCCAGGAGCCTGGATGAACATTGACTAATCCTGCCGGCAGAATAAGAAGCTGCTGATTCATTTGGCTCCAAGATGGTGGATTAGGGCGATCTCCAGAAATGTCCTGTATTGTTGTTTTTTTCCTTGCCCTTCCAGCCGAGTCAGGTTTTAATAATCATTGCTATCGCAGAGGGAAGAGGAAGGAGAGACCTTTCAGTTGTCTGCGCATTAAAAACCTTGAGCCAAGGCTTTAAACTCTTAGGTACCATGGGAAGGGGCTGTCCCTACTGTCCCCATCCCTGTGGGCACAGCCATGAGCCATTCCTTGGCTAAGAAGCTTGTTAATCAAGCTAGTGCTCACCCTGCCAGGCTGCCCTGGTTATTCTGTGCCCAATGGGTG
Organism: Erpornis zantholeuca; assembly: GCA_013400515.1. Taxonomy (NCBI): domain Eukaryota; kingdom Metazoa; phylum Chordata; class Aves; order Passeriformes; family Timaliidae; genus Erpornis; species Erpornis zantholeuca. Next base: position 11,521 of record VZTN01026455.1, read on the forward strand.
TCCCCTCAGCACCAGCTGGGGTGGGTGACACTGAGGGGAGGCAGGCAAAGGGATGAAATATCTGCACCCCCCTTCCCACACCCCCTTGCTCAGTGCACCTGGGAGCGCTGTGCATCCATCTTTCATGGGAAGAGGAGGCCATTCTCAAGCCTGCAATCCCCTCTTGCAAAAGCTCCTTTAACTAGTGTTGCATCCTTTGCATCCTTCCCCGGGGTCTGCTCCCAGTGCCAGCTGAGCGTGTCGTGCCAGCACCAGGAGCATCCTCGGCAGCAGTGGCTTCGCACGGAGACGGCAGGGATTAATCAGGGATGTTGCCTCTTGGCCAGAGTCACACTTGGGGGATTACTGGGGCCTGCAAGGAGCGGGGCATAGCCAGAGAATTTGTTCAATGCAAGTGGAGGGGTTTGTCACAATCCGATTGCAGGCAAACAGAAATCCCCAGTGCTGGCAGGAGCTCAGCACTGGAGGCCGCAGGGATTAACTGGTTTTTCCCCAAGCTTTGCAGCAAGGCTGGGGTGGGAGGAGATGCTCTAAACTCAAAGCTCTGGGTTTAAAACCTCCAGGGAGATGCAGGGGCTGAGCTGAGCATCAGCTTTGGGGCACCCAAGTCTCATCCCAAGGCCAAGAACCAAATTCTTTCACGTGGATGCCCCAATTCTCCTGCAAGGCATTACTCTGCATCCATCCTGCCCTCAAACGAGCCTGGGAGAGCTGGAGAAACCCTGGGAGGATACCCATGGCCTTTGCATTCCCCTCGCTCCTCTTTGTTGGAACAGATTTGCATCCATCACTAATTAATTCAAGATGAGCTCCTAATTCAGCTCCTTGATTGCAACTTTGCATAATTGCTGCACGCACAGGCAGAGTGGCAGGACAGGATAAAAAAAGGAGACAATCAGTGGTGGGCGTAGAGGAAACAACGCTGGGGAAGGGCCGGTTCAGCTCGCTCCCACTCACCAGGCTATTTACAGACACAGGTTGAGAGAGATTTCTCTCTGGAAGGAGAAAATGGTGACAGTTACCCTTGGAGGGGGTGTTTTCCCCCGTGCTGTGCTCACAAAGGGCCTCGCCAGCAGCCACAAAACCCTCAAGCAGTGGGAAAACTTGGAAATACAGGGCAACATTATTTGTTGTTCCTGTTATCGTTGCTGCCCTTCTCTCCAAGCTCCCCTTTCCCCAGTGCCCCAGCGCTGTCCGTAGGTCTCAGAGCGAACATTCCACCAAGGCGAGCAGAGCAAATACATCCCCCTGAGCCAGTTCACCGGGTACATCACACCCCATGTCTGTGAAGGCTGTGAATCCCCCAAAACAGGGCCCCGAGGCTGCCCTAGGGAAAGCAAACCCACAGCACGAGGGAGGTTGGGCAGCGTGGTGAGGGTGAGCTGACCTCAGCCCTGGGTGGCACAAAAAGCAGGGAAACCCCTGCTTTTCCTGCCAGTGATGCCCAAGCCATTCCTACAGGGCTCCAGCGACGCACCTCAGGCACCTTCTGCCACACAGCATCGTGCACACAAATCAACGCTGGTACTGGCTCAGGGGTTATTTTGCCACCTTCCTCTTCCTTCTCCGTTCCCACCTCCCACCCACAGCCACCCCCCCGCACAGTGCACACCTCCACGCACCCCGAAAGCTGAGCGACAGGGCAGCAAACAGCGGCAGACAGGTCAGCCTCGCGCTCCCTATTCACGGCCCGCCCTGCAAAAGAAAAGCTACTTTCAGCTCCAGCCTTTTCTCTGGAAAAATGCAGCTCCCGGCCCAGGGGCCCCTTCGCTGGCCCCACGGTGGGGGTTGAAAGGGGGTTTGGGCAGCCGGGCTGGCCCCATCACCCCTCTTAATCAGCCGGGGCATGCATGAAGCCTAATGCTGTCGCGAAGATTTGGGCACTATTGACACACACGGCGCATTAAACGCCTTACGGGGGATTTGCATAAGCTCGGGGAGGGAGGAAGAGTGCGGAGAAAAGTGTCGACAATGGGAAAGTAAATGCATTAAAGTGCTTAGGGAAAAAAAAAATCTGATAAAGGAATAAACCAGTTAAGGGAATATATTACTCACAGCCCCGTTATTCAAATCCTGCCTTATAGGAAATCCTCTTAAAGCGATCACCTGATTGTGTGTTAAATTCCTAATTGAATAATAAAAGAATTATGTATTCCTTCCATAATGGGACAAAGATGGGAGCCCACGAGGATGCTCGGTGAGGGAGGAGCTGGTGACAGAGGAGATGAGGAAAGAGGGGTCTTGGGGCAGGAGCAGCATCCAGGAGGGCTGTGATGGAAGCTGTGGGAGTTGGGAGGGATGGCTGGGGAAAGGGAAGGTGAAGGGTGCAGGGCTGAGTGCCTTTGGGTAGCAGAGAGCTTTACTGGGATGGGTTTAGGAATGAGGGAGAGAGCTGATGGAAATCCAGGGCTGCTCCAGCCCCACTGGTGCAAGAGCTGAGAGAAGACACCAAACGTGGCCCCTGCCCTGGAGCTGCTGGGAGCACAGCAACTGCAGCTGCCCATGATCCAGGCAAAGGGAACTTCGAGGGGGATACAGCAGCTCCTGAAGCTGCTGAGAAGCAGAGGGAGGGTCCATGTGCAGCCCTGGGTGCTGCAGGAGAGGCTCAGCCCCTGCTGCCCACTCCTTTCCCCAGCCAGGGCTGAGGGCGATTGCCTGCACGGCCTCTCCTGATGCCGCTGCCCTTCCCCCCCATCTCCACGCTATAAATAAGCTGCAAAAAAAGGAGAGGGGAAAAAAAAAAGGGAAATAAGAGCACATCACCTGGCACTCAGGAGGTGAGGGAGAACAGCAGGACTGACATGCACCAAACCCTCAGACTGTGCAAGGAGGGTGGGGGTGGAAAGGGGGGGGAGAAACAAAAGAGCTAAAAATAGCCCAGGGAGCTGCTTTCTTCCCGGAGATCATTCTCTTTTTTTTTCTACCCAGCTGTTTCATTTCATAAACAGGATTATTTATTTATTTCTCATTCTCTTCACTCTACTTTTTACTTATGTTTTCTATGTAGTCAACACCACTTTACCTATCCTCACATCTTCTTTAAATGCAAGGTAAAAACCGAAACAAAACACCCAAAACCAAGGAAAAAAACCCTGAAACCAACAGCGTCGATGCCTCCAGCAATGTCTTGCGTTGCTACAGCTCTTTACTGGTAATTGAATATCCCAGAGTTGCACCTGCTAATGCAAACTCCGATATCAGTAAGTGGCAGTGGTGAGGGCAGAGGCAGCAGCTGAGAAAACAAAGCACCAGCGCCCAGCAAGCCCTAGCCAAACTCCAGGCTGCCAGAGGCTTTTTATTAGGCAGGGTTGGGTTGCTGGAGCCAGGCTGAGGTCCCAGTCCAGGGCAAGTGTGGGAGCTGGAAGAACGAAGGTTTGCAGGGAGGTGGATCTGGAATTATCCTCAGGGAATTGACCTAAGCCAAGCTAGTGCAGGGCAGGGGGGGTGTAAAGCCCCCCACTTCCCAGGGGAGACCCCCAAGCCCCGGAGCAGGTCCAGCCATATCGAGGAGCTCACAGGTTTGCTCCACTCACATCCCCAGCATCTCCGTACCTCCTCCTCGACCCCATATCCTCCAGCAGCAGCCAGGGAAACCAGGGACGACAGGAGCAGTTAATTTGAGCCTGCAGAGGCCATCTTCCCATGCATGCGTTGTTTTGTTTCCAAATAGACTTTTAATAACGATTTTTGGATGGTAAAGAGAAAAAGCTTTGTCCTGAAATGCAAATTGCCTTTTCACCCTGGGAGAGATGAAAGGCTGTTTCCTATCTGAAATGTTAAAAAGCGGTGAGATAACGTCCCCAGCTCTGTCTCCCCGCTTTCATTTCCAAAATTGTTTTTGGGTGAGGAGAGGAGAGATGTTCTGCATGATTTCACTGCGCTTGGTGCCCATAGAGAGCAGGGGGGTCCTCAGGGGACACCTGGAGCAGAGACCCCTGTGCCCTGATGGTGCAGAGGGAGGGGACACAGCCCAGGGTCTGTATCCCCCTTCACACCAGCCCTCTTCATCCAGCAGCAGAGGCTGAGGGGCCAGGTGAAGCCCAGAGCTTTGTCCTTCGTGGCCAGAACTCGATTTTTGGGCCCAATTCCAAAAGCTGCAGCATTATCTGTTCAGGAAAACATAGCAGAGCAGTGGCACAGCCACCCAGCTAAAGCTGGACCCACTCTGCTCTGGCCCCATCACAGTCCCCTCATCCCAGCATGGCTGGATCAAGCTCCAGGTAGGAGCTTGTGGCACAAGCAGCCAAGCACCCTCTGCCTTCCCCACAGTTTTGGCTCAGGGGCTGGGTGAAGGCAAACACAGACCAGTATTTTTTCCCCCCTCTCATGTTCTGCTCTGGGTCAAGGAGCACAAGTGCAAGGCAGATGCCCTCAGCACGCACGGAAGGTGCTGCAGAGAGCTTCTGAAGAAGTGGATGAGGGATGTTGTGGGAGTAAACAAGGGAAGGAGCATGGATGCACCAAGGGGAAAAGGCTGGGATGCTGCCAGCAAAAGAGCAGGGAGGTTATGGGAGGAGAAATACTGGGATGCTGCTAGGGAACATGCAGGGATACTCTGGAGGAGAAAAGGCCGGGATGCTCCCAGGGAAGGAGCAGCGAGAGTCTCAGAAAGGAAAGGAAAGCACAGGAAAAGAAGATCGGTATGGTCCCAGGGAAGGGAAGAAAGAACATGGATGCTCTGGGGACAGAAGGCTGGGATGCTCTTCCCTGGGGAAGGGACTCTGTGACCCCAGGCCCCTGCACCTCCATCCAGAAGCTGCACAACAACAGAGCACAGCCCCCCAGTGCTGGCCCCCAGCAGCCTTCCCTTCACCAGCCACAGGCCCATCACCCTCTGCCTGCCCTCCACAGATAAAAGAAATTATCAGCCCTGATCTGGAGCTGCTGAGGAGCAGTGGTTGCTGACATGCCCAGAAGGGCTTTGCCAGTATTGCCAGCCTGCCCCAAGCAGGGAGGAGGGGACAGCAGTGATAAGGGAGATGCTGTGAGAAGATACACACCAGGCTGGCACCCGAAAGTGACTCTGTACCCACCGTGTGGACAAGGTGGATCTGATCACACAGACAAAGCGGATCTGTGCCCTTGCATCACCTGGTGCTGCCCAGCTCCAGAATACACTTGTGGAGAAAGGAGTCTCTCTCCCAGGTCCTTCCTTGCCCCTGCAAAACAGTATCCAAAATATCAAAATACTGCCAAAATCCTCTAGCTTACTTTATGAACCTACCCAGACATAGCAATCTTCAAATCCTTTATTATAACCTGTAACTTAGTAAAACTCTCTGCTAAAAACCCCAACTCAAAACATAACCCAGTGCTGGAGGAGCCAGCATCAGCTGTCCTCAGCTCCAGCAAGCTGGACACAACACCCACATCAGTGCATCATTAATTAGCCAAAAAAGCCTCTGCCTGTCTGAGACTTGTGTGGGTGGGATGTGGCATGGGAGAGGAAAGTGCTCAGTCACCAGCTGAGAGTAGATGCTGCAGAGAGGGACAAGCTGCTCCCAAGCCTGGGCAGGATCAGAGTGGTGCTGGCGCTCACCTCTGGCTACTGGACCCCCAGCACTGACCCAGAATCTCCTTTCTGCCCAGTGGCTCTCTAAATGAGTGATGCTGCATCAACCTTGCAAACCAGCCAGGCTAGGGGCAGTGAGAGCTGCTCTGCCCAGTTCCTCACTCCTTGCTCTTCTCCCAGCAGTGAGTTCCACTCAGCCACAGCCCAGTTGCAGCTGTTCACTCCAGGACTGTGCTTCTGCTCAGTTGTTTAATCTTGGACTCAGTTCTGCACAGTAAAGGGTTTCAGGGCCTCACCACTGGGCAGATCATCACAGCTAAACCCAAGAGCCTACTCAGTACCAAGAGAAAGCATGTCAGGAAGGAACACAGGCACGAGTCCATGTTTACCCTTGTAATAAGATAAACAATTGGAGATGGGATTGCTCAGTCCCTTCCCTGGAAACTCATGCGCAGTGGGCCAAACTCAGTACCAGCAGACAGATATAGAGCTGCTGACCTGAAGGCAACCACAACTGCCTATTTCAGGGCTGGGTATGACCCACTGTTCACAATTTTTGCCATGCTTACTGGCGAATATTCTGCTTTGCTCCCCTAGAGCAGGAGCAGAGGGGCTGTCAGACATTCCAAAGCATCAGTGGGTCTGCATGACTCTATCCACCTGGGACATGGGACAGAGGAGTTGTTGTTATCACCACAGCAGATGGAAGTCACTGCCACTTCCTGAATCCACCAGCAGCTTCCCTCAGATCTTCAGTTTGCTCCAGGCAGGAGACAGGGAAACATCACCAGCAGCCAAGGGAACAGTTTAGAGAGACTCATCTGAGCTAGCACAGCCTATTTTGCCTGGAGCAAAGGGAGGCACAAAGCAGCAGTGACAGGGCAGCATTGCCCTCCAGAGCTGGATCAGGGGAGCTGGCGTCTGCAGCTCCTCAGCTGAGACTTTGCCATGAAACAGCCACACAGGAGAACAGGGAGAGTCTCATCCTCATCTCATCCTCCTCGTGTGCTCCAACACTGCTAGCAAGAGCAGAAAGGCTTTTGCTCCTCTTGTCCACCCTGATCAAAGCTCTTGTCGCTGCTTTGCAGGAGGAAGGACACGGAAGCAGGAGATACCTCCTCTCCCATCTGCAAGGGCTCACTCCAGATCTTCCTCCAGGGCTTGAATGTGAGAAGCAACAAGCCTGGAGCGACAGCATAGGGAGTGGGCTGGGTATGAAAGAACTGCTTGAGATGCATCTCATGAAAAAAAGGAATAAAGGCAGTTAAGGAACTCACCTGAGCAGCAGGAGAAAAATACACAAATGTAAGTCCTGGGAAAAGCAGCTTTAAGGAGGAACAAGAGGGAAAATCATATTTGCAAGCAAAATGTGCCAAGAAAAACTCACCTTGTCCTTTCCCACTCCCTGTAAAGCCCAAGCTGACACTGTCTGTCGAGAGCAGCTACAAAGCACAGCTGAGACCAAGGGCTCAGATCTGCTGCTGTTTTGGTTTGGGCCATGTAGCATCACCCTGATCTTATCTGGCCCCAACTCCAAGTAGCAAACAAAAGGAAGAAGACACAGAATACTTATCACAACACAGATTTAATTTCTTAGGCAGTTATAAAATTACAAAGAGCGATGGGCTAGCAGTGAGAGCCAGACACTCGGTGAGGTGGAATGTTAGACAGATTTTTCCACTTATCGACACAGATACCAAACAGTCAGTGAGCACTGCAGGATGCAGGGTTTTCTCCAGGTAAGGAAGCAAATGCAAGAGCAAATAGATCCAGGTAGACCTAGGGCTGAGTCAATGTCCCACAGCAAACCCAGAGCTACAGGTTTGGGGAGAACTCCCCGCTCCTGAGTCGGACACATGCAGGGTCCCTGCGGCCGCATGGCCAAAGCCACAGCACTGACACCTGTAACGAGCACAACGGCAGCTGTTTGCAAGCCAGAATTACAACTTCTTGCCCGTTATTTTCAAAGCAGTGTAAGACGAGATTTGCCAGTTGGAAGAGCATTAAAATGAAGGCATGTCATGATTAGAAAAATAGGAATTTGCTGAATTCCTTTGGTTGTACAACTGGAATCTGAAAGGATTTATTTACAGTCAGAGCCATGCTTTCTTCATTGCAAACCTTTCACAGGCCAGCAGATTCCAGCAAAAGAAAGGCCTGCTCTGCACATGTGGAGAAGACACTCAGGCCTTGCTCTCAGACATTAACAGGTTAAATAAAGTTGATTGTTAGCCAGGACAGCTGGAGCACAGAATAAAACTTCCCAAACCTCTGCAGTGATTAATCCCCACCAAAGCTTTGGACAAAGACTCCCGTTGCTCTGCAAACAGCAGCAGAGCATCTGCACATGCCAGTGGGATACTGAACAGCTCAGCAACCCACAGGGAAAGGAATTCTACTGTCCTACTGTGTGCTGGTTGGTGCTAATGCCATTATTGGAGACAAGAAAGCACAGCATGGGACATTAATAGGGAGTGCTGCGCTCGGGCTCGGCGCTAACCCACTCACTCACTCAGCCCGGGGCTCCTCTGCTCACTCCTCCCTTTTCACTATTCCACATGGGTCAGACTGAGTTTCCTCTGTGCAGACACCTGTCACTGCATTAAAGGTCTTCTCAGGTATTTATTTGCATTCAGGCAGACTTGAAAAGCCACCACCTCTACCCCCACCCTCTGCAAAACACAGAGCCAAGAAACTTGCCGTGCAGGACCCAGAGCAGCACGGTACAAGCACACACCTGATGCCAGAGGGAGCACTCGTGCCAATGTCTTGTTCAACAGGGCACCAGAACAAACAGCTTTTACCAACCTCTTCATGCTTTCTACTTCCTTCTCCTCTGCCAGGCCCTGCCTTTTAACTGCTAGATTTGTATCTATCACTTGTATTTTGGAAACAGTGACATAAGAAGAGACCAGGGCAGATAAAAGCTTTCTGCCTCAGAACTTGAAATACAGAGTAAACAGACAGATGTCGAGACAGCAGCCGAGGACCTGCACTCGCTGCCCATTTGCACATCAAGAGAAACAGCTCCTTCCCTACGGTACTCACTGGGAACTGATCCCACTGCAAGCTACGACCTGAGTTTAGGATTCCAAGGTTTTCAGTGTTCCCCCCTCCCCAGCTTTGGTTGTTTCAGTTCTCTGCCTCAACCCTCCACTGAGTTAAAAGCTATCAGGAAGTGCAGCCCATATGGAGAGAGAGACAGACTGTACAGAACAAACACTGTCCTTCGAAGGAAGGTCAGTCTAAACTGAGAGGGGCTGCACGGGTGTTCCCATATCCTGTGACCAGGAGCTCATGGCCACAGCACAGGGCTAGAGCCTCCTTGGCTTACCCTGGGTCTGTCAGAGCATCAGAACAGAAATGTTTAGACACCACCTGATTCACAGAGAACAACAGTGCAATCACATGCTCCACACTCAGACGAGGATGCAGCTGCAAACAGCATTTCTGGTTATGTTTAAAGAAAAAAAAAAAATAGAAACACATCATTGTGTCACTGGGATAAACCCCCAACCTGAAAGGCTTAGACTTTGGTAGCATACCACAGCAGGGTGGTTACTGAGGGCCTAAGGCCATCACAGGGAAATCACATCAGTTATGTTTTATCTGAGAAAAAGTTTATATCCTCATGCAATGAACTTAAGACAAACTATTGTCACCACTATTAAATGCACAGCCTGGGGGGACCAGAAACAACCTGCTCCACCCTTCTAGCTCGTCACTAATCTCAGAACATAAGTATTTTTGCTCTATAAAAAGATTTTCCCAGTTACAACAGCAAGAAGATACTTGAACTGGCTTTCAGCTTCTATTTAAGAGGGAACCAAGTAGGGCACAGCAATTCCACAGTGTGTGGCTCAGGTGCAGGAAAACACTACAGCATATGGAAGACACAAACACAGTGAATATGGGATCTCCAACTCACCTGTGGAAAATAAGTTATGAAAATTAAGAAGGGAATAAAATTAGTACAGTAAATGTTCTCCATTTTTAACAGTAAAGTTAGTAATTACATTTAGGGGTGTAACATGGCCTTTGTTACACTCAAGAGTTGTTGTAAAACTTGTGTGCTAAGCAGACCTGTGTTGCTGGTGCATGTTTACTGCTAACTGTGCTTGTGGAGTCTAGGCCAAGCCTCCAAGGATGTTATCAGGAATGTTAACCAGCTTTAGTCTGGAATAAGCAGACATCTCCTGGGTGGTTCAGTTTGCCAGCAAAGCTCACTGAGCTTATATTCACTTTGAGACTTCTATTTCACTCTGCAGCTTGGAACATCACAGCAAAGCTGAGAGCAGCAAAGCAGAAAATAAAACAAATAACTGCAGACCATGGAATAGAGCTGTCAGCCAGATCTTACAGTCAAGAGACTAAGTGAGATTTCAGCATGACTCAGGGGTTTGCTGTGAGTGTGCTGGGTTCTGGAGAGGACACCACAAGCCACTCCAATCAACTACTTAAGACAGTCAAGGGTTTGCAGTGAATAAACAAGCCTGAACCCTTCTCTCCCATGCAAGCTTGTGTACAAAGACCTTCCACTGACACAGACTCACAGCAGCCTCCCTGACAGAGCTCTCCTGGCAGGGGCTACCACCTTCCTTGTACTTGTAGAGGCAGGGGAAGCCCACCTATCCCCAGAGGGCTTTGGGGACAGAGCCCACTGCCTGCTATTGCTCCAGAGAAGACTTGTTCATGGTAGCAAATTGTATAAGAACATCACTGCCTACTTGTGGTCGGGAGTTCACATGTAGCTGGAACACTCAGCCTCTGTCCTCCTCTCAAGATCTGCAATTTTCTTGCCTCTTTTTATATTTACTTCTTTGCAAGCAGTCAGTAGAGGGAAAGGAAACAACCCACATTGCTATACAGAAGGCAAAGCAGGCTCATTTGGGCAAAGGGAAGTAACACTCACCAAGTACTTTACTACTCACTTGCTCAATAACTGTTAGCCAAGACTTAAGAGAAGGCACATTACAACCCTAAAAATAGTCTGCAGCACTGCTCAGCCTTGGAAAGCCCTAGACAGTGTCAGGGCAGTTAAGGATTTATTCCAAAACTGCCAAAGAAACAACCAGTCCTTGAGTGTATCATAAGAGGTACTCTGATGAGTGGGGAAATGGAAAAAAAAAAAACCCAGCAAGAAAAGAAAAGCATTGTTATACAGCAGCAGAGAACGCAGAAGTAAATTCAATTTTCAAAATCATTTATATTTACATCAGTATGAAAAAAAAAAAAAAAAATCAAGAACTTTCACTGTTAGAGCAGTACACTCAGCCCCAGACTGAGAAAAAGCAGGAATTGAGAGCCTTCCAGCAGGAAACCTTAAGGCTGTTTATAGAGTGGGGCTGCCAAACTCTACAGGGACTTCCCTCCAGCCTGACAGAATCCTTGCTTTGGATAATTTAAAAAAGTATAAAAAAAGGTTATTGCTACTCTGCCAAGAAAATAGGACAATCTACAGGAAAGAAAGAAAGTGCATTCCAAGTCTTTTCTCAAAAATCCACAAGCTCATCAGCCACTACAGGCTACAGACACCCAAGTACCAAAGGTGTACAGACAAGACTCTCCAACAATCCTTCCCTCAATTCTAGCTTTTCTTCCTGCAGCAATTCCTTTCCTTCCCTTCCCTGTAAAGGCACTTTCTATATTCTATATCCTTACGTAGGGAAACACTTCCAGTTTTCCATCCCAACAAACAGAACAGTCCCACAAATACACAACATTCAGAAGGAATTTTAATTAACAAAATGGTCCAGGAAAGGGAAGGGAGAACCCAAAAAAACAGGCCATTGCATTTGAAAGGTTGCATGTCAGTCACTAGGTATGCCTGCAAGCCCATGCACAGGAAACCATTTGGACCTTTGTCAGTGCAGAACTAGTCTCAGCTTCCAGAACCACTTCTCTACTCCTTCCTTATATAGGCTAAATATTATATACATATATAAAAAAAATACAAACTTGAGTTTGTTATAAAGTGGCTTCTCTCTGTCTCTCCCCCTCGTATGCTTGCTTGGCACATGAACGCATGCAAAGCTAAGTAGGCTCTGAGGGCTGCACAAACAGCAGGTTTTGGCAACAAAAAAAAAAAAAGAAACACAGCTAAAATAGATAAGCAAGATTAAAAGCCACTGAATTGAAAACCATATATTTTTCCAATTGTATAGAATTAGAACTACAGCTACGACTTAAAACTGTAAGAGTCTGTCATCCTCTCTCCCAACTCATGTCAAAGTTCATAGCAGCATAACACGAGATTCCTCAAGAAACATCAAGCCAGTGTTCTCTGCTTCAGGAGTGAGTTCACAGGTCCAAGCTTAGTCTGTCCGAAGGATCATGGGGGGATGCTCACTATCTTCGTCCAATCTAAGTGAGTTGGTTTCATCTTCCAGGCAAGCTCCACCCACAGCACCCAGGTCATCCGTATAGGCTGGAGAGAAAGGAACAAGGAGTTGGGGAATCAGCAGCAACAAACTAAGGCTTGGATCCAGAGTGAATGAGTAGAGCTGAAGTACCAGGCATTGCTTGAAATAGTTTCACTGCCACCCTATGTTTGTTTTTATCATGACTCTGTTTCATGACTGTGTTTCTTCAAAGCCAAGAGCAGTTCATGACCAAAACTAAACTCCTGTGTGTGTGTAATGCATACTGGAGCTTTGGGCAGGCTGATGTTTTCAGTCTCCACGATGCAGTGCAGTACAGATGTGGTATGTGCTGACTGTCCTCCCTTTGTAGCGAGGCACTAACCTGGGTGCCCGACTGACAAAAGCCCCACTGACTTGGAAAGCTGCAGCATTAACCAAGTTCTCATCCTCTTGATTTAAGAGAGCAGTGAATCAGGCTAAAAGGTCACTGTTCCCATAACGGAACAACGGCAGCATTTATCAACCTTTTGTAAAAATATTTTAAAAAAGGGAGCAGGGCTATAATTCAGATGCTTTGCACAAGTTCTGGGTGCAGAACTGCCTCAAGAACCACGTGGCAAGTACTGAAACTATCACTACAGCAATCAATCACGACTCAAGACAAAATTCTATCCAGAAAGCAGCAAAGACATGTGATCCATCTACAGAAAGCTACTGCACACCACGAGTGCTCTTTTCCTACTGCTCACCAAGGCTCCACCTCACACGCGCGGCTATGCAAAGCTCGGTGCGGATGTGGACCAGCTGAGGCAGCCATCTAGAAGGAAGCAACAGGCAGAGGTGCTCCCTGCCCCATTCCCAGCCTTCTCCTTACCATGCCTGGTGGGTGAGGAAGGCACATATGTACCTTTAGTCACAGCAGCACTGTACGTCTGCGCTACCAACGGCCGGTCGTGGGATGCAGACTCCAGGATTTCGTTGGCGGGCTCCATGCTGCCATCGAGCCTGCCAGGGAGAGAGGGGTTAGCTGGAGAGGTGACCTGCCTGGGCACAAGGCAGCTTGAGCTGGCAGCTATAGGAAAATATTTCATCTGACATGCAAGAATAATCTATAGAGAAATGCAACAGGAGGAACTTGGTCCCTCCATTCCAGAGGCCTGGCAAGAAGGTGTCTGACAACACTTGGTACTTCTCTGAAGACTCAGTGTCATGTTTGCTTCTGACACAGCATCAGGATCTAAATCCTGGTAGCTCATAGTAGGAAAAGAAGACTCAAAAACAAGACTGCATGATTAAAAAAAACCATTCCAATCAGCAATACTTTAGATTGTCTTGAGCTCTGTCCACAACAGAGGTGATTGCTTCATACACAGATCCTAGAATACCCTCTAGAGAAAGTATTAGAGCATTTCAAAGATTAACAACTTGGTAAAACCTTCCCTCTATGAGGTTTCACTTCATCTCTAATGAGAGGTCATGCCTTCAAACCTTCAGATAAATGTATGATTTTTGACCATAACTGTAGGTTGACCAAAGCTGCAAACCTGAATTATCATCACAAATTATCTTTAATTCTAAGATTGAAAAAGTAATTTGACTGTGTTACGCTAGCTTTTCCTGCCAACCCTTACTGGAAAACAGTGCATTGTCCTATTTCTGAAGTGCTCCACAGTACTATTACAGAACATCAGCTGCCTGGCCTACATGCAAGCAAGTTTAATAAGGACACCAGCAGAGAGAGAACAGGGATAATTTCATAGGCCTGTCTCCCCTCTGTGAAGTCAGAGTAAGATCTTTCTCATGTTTGTAACCACTTTATTTATTGATGATGAGGATGGTGTCACTCGCTTCAAATTCTTGTTTAAGTAACTCAACTCAAAGTGCCAAGAGGAAACAGGAGCACAGAGAGAACAGCGATTGATCCCTCCCTGCACTGGGACAGGGTTAAGTTTCTGCTGGTAAAGCGCTGCTTGGTGTAGCAGATGCCTGTAAGGAAGGCTCAGGGGGATTCTGAAGTTACTCATTCATGTCAGAGGTCTGAAAAAAGATTAGTTTGAAGAAATGAGCTGTTCTAAGTTAGACTTTCCCAGAAGAGAACTAAGTTTGAGAATAAACTGGATTTTGAGGAGAAATAAAATACAACAGTTCTCAGCTAATGTGGACTCACTTGTGCTGCTTCATTAATGTGCACTCCCCTCCTTCTTGGGGGTCAAGGTTGTACATGTAGAGATACCCATCAGCAGCTCCCACCAGCAAACGAGGGATCTTCTGGATTCTAGAAAGGCATAGAGGAGATGTTATTAAAGAACAGATTATTAAATAACATACACACTCTCTTCCCTTCCTATGATTTAATGGTTGGACTTGATCTTAAGAGGGTTTTTCCAACCTAAACGATTCTATGACTTTAAGGCATTATTTTCTACACTTTTGCTCCTAGACAGGGAATGCTGTTAACAGTCAGTGCACCCAGGAACGCACTGTGTGTAAAAAAATTATAGCATAACCCCATTTTGGGGCTAACAGGATGCCACAGGAATCAAGCAATTACACATAACTCAGTAAAACAGATTCAGAAGTCACCATCCTGTTACCAAGCTTTGTGCAACTCCAGAGACAAATATTCTAACGGGAAAGATTTATTTATTTGAGAAATGTTACAAAGCTTAATTATTGCTTAAAGGGTGCTTTGAGATCAGAGGAGTTAGAGTACAGACATGAAGTCAATTTAGCATAAAAACTATAAAACCCCCACAAAATAAGTTTACTACTGCTCATCTTATTGCTTTGGTAGCTGTGCCAAATGGGACCTGCCTTTGAGGAAGACAGCATAAAAGATTAGATTTAGTCCTTGAAATTAACTTTAATGAATGCTACGCTGTTTTAGAGACAAGAATTATATGAACTTGCTTTCAAAGACTTCTTTAATGGTTAGGCTGGATTGCCTAATTTTGCAATTCACTAACAACATACAGCATCATTCCCCACAGCACTAATGGAAGCAAATGCCATAAAAGCCCACGGGTCGGTTCTCAATATTCTTGTTCCAAAATTAAAAGACATCTTTAGAAGACATCTTTAAACAACACTTAGAAATAAGCTATCCCTATCCAAATATTATGCCCTTTCCTCCTTCTCTCTCAGGACCATGAGGTGTTAGCTCTGACACGTTGCTCTTAAACTGGAATGATCACAGGTGAGCAGTTTCTCTGCTGCAGATGAAGCTGTGTTTTACAGTGGCAGCCTCTCCAGAGCCCAAACAGCCCAGCAGGGTGGGGAGTGCAGGCTCTGTTCCTGTACTCACGTGGCAAGTGCACAGATGTTTTTGTGCCCACAGAAGGGCAGACGGACTGTAGCAAATGCTCTACCCTGGTTGAACATCTCTGTTACTTGAGAGGGCAGATAGCTCGTTGAGGCCATCAGCACTTTTCCAAAGTAACCTGTCCAGGTTGTAGGCTCTTCCTGAGGTCTGCAAGTCAGAAGAGAAAAGTGACAGACTTTGCCTTCACCTTAGAGAAGAAAAGTGTGTAAACATTTTAAAACATTTTACTTTTTAAGATATTAAGCAGCTGTTTCTTTTTGGAAATAACTAACACCCTTGAGAATTCTAACACACTTCATTTGTGATACAGGAAAAAATGTGTCCTCCAATACCCTCAGCCTGTTATTTAAGCATGTTTGATTGTAAACTGATACTTCTGCATATAAGACTGCATTTTATAACATTCATTATACAAGAGCAGAATCTACTGAGAAGCACCACGCTTCAGGATTTTATTAATCTGTTTATCACTAAGCAAATCATTGTTTCCAGTAACTTCCACTGAAATGTAATTAAGACTGTCCTCTCAAATCATAAATAGGGACATTTTACAACTTGGTGCCTTTTAAAGCCCCCTAGATGCAGCTGGAAGGCATTGCTGAGATAGCTCTTCCCATATGGATGTCAGAGGAGGTGAAACAAATGTAACTGAAAATGTTAAAATTGCTGCACATTCCTCTGTGAAGGTTGGCCAAGTTCTCTTTGGCAGAGAAACACCTTTTCTACTCGGTGGGAGAACAGTACACAGCTCAGCTGCAGTTGCTGATTCAGAAGTGACTTCTTATGCCCTTTACTTTACAGAAGTGTTCAAAGGAAGTCTGTCCACACTTTGGAGAACTCATCCAGTTAAGTACAGTCGACTTTTAAGCCTTTTCCTTGAAAAATCTAAGGCACCTTTGAAACCTACTTTTCTTTCACAGTCTCAAGTTTGAAGATATGCACCGTCTCTGTGTTACTGGATGCAGACAGAAACATGCCATCCATGCTGAAAGCCAATGAACAGATGCTCACACACCTGGGAGAAAAAGAAAAAAGAGAAGGAAAACAATGGAGTCAAAGTATTTGGCTTAATTAAGCAGACTTCTAAAGTCACTACTTTGCAAATAAGAAAAAAAAACTTCAATAATAAGCATTCTGAATTCTCTGATAATTTCTTGAGGCTATTCAAGTATAAGATTAATGATGTTCAGCTCTGATGTTTACCAGATATGGGATCAATTAGTGACAATCTGAACTCAGTCTTACCCCTGTATAAAATAGAGCAGAACTGCAGAGTTACTGCTACCACAAACCACACAACCATTTTACAATGACTATCAATGGCTACAGAATTTGAAGGATTTAGAAAAGAGTGAGAATATTAGATGTACTGCCTCCAATTGCCCTAAGAATACAATACATCCTACAAAAGGTGACCCACTTTAAACAAGTTCCCTCACCAATAAATTTTTAAAAGGCAAGAGGGAGTACAATTCTGACAGGATTGATTTGTAGGATAGTCAAGTCCAAAGAAATGAAATTGGAAAACATTCAAGCTGAAACTGTTATAAGCATACATGCAGGGATGAATGAAGATGAAAACAAGCAAAAAATCAGGATGCCAGCTCAATTGCTGAACATACTGGAAATCAACCATGAGGAATGAGTGTCAGGTAATTAACCCAGCTGAACTTTACCTCTTCACTCCCCTTCGGAATTCAAATAGTTTCTGTCCCTCTGGAATGGAAAACACTCTTATTACTGTCCCCTGTAAAGAAAAAAAATAAATAGTTTTTCATTTCAAGTTCATTCATTGTGCATTAGCTCTAGCTAGCAGAGCAGAGTACAACTAGAAGCAGCAAACCACTTTGCTGGTACCTCATTGCTGTGATGCACCCCAGACACTACATGAAGTATTTATGGAGCTTGTTTGTAGGATGTGTTTGAAGAGTACAGAAACAAGAGGTGGGAGCTACTAATGCAGAGAACAAGCTGTGCATCAAAACCAGCCCTTCTTATCATATTTGATCATGAAAACGACCACACTAGACAAGTACCACGAGTGCAGTCACTTGGATGTCTTTGTGCCTTTGTAAGATGCTATCAGTTATACCTTTATAGTCTAAGCTTATTACTCAAAGAGCAGAGGCTTCAGACTCTCTAATTTACACACATTACATGAACAATTTGTCATCACATGCCAAAGACTAGCGAGGCACTTCTCTCTATTAGGATTTTAACTGTTTTGTTTTCATTAGGAAGACAGCATCAAAACAAGACAACTGATTTCTAATAAGTATCCTGCACTAAAGGGAGAAACACTCAGAGGACTGCCCTAATTACAGCCAGATTAAAATGTTTTATTTAAATAACCTTATTATCCAACACTTCATGGCATGGAAATTGTGTCAAATACCATTAACAGATCTTAACTTAGACTTCACATTGTAACCTTTTCTGGCACTTGCACATGGAACTGTACACACTTAAAATACTTAATGACAAATCTGATTTTTATCACTGCTGGCAAGGCAATCAAAAGCTCCCTTACCTTTTCTGAGGCCGTGGCAAGTTTAGTACCACTTGCATCAAATGCCAAAGCAGCCAAGGGACTATCATGAGCTGGGATCATATTGGCAGCTCTCTGCAGTGAATCAATAAAATAGAACCTTAGAACAACACAGATTAAAAGCTACATGTGTGCAGCTTGAGACTGCATATTTAAGCACATTCAAGGCAAATATGGGTCTTTGTGGACAACAGCTTCAATATTTTTTTCAGTAACTACTAAGTACATAAAATTATCACTGAAGCATATGCATAGAGAGTACAAGCAGCAGGAATACAATTCAAACAGAAATTACTTGGTTCCACCCACATGCCAAATTCGACTCATCAAATCTAATATTAGCACTTGTATTTTCTTTGCTGACATTCTGTGAAGCAAGAGATGCTGCAAAATGATGCACAGAAACTCCAGTGTACAGTACTCCTCTCTGAGCAAGTTAAGTAATTTTCAAAATACGCATCTTTAGAGGTGGAAACAGCATTCAAAGATTCTTACCAGATTGATGGTGTCAAAGACTTGTACTTCTCCAATAGTTGCACTTCCTGGATAGGCCAGGTAGCAGTTATCATTGTTTATTGATAAAGCACACAACCCTAGAAAGGATGCAGAAGCAGATTTAGAAACAGGCAAATTCCAAGACCTATGCAGGAAAACTTTCTGATTTCTGTGCTTAAGTGTCACAAAAATAACTCAAATTATCAACAGAAATAGAATCAAAGATGAGTAATCACAGAGTCAACCTGCAAAATATTCAACTATTTAGCATAAGTTTAATATTAAACAGAAAAGGAAGAATACCAAGAGAGTTACAATAACTGATTAAACAGTAGGACTTCCCATGTCTGCCATGATTCCTAAAGCATTAACCTGACAGAGTCTTTAACTATACCAAGTGCTGTCAAAATCCAGTTTTTATCTCTCCTGTTTTTTTCTAACATTTCAACACATCCACTCCAGGAGACCAAAATATTGGGAAGATGGAGCATAAGGCAGAGTCTGCTACTTGTTCACAGCTGGATCAAACATGCAAGCTTTCAGACAACACTCCTATTTGTTATTTTATCTGAAAGCAGAATTAAGAACACAACAGTTCCCTGTAGGGAACCTCATACACTGACACAGAAAGCACTTTTCAGAGTTATGCTGATTCTACCATGGTATTTACCTGCAGGATTGGGAGGTGTCTCCCTGATTGTATGTAATACCTTCATGTCTCGTATGTTGTGTATATAAAGAGATTCTTCCAGACATACTATCAGCCTCTAGAAAAGGGAAAGAGGACAAAATGCTGACATGGAAATGGAGTTCATATGGATTTACCAATCCTAAAAAAATTCTGTCCAGAAATGCAGCAGTAGAGAAGAGGTTGTACACACCTCACAGGGAGAAGTAAGAGCCTGACAGAAGATACACAAGATCCAGCTCTTGACACAAACACTGCACATGGTCACTTGAATGGACCAGTGCACCCCACTTCCCTCAATCTCACCAGTGCAAACTGAAGTGATTCCCATAACTAGTTTAAGTCAGCAAGCCAGAAACCTTCAACTAATTCTTATTCTGTACCAATTTACATGTGGAAATAATGGAAATTACTTTCTGCTTTTGCTAAACAGAGAAAACAGACAAACTTCTTAACCATTCATCAATGGTTACTTATCAATAATATCATTACATCAATAATATTACTTATCCATAATCATTTGTGAATGCCTTTTTTTTTTAACTCTTATTAAATTTTTTATCATCCCATTTACAATTTGTAGACTACATTCAGATGACTAACTAGACATTACTCATTTAACACTAACTCCTGTGCCAGAAATCAAATTAGCCACTGTTTCTCTCATGACTTTAAACAGGAAACCCCTCCTCCCACACTCAACTTTTGGGGGCAAAGACAGACATTAAGATTTTCTCCTTCAGATGCCATTCTCTCTAGCTTGAATGAACTGGCTAATGGCAGAGAAGTCTGTATTTGCTGAAGAGCCTTCTAATGATTTAGTAATACAGTGAACTATACTTCCAGGTACTTAACACAAAAAATTCACCAGTTTTATTTTATTTTTTGAGAAGAATCCAGCAAACAGTATTTAAAAACATAAGAATTTAATAGATAACTTTAAATTTTGGCCTGAAGAGGAATTCTCAGTCCCACATACTTTCACATTTAGGATGAAAGGATGATTCACACTGGGAGGGACCTCAGGAGGTCTGTAGTCCACCCTCCTACTCAAAGCAATCCCAGCTTACTTGGGGCATTTTCCTAAGTAAATATATAAACATAGAACCAAAAATACTTCAACAAATACAAGTACTTGTATTCCATACAGAAGCCACAGTTGGAAAAGTACAAGTACATTTCAAACTGCAATTCTGTCACCAAAGGAAGAGGTATCAATCAGCAGAGGAAGTGCCAGAGTAAGATCCACAACCCCTTTCCCACATTTCCACTTAGGCAAAATCACTTCTCACCTGTCTGTTGAGCTTGACAGCCAAGATGGTGTTGGAGTAACTGTAGTTGCAAATCTCTGTCCCCTTCTTAAAGTGACAAACTTTCAGCTTGCGTGGAGCTTTAAGGCTAACTATGGCCACCAGACTACTGGAGAAGAGCCTCTCCACAATGCACACATCTTCTGTGTCAGCTGAGGAATCACAGGAACGAGGGAAAAATACAGAAGGAGATTTCAGGGAAGAAGAATGATGCACATCAACAGGAAATACTGTCTAAGGAAATTACAGAATCATGGATTCAGTCAATGTAAACATACAGTCTAACACCACAAACATTCTGCCACAACAGTTCAGAGTCAAGGTGGGATATGGGACAGGCTCTTAAAGCAGAAGATCTACACAGTGAGTGCTGATTTCCAAAGATTTCCTCCCCCCTCTCCAAGGTGTCACACAAGTTTATGTTTCAGAACAGTGTCTACTCCCCCATGCCCAGCATCCAACAGAAAAAAAATCCCAAAGCTACATAACCCAGAAAATTGTCAAATTCCAGAATTTTGCAATCTTCTTTTATCTCTGCAGAAATCTAGGAAAGCAAACATTTCTTGGGCTTTTTTTTGTGTGTATGTTTGGGTTTTGTTTTGTTTCTAAAGCATGCAAGAGTATCTGATGACCCAAACCCCTGGCATTTCCATATACCTCTCTATGAAGAAAGGTTACAGTACTCAGAGAAGCTGGTAAAACTCATTTGCCACAAGACTGCTGCAGCCACCAATTAGTATTTTCACACAAACCATCTTTTACCTGACAGGCCCTAAGAGCAATCTGTGCAGGAATCACTGATGCCCAGCATTCATGCAGAGCCATAAAACATCAGATTTACCAAGTGGTCTACTATGGGAGCACTGAAAGCAAAGGAGGAACACAAATCCCTGTGTGAGGAAGACAGCAGGAGGGAGGAGTCCAGGATCTCTGGCAAAGAAGCACTTCCAGAGCATTTGATTACAGCACAGCACTGGACCAAGCTGGCAGGAGGCCAAGTCCCACCACCAGTTATCCTGGCAGCTGTGCCTCCTCCTTTCCCATCCCCTGAAGCTCCTCTCCAAAAGCCCCAGGGACTCAGTGGACACAGTTTTCAGGACAGGAAGAAGCAGGAGAGAGTTTTACCATGCTCTGCAGCTCTTTGACAGCCACTGGCTACACCTGCCCTTTCATTACAGAACCCAATCGAAACAAGTGACTCGAGTCTTTGGCCTTGATCCATCAAAACACATTTTTCAGGAGTCAGCTTCTGGATTAGCTCAATGCTTAACACATTCCAAACCATAAAACTGCCAGAAAAAAAACAAAACAAAACAAACAAACCAACCCAAAAGAGCTTGTTTCTAAAGGCTTTTGTTTTGGCCAAGAGAAACATTAAGTAATTAATTTGCACTGTTCATATCAGCAGTGACAGAAATTCCACGAAAAAGTTCTGTTCAACATTCTCAGTATATGACACTGCCATCAGTGTGGGACATGTTTGCTTTCAAAGTGCTTTTTCTGGGTAGTTTATTTCAAGAAAATGAACACAAAATATATAATGTTCCGCATTTGTTTGGGAGAAACAGCCTACTTATGAAAAAGGAGCAGGTTTATACTATGCATTTTCAGTACTCCATGCAACATAATTGACTTTTATCTACATCTTGTATTTAATACGATACTTTTCCGGAGAAGACATAACAGCTCACAGACGCTTTGAAAATTCAATTTTCTCAAGCAATGGGATAATGTATTTTAGTAATTACTTTGTTTTCAAGGAATTGTTCTTCATTTTCCTGATACTACACAAAACACATGAAAAAGAAATACAAAAATCTGCTTCAATAAATGTATGCAGAGACTTTGAAATGCAGAGGTCGGTATTTCTTGAATCAGAGCAGTTACATAAAAGACAGTCAAATATTTTACAGGATGGGTTATCAGCTTTCCATCTAAGCCTGGAGTCCTTCAAAATGATGACATCCTTTCACAAGGGTCAGAAGACCAGCACACAGAGACTCAAACCCCACAGTCTGACTGCTCCCTGCTCCAGGGCGAGCACAGCTTCTTTCCCCATCCAGGGATAAGTGTTCAGACAAAGCTTGTGGGACTTGTCACCCGCCGAGGCAGGCAGGAGAACTGGCATTTCAGAAGAGGAACAGCAGCAGGGATTCATATAGGAAAAGTGCTGTCCTATGCTGCACTGATGGGAAGGGTGGGGAGCAGGGAAGGCACACAAGGAAAAGCACTATCAACTACACAACCAGACAGAAGAAAAAATTTCCAATAAGCAAAATGCCTCAAAGGTATTGATAATACTTCAGTCTCACCATAAAAAAGACGACAATACGGACAGTTACCTTTAGAGAAAGGCTTTGTGATGGGCATTTAATTAAATTCACTTTAAAAATACAGGATGCACCTCTGCTCCTTTGTCTTCCTTTAACAGGAAGAAGAGATAAAATCTCTTCACAGCTGCCAAGTAATTTATGCTTCCCAACAGCAACCATTCAAGAGAGTACCAGGCTATACTGCCCATCATAGGTTCAGCTGACCTGAATTAATCATGTTTAGCAGCACCAAAGCCCTATAGCAATGCTGTTACTCACAGGTTTTTTTTTTCTATTAGTATTATCTCCTTTACACTACACAGTTGAGCATTGCCAGAAACTCAGATTCAAAACAGAGTAACAACAAAAAGAACTGCAAAACAAATCAAATATCAACAGTGAGGGGAGAACAAGCAAACACATAACGAGATTAGTTTCATAAACACAAGCATGTAGCATCACAGACAAGAGCTGGTTAGAGCCAGCTAGATTATGATCAGCTGTGCCTTTATTCCTTTTTTAATCCAAGAACATGAAGCATGTTAGAAACATTCATTAAGCCTTAAAGCACCCTCCAATCTAATGCTTGTTTTTACAGTGGGATCAACTGCACAGGGAGTCAGGAGGTTTGCAGTCACAGGAGAAGTCAGCGATGGGAGCAGCCAAATCTCCCATCTTTTTTGTATTTCTCTCAAACACAAGACAGCTGAGGCATATTCTGCGGTTTAGTTTAAACACCTACACAAGAATTGGCAGATCAATCTTCCAGAAGAGAGGGAGGGGTCCTTAACAGTGCTCACTCAACACAAAATGTCTTTAGACCCACTTAAACTAAATTGGGAAGTGGGAGGCCTCAAGATACCTTTGCTTAAGGAAAGGAGGTACCCAATGCACAGGAAACCCTCCACCCTCATATCAAGTTTTAACAGGCACAGTTTGCAAGTCCAAGACTGAACATTATTTGACTCATACAAAGAAAATGAAGGCTTCTCAGTATTTCAATCTGCTTTGGGCCAAGACTGTCTGGCTTCCACAGGCCAAACCATTGAATTTGCCATAGTGAGAGGACAAGGAGTAACAGGTTCAAACTCAGATGGGAAATTTAGGTTAGGTACATGGAAGAAATTCTTCCCTGTGAGGGTAGGGAGGCCCTGGCAAAGGGTGCCCAGAGAAGCTGAGGCTGCCCCTGGACCCCTGGAAGTGTCCAAGGCCAGGTTGGACAGGGCTTGGAGCAACCTGGGATAGCGGAAGGCAACCCTGCCCATGGCAGGGGATGGAACTGGATGATCTTTAAGGTCCCTTCCAATTCAAAACACTCTACTAAATGTTACCTCATACTCTGTGCTCAGCTTTCATGGACTTAACACTCAGAAAACTTAAAATATCAAAGAGTTTAAGTCGACACATCCCAAGCATCCCAGAATGGTCTGAAGACATGACTGGAATCAGTACAGCAAAATTCCAATTCCAGCTGCTTTATCAGGCTATTGCAAGATGTTGAACAAGGCACTTTATCCAATCTGTACTTCTTCTCTCAAGAACTACCCAGAAGATGCTGACCTGCACAGTGCAGCCAACCTCTCAGAATACTTTTCAGTGTCTCGTGTAACAGGAATCATCTTCACCGAGTCTCCTGGGGTGATACCAGGCCAGATACTGTAAGTGCCTGACATACTGCAGAGGTCAGGTACATAAACTCCACAGCAGAAAATGGAATCCAAGCCACTTATTAACCAGTAAAACCAGACCATGACTCAAATAGGAAGATGCAGCTGCAATACAATTTAACCTGACCACATGTGCCTAATTTGAACCTCACAATTACTTCTCTGCATTGACTGTGTACAGAAGCAGGCGGTCATCCCAGGTAACAGGTGATCTGAATCACACCCCATTTCCAAACTTAAGATGCCACAGGGTCAGGTCACTTTGGGAATGGAGTCTGAGGACAACTCTGTCATGGGATCTCACTATAAATGCTGACATCACAGCAATTGGTATCACCTGCTCACACCGAGTTTACAAGAAAGCATGCATAGCATCCATAGCTGATTTATTAGCACCTCAGAAAAGGGAAGTCTATGAACTGCTGGCAGAAGAGGGGATACCACTTCTCCCTCAGGCCTCCCTCCGTTTCATCTCGGATCCCACTCAACGGTGGTCAATATTGAGAAGTCATGGGAATCTGAATTATCCACCCTTTTGAATGAGCAAACCTGCAGCTATCATGTTTAAGGGTAATTTTCTAACAGAAAATATTAGGATAGAAAAATACATAATTCTTTGTTTTCTTATTTGATAAAAGTTTATCAGTGCTTCCATGCCCCAATACCCAGTATGAAGACCTAAAAGACACACTCTCACATGAGCAAATTATTATTTTTATGCCCAGCTGCTATGTAACCTGGCTAATGCATTCAAAATGAGAAGAGCAGAGTTCTCATAGCTACTACCAAATTTCACACTATACCAGCTAAATTTAAATACAGAACACTGATTTATAGTTTTGCCCTGCCTGCAATCATTGTTTTGTATTTGTGTGATATTTACATTTAAGGTTCCTTTTATGCCAATTTCAAACAACCTATGAAAAAATGAAACATTTCTTATTCTTCCCACATTAAGCCAACTGAGGGAATTAAAAAAAAAAAAAAAAAGATACTCACTGCATTCATAGATCTGCTCTAATTTGTCCACAGAAGAAAGAGAGAAGAATTTGTAGCCTGATTTACTGCCAACTGCAAGAGATCTGCAAAAGAAACAAACCAGTCAGGAACATGAACTACATCAGCTGTGATTACCCTTGGACAGATTCTTACCCCGTTCTAAACCTCCAGCTGGGTTAGCTCAGTAAGGAAAGTGATAAAAAGTTCATCCAAAAAAGCCACAACAGACACAGACAGCTTCCTCAATTCTGATCAGACCAAACAGCTTCAGAATTACAGAATTTGGATGTGGAATTCTGCTTCACATTTACGAAATGAGAGTTCACAGCCTAAAGTGAACTGACTGCCCAATTCTCACCGGTGATTTCTTCACACAGGCTAAAAGCTTTAGTGTGGAGGAAAGATGATGACTTGAATAATGTAATGCAAACCAATTACATCATTGCCTCATCATTAGAGGTGACCTCCAAGACCTTTTAATCTGGGCCGTCTGGGGATTTTTGTTCTTTCCAGTGTAACTGTCCCCGAGCATCCCAAAAGAGTTTTCATATTAAAAAAAAAGTAATTAAAGACTGCCAACTCTAATTTTCTCTGGCTTTATGTGATGATGTTCTAGCACCTCCATTGTTAGGTCTCAGTCTTACAAATACTCATACTGAATCTTTGATCAGAGGCACCCTCTAAAAAGTGCCAGTCACTGATGTGAAACAGATTTAACAATAGCAAAACATTAAAAAACTGACTAAAAACCCTTCTTTCCTCCATTACTCAATTTTCACACTTAGCTCACAGACTATTTAATTGCTTTTCCAGCCAGAGTCAAAGGCAGGTCTTAAATTTCAAGCTAGAAAAGTCTTTAGCCTGTCTTGCAGGTCTTTACACATCAAGGCAGCAGACAATGGCTCATTCTTGTTTCCCCTCCCCATGTGGAGGACAATTTTACACCACAGATAAAAAAAATTAACAGTCGATACAGTAGTACAGAAGTGCATTAGTATGCTTATAGTTCATATATTTCTTACTGCCAAGAGACATGAAGGAAAAACTAATTAAATTTCAATCAAATACATTTCGATACGCTAAATTGTGGCAAGTCATTCAACACGGGGCTCCAATCCAACCCTGCCAGCCAGCCTGCCAAAATGCCTTTCTGAACTCAGCAAGATGATTCTCTACAATTCAGATGCACTAACAATTAATGCTGCATTTGGAATACAATGAAGATTCCTAGAATTCATGTTCTTTTGGTATTCTCCACTCCAAAGTGAGTCTTTTTTAGACTTCAGCATACCCAGAAGATTAAAAATTGCTCCTCAAATAGTTCAGCCCCTGAAATAAAGATCCAAAGCTACAAAATCAACTTCTGTAGGATGGTATGACCTTCTCTTCTACAAGAAAATATAACTGCCACAATCTGGTTAGGAAATTATATTTGAGAAGGTTTAAACCTTCAAATTAAAATATGCACCATGCAGGGAAGAGATTCAATTCCACAGATTCAATAACCAAGATATTAAAAAAGCTTATTAGGCTTAAAGATAGAGAAGCAATCATAAAACAAAATTTTGTTGCTGCTCCTCTAAGTCACCCTAGCAATACCGAATTTAATTTTCCTTCAGACAAAATCAGTATGTTCAGCAGTCTCTATCTGATTACTCACCAAAGACACTTCAGTGGTTTTGCTCAACTACTTTTGTACAACTCAGTGAAAACTCACATTTTGTGAAAAAAACCCCGAAACTCTAACTTGGTAAAACAAAGCAATGAGTCAGCTTTTCTTATATCATCTACTGCTTTCCTCAAAAGAAAGTTTGACAAAGAATGACATTAAAACTGTCACTTTGCAAAGGTAAACAAGCAGTGCACAGAGTTAAAAATAAATGGAGTCACAAGACTCCTTGCAATATAAACGATCCACAAAAGACACAGCATGATTTCCTCACGGAGAACTCCACACAGCAGCTATCTGAATTACTAGGCAGAACTGATTCCTGTATTGTACTTACAGCTTTAAATACAGAATACTGCTGAATCATTGTTTTACTGACAGGATCAGTGAAAGCAGTAAGGAAGCTCATTTTTTTTGTCCTATGACTACACCTCATTCAAATGAGCTGTAGACAACAGCAAACACAAATTGTGTACATGATAAAAACCATTAGACTAAGTAGAACCCAAAATGCAGAAGCACAGAATGGACCTTTCCATCCACGACAACTGCTTTTTGTTTTTTATTTCAGGATCGAGGTGATGAAGTCACAAATTATTTGTTTACACAGAGCAGTTCAAGTCATGATAATTAAACCTATTGCAATGTACAAGTGTGACTGCAAAATAACCCCTTTTTCTTATAGAACAGCAGTCTTGCTTTTGGAGGGCTTGCTTTGTTGGTTTGGTTTTTTTAAATGTACTCTCAAATTACTTCTTATGAAACTACTGGAAAAAGGCTTTTTATATGTAATAAGAACCCACTAGGTTGAATTATACCAGCATAATCACGGTGATTTAAATCTCCCATCTTCCCCCGCACTGATATTACACTTAAGCCCTTAAGACACCCCACAGCCATCTAAATGGCCAAATCCACAAAACAAGGACTGAGCCAAAATTACCTCACCTCCAAAAGAATGTGTAAGCATATGGGGAAGAAATATGATCAATAAGCCATTCAGCTCTTGCTCACACAGTGGCCAACAAGAAGCTGCTGTGGTTTATCAGAAGCTCCTTTCACAGTGTAGGTGTTATGCTTTATAATAATTGAGTTTCAGAAGCTGATGAGAGACTGAAATTGAAAATAAAATAAATATTCTCTAAAACTGCCTTTTTTCTTCTAACATTATGCTATAGACATGTGGGGTTTTAGTTCTATTATGTGTAGCCTCTATTACACACTTTAGACTGTAGACTCTGAGCTATTTCACCTTGAAGGCTGTCTCCTCAGTACAAAATTATCAATATAGCCATGATTTATGGAACTGTGTTTACCCACTTTTTGCAGAGATAATGCTGTAGTCTGATCCAAAACTACACAAATCCTGATAGTATTTTCAAGAGTGACTGTCATAAATAATTAAAACTATCCTCATCAAGCAAACAGTGCTGTGAGATTTCACACACTCACGGGAAGATGCTGACACTCGCTCTAAGTGCACTCACCTAAAGTGGGAAATCAGCTGCTTCAATCTCTCTGGCTCTTTAGAAACAAGTTTTTTCAGCTGGGTTAGAATCCTAAGGTTTTCTTTTGGTTCTTTAATATACATATAGAAGGAAGAAAACCAGTTCTTCCCTTTCCATATCGCAGAGGACCTTAACTATTAATCAGAAATATTCTATATTAATCAAAAAACTCCTAACAAAGGCAGCTCTCTCAAAGATTAAATCAATTGCAGCTGCAGCATAAACATGACTTTAAAAGTCATTACTACTTTAAATAACTGGTTAATTAAGCCTACTTTCATTATGATACAGTCTCATTATACTAATGTTCCACCTCATTTCAAAACCAATGTAAATTTCCACAGACAAAACATTTTGGCTTATGATGAAGAGGGAGAAAATAATAATAATAAAAGAAAAATTAATGAAGACGTAAGAATTGCTAAGGAATTACTATGGAAATGTACCTTGCTTTATTTCCCCCTCCATAATATCTGCTGAAACCAAAGCTGTACCATCTTACGGACACGTTTTAATATCAAAGGTCATTATTTTGGAAAAGAGATACAGAACTTCATACATCCAGTGTTTTTGTCAGCAACATTCTGACAACCCACAGGGGATTTTCCCATTATTCTTGTATTAAAAGAAAACCTGCAAACTTAAATCTGCTGCAGCAAAGGAAACCACGCCTGCTCATCACTTAACATGCAGGCTGGGACATCAGAAAGTCCATATCCCAAGTAAATATCACTATTCTTGGGCCAAATCCCCAGGTCACACATGGAGGAACAGTTCCTCTGGCCAGCCCCCCTCAGCTGCTGTGCCCTCTGCAACAACAGCAAGAAACACAACATACGGTTGTCTCTCTCAGCTATCCTCCCTGAGTGTAGGAGCTACGTGACTGCTCTGTCCTTCCTTTTTTTGGTCTGTGCTTAGCTTTAAAGTCTCCTTGGAATAGAGAGCTCTCCTGTCCTCAAGGATCACGGGTGAAGGACACCTGAACCTAGGAGAAACAAAGGCAGAGGAGTGAATGCTCAGCACCTAACCCTTGTTCCTCCCACCACAAGCAGTTTACTACAGAGATCCAAGCATCACAGAATAAGGGAATGAGAATGCAACTTCTGGGACACAAAGCATGCTGGTTGTATACAGGGACAGCAACATTTGCTCACAATGTAGAATGAAATTGATTTATTTGGGAAATAAAGGGCAGAATTAAATTGGAATGAAGAAATACATGGACTGATACATGTCACGTGTAACTCCACACATAAATGAAAGCAGAGCCTGAAGAAATCCTTGCCAATAAGGGACACACCAGTGTTTTCCTTAGAAGTCCAAACACAAGGTTTCCTCTTCCCTTTCATCAGGAGTCTGTTTTCAAAACTTCAGTGACTACTTTGTTTTCAAATGCTGTCACACAATTACTTACTTTAAAAAAGGTTGACTAAAACTTCTCTAGTCGGCCCATTAACATTATTTCACAAGCAGGCTGTTTGGTGGGGTTATTTTTCGTGGGTGGGGGGAAGTGTGTGAGTATTTGTAAATTGAATCTGAACACCATTTGCAAGTACTTCCAAAGAATACCAACAGTTCAAATATTGAAAATTTTACCTGTTATATAGATACAAGCAAGCTTTGGGATCTTGAGTTATTTAAAACTCATAAAAGAAATTCTAATGGATTAGAATTTCCCCTATGAGTTTTAAAGCTTCTATGAGTTTGTGAGGTGTTTAATTTTTCATAAATGTATCTGTACTCAGTTTTAGCAGTTCTCCCAGAAGTAATACAAACTGCACTCAGGTTTTTCTTCCCAAGTATCTGTTGTTAAAGATTTACAGCTGCAAAACCTACCTAGCACTGAGGCCACCCACAACCTTCCACTGCCTGGTTTTGCTGGGACACCCGAATTCCGATCGGTTGCACCACTTTGATCTGCAAGCTGGAGCTTCTGCCTCTCAATCAGGGAATGTCAGTCATGCCAAGTTGTGCAATGATTGATTCACTGGGGAAAAGGGCTAGGTCCAAAACAAGCACACTAACATCTTCTGAGAATACCCTTCTCTGTGTTTTTACTTAATGAAAACATTATATCAAAGAGAAGCCACAAACCAACCGCTTCTGCTGCATTATAGGTGTTTTCAGGCAGAGTTCCAGTCCCAGCCAATAATTCAAAACTCTCATGTAAATAAAGCTTAGGGCAATGTGGGATAAACAGGCAAGACAACACTTGCAATAATGTAGCTACTATTCCAAGAGACAATGTCACTACACACGGTGTCCATGAATGAATATTAGCCAAGTCTGGGAAAACCAAGATACTAAAAGCAGGATAGAGGGTATCTGCTTCAGTCGCCAGGGATTGCAACAACTGGGAAAAGCAAAAGCAACTTTTATGATGACAACATTCTTCTGACTACCAGCAATTCAATTTCCCAAGACTGAGAGCCATCATGAAGCTCATCTTCCTGCAGGAGAGAGTAACTCATTACCAACTCTTCATGAAACCAAGGAAAAGTTAGCTTGATACTTATTTTCAGCAGTAACAAGCCCCATCTTTTCCTAACACAAGGAACTGGCTCTGCTGTGAAGGTAAGCAAGACACAGTTAAGCCTGAGTGGAACTGGCACCTCGTTAAGGTGAAGGTAAAAGCTTTAAATGTAGTAACAACAATGAGCCCATGTCATTTATTTTCCAGTTTTGTCTGTCAGCAATTTTTCTAATTACTGAAGCACCTTAAAGCATGATGTGAGCTCTACTGACTGGGCAGACATAAACAAAGCTTGTCTTTCATATACTGCCTGAAAGAATATACATTTGTTTACCTTGCCTGTCTGGAGAAGGGCTCCAGTTACCTGTAAAAGTTGAAAACAGGTGAGCTTTCTGAGGCCCAGCATGGGAAAGTGTAAGTCATTCCTAGTAAGTTCTTTTCAGCTCTTCTCACCTGGTAAACTGTGGTCTCCTAGATATATAGAACAGTATACTATAACCCAGAGAGCTGCCTTCTTGTTTCTCTACTCAAACAAGAAACTAGAAGAGATCATGGGTGGGAAAAAGAAAAAAAAAATCAAATAAACTTCAGTTTAAAGAATGTACACAACCACTAAATTCTACTCAGTTTAGGAACTTGAATGCAACTTGATTGTTTGGGCCACTTACCACATCAGACAAGTGTTTCACTGAGAAGCTGCTCACAAACACATCTGCAAGACTTGTTTTATACTTACTACTTTTCTTGGAGAGTTTTATTTGAGACACTGTTAGTAAGAGTTAGAAGAGATTATTCCACATCATCAACCACCTCATTCGTCTCAAATTAAGTGGCCTTTTAAATTATTCTCAGAATTTTGAGACAAAAATGTGATATTTGAGACAAAATATGATATTTTGACATTTCTGTCATTTCTACAACAGATACCTGAATTTACAAATATTCAAAAATGACACAAAAGACCTAGTAACCCAAGACTTGGAATTGCAAACATCTATGGGCCAGGTCTGCCTCACATAAAAGATACATCTCCAAAATTCTCATCAGCTAATCTCGAGGTGATTTATATACAAATCATATTTTTTAAAAGCATCATTTATTCACACAATGGAGATTAGAATAACAAATACCAAAAAACCTCCCAAACCAGCTATCAAAAAAGATTTGTTGGTTATTTACAAAAGTGAAATGGAAAGAGTAGTGTAGTAACACACACAATTGAGGAAAGAAATAATGAGCAAGGTGTCCTTTTTTTCTCCCTATAAATTCAGAGTTATAAAGGAATCACCTTTACTCTCCTAGAAGAAAGATTTCAAGGTGTACAAGCCAAAAACCACCTAGATAAGTTTATGTTTG
Organism: Erpornis zantholeuca; assembly: GCA_013400515.1. Taxonomy (NCBI): domain Eukaryota; kingdom Metazoa; phylum Chordata; class Aves; order Passeriformes; family Timaliidae; genus Erpornis; species Erpornis zantholeuca. The sequence goes on from VZTN01026455.1 coordinate 43,742, forward strand.
ATTTGCTTTATTTTTATTTCTGTCTTGGTTGTGTTTAAGTCAACCTGCAACTCTCTTATTCAAAATAAGTGGGTTATTTTCAAATCACAACTCAGTGATCTTTAGGTACATTAAGCTCTCCACAAAGCTAAGGTGCAACTGAAAATGCAGAGGTGCCACACTGGAGAGCAGAGCTGAACTTCAAAAATGTATACAATGACCTTCATAAACTGCAGAACAAAAAGGTGACAAATCTCCTAGTTACTATGACTTGGGGTTTTTCCAGTAATAGGTAAAAAATAAAGGGTAGCTGAGCAAAACTTGGGCATGTTTTATATGGACATAGAAACAGCGAGATCTGTATGGCACTCACTACAAAAATGTGAAAAGCAGTTGCAAAAGTCTCTGGCTTGAATCAATATATAGATAATGATTTACTTACAAATACACAGAGCACTACTGCTCCCCCCATCATTTACCATAACTTATTTACTGCTAGAGTCTCTTGTCTCAAATCTATCCAGCTCCAATTGCTCATCTCTTCACCCCCAACAAAACCTACAAAAGCAAACAGAGTCTCTCCTGCTGTGATGTAACTGTGCTCAAGCTTGGCAGTCACCAGAAATAACCTTCTCATCTTCACAACTCCCATATGCTACAGGACGTGCTGAGGACAGGCACAGATCTCCCTCGTGAGGGCATGATATTGTTGCTTGCAAAAAGAACAAGTTGTTTAAAAAACAAACCCTCCACCACGCACGTGGGTTACACTCTGTGATGCCAACCTGAGATCATTTCCTCTTACTCACTTCCTAAAACAAATCTCCTTTCTCGAGTACAAGTTCTTTCGGTTCTTACTCCCCAGTTTCATCTCTCAGGTATTTAAGACAGTCAAATCCTTCTTTAAATGATCTTCAGTGTTCCAATCCCAACTAATAGGGGGTTCCTAAATTAAAAATACTGCTTTATAATACCCCATATAAAAACTAATATGCACTAATTGATCTAAATGTGCTGCAACGATTAAGTAATTTGCGAGACGTGCAGCTTGAACCATCTGAAGCCTAACTAAGTGCAGTTTCAAAGATCAGAGAAAGCCCTCTTTTCAAAAGCAAAACTAAAAGTAGCATAGGCTCATAAAAATACCTTCAAGCCTAAGTCTCACTTCTTCAACACAGCAGGTGACAATAAAATAGCTACATGAAAAGACAGCTGCGAGGAACTTTTGGATGAAGCCTTTCCACGTCCTAGAAGACTTAGGGCTTCATGTCAGGCCCTCCCAGGGCTGGACATCATCAAGGAGCAGCAGGAGCCCTCCTCCTGTCCCTTTCCCCAGGGAACAGCGGGTGATGCTTCCCAAGCAGGAGCAGAACTTCCCCAGGGCAGCGACCCGGGGGAGGGAGAGGGCAACGCGCTGCCACAACCCTGCCAGCTGCGTGTCCCCGCGGGAGGAGCGGCCTGTCCCCGCGGCTCCGCACTGAAGCCGGAGGGCACAGCGGGGCTGTTCCCAGCCCTCCTCCCGCGGGGGACCCCGGCCCCACCGCAGCCCCGAGGCCCCGGGAAGGGGCGGCTCCAGCGGCGCTC
>VZTN01026458.1:0-10605 GCA_013400515.1 Erpornis zantholeuca
GGGGAGTGGGATCAAGGGCAGTCTATGGCTTCAGCAGGAGGAGGAACCATTTTGAGAGGGTGGCGGCAGCCTTGCTAATACTCAGTGCATGTGCCCCGGCGTGCGTGGGGCCCGGAACCTACATACCATCGTTGTGTCAGTCGTTTTGTGATCAGTGACTTGGCACTAGACAACATTTTGATTTCTTAAAGGCTTATGTGTGAATTTATTTAATTGGAATCTTGTGGTCAGTACTACCAAGTACTTTTATTCTTTCTGTTGCTACAGATTGTGTTGTTTATTGGATCATTTTTGTGACCTGTTTCATTTGTTTTAATACAAAAATGCCATTTTGGTATTTTGTGATATTACTAGTTTTATTTATTTTAATTTTTCTGCTTTAAATTTGTGGGCGGGCAGTGCAGCCATTTTAAGGTTCTTAAGTGAAACATCACAGATCTCAATTTCTGGGTGGGTAGAGCCACCATTTTGAATTTTGCTGGATAGGGCCACCATTTTAAGTTACTTTCCACCTTATATCCACTGTGATTAAAGGACCTCCTTAAGTCCTGTGTGGAGGACACCATATTGGTCTTCCTACTTCCCGTGTGGGGGATATCATCTTAAAATCGCACAGGAAGTCGGCCATATTGTTTGTTTTGGTTATCATAGTGATGCCATTTTGAGTTGGTGCTTTGGTTCCCACAGTCCTCCACTGGGCTTTCTTCTAATTTTCCCACAGATTCTCATACAGGCAACCAAAATATTGGTCTCTATTTGAATTTGGAGTAACCAATAGCTTGTTGATTTGATGAATATAATCATCCTTTGTGAAGGGTGTGCAAAAGGTAAAACGTGCGAACCGTGGGTGTTGTGTGAGTGTGCTGCCTGTAAGAGGAAGTGGTACTGCATCTCTCATAGGGAAACTAAGTGGTGCCGCAGCTGTGAGAGTGGTGAGATTAGAGCAAGTCTAAGAATAGCCAGGATTAAAAGTGGAGAGTTGAGTGAAGAAGATTGGAGTGCTTTGTGTGTGGAAAAATTTGAAGCAAGTGTTATTGTGGTGGTGTGTGGAAAGAAGCATTTAGTTCCTGTGACTTGGAGTGTTCGGGAAGAAGACTGGTTAAGGACAGTGTGTGAGTGTGAGCATAGGTTTGGGTGGAAAAAGAACAAAACAAGGAAAATTCATTAAGTTGAGTACAAATTCTCATTTGAACTTCACACGAGTGAAGCGTCTTAAGTTGGTATTTAAGTTTTATTAAGTTTCTAGGAATCTGATTCGGATTAAGCTAAGTTCTTTTTGAAGCAGGGACTAACTGCTGCCATAAGTTTGTCATAGCGATAGAAAGTGAATTAGTGTGAAAGACAGTGAAAGAGTGCTGAGTGGAAATCTACTCACCACTGAATATAGTGCTTCCATTTGCTTAAGTGTATTCACCTTGGTTGATTTAACTTCTTGTTAATACTTATTTTAAACTATTCATTTCTTCCTTCTTAGATTAACAAGATGGGACAAAGGAATAGCAAACAAAAGAACCAACTGCAGAAATACAACATATTCCCTGATAGCCCATTGGGCATGATGTTAAAGCAATGGGAAGAACACTCTTTAACAAAAGAAAAGGACCCAAAGAAAATGATAGAATATTGTATGTTTAATTGGCCTAAGAAAAAACTTAAAGAGGGAGGCCTTTAATGGCCAAAGCATTGTTCAACTGGGATGTGGTTGTGTAAAGCCCTTTACCATTACATTCATTATAAAGTTGATACAAATTCCCTCAAATTAAAGTATGCGCAAATTTGGCTTAAACACTGGGCAATAGAAAAGGAAACAGAAAAGCAGAAACAAATTTTCCCAGTAACAACAAATGATAAGGATAGCAAGAGAAAGGTAAATCAACCAAGGTGGGATCTGTTGGATTTTCTCCCTCCTGTACACTTTCCCCCTCCATCACCTGCTGTCAAAGTTGAGGGGATTTGCAACCCCCAATGAGTCACCCAACCAGTGTAGAAAATTTAAATGGGAAGGAAACTGAACCATCTGAAGGGACCTGTGAATCGTCATCTTCCTCTGACCAAAACAAAAAGCTAATTGCACCTGAGGCTCTCTCTAGTCAGGTGGGTCCTGCCTTTAGTACTGGAAAGGAATCTCTCATATCACCAGGATGTCCCACCTGTTTACATGATACAGCTGAACAAAAGGTGCTACCCCTGAGGGAAGTCCCGATGGGAGAAGCATTAGGACGGATTGGTTATGTTAATGCACCCCTCACCTCTTTGGAAGTGGGAGATTTTAAAAGAGAAATGAAAAGTTTATTAAATGCTCCCATTGGTTTATCGGAACAATTAGACCAATTTCTTGGTCCTAACATCTATACCTGAAAGAACTGAATTCTATATTACAAACCTTATTTTCTCCAGAAGAGAGAAAGATGATTCAAATTGTGGGAATTAATATTTGGGACAGAGAAAATAACAATCAAGGACCAATTGGCGAGAACAAATTACCATTAATGAATCCAAACTGGGAACCAAATTCAGAAATAGGGAGAAGGAACAAGACGGATTATAGGTCCTTAATCATGAGAGGAATAAAAGAGGGGGTCCCTCAAGTAAATAATATGAAAAAAGCATTTTGGAGAACAAGAGAAAGATGAAAGTCCCACTGCTTGGTTGACTCACTTTGGGGAACAATATCCAGTTGCACTCAGAGATTGATCTAGAGAGTGAGGGAGGAAAGACAATGCTGAAAGTCCATTTCATACTACACTCCTGGCCAGACATAAAAAGGAAGTCAGAAAAATCAGATAGATGGCCAGAGAGAGGAATTTACAAGCTATTGCCCGAAGCTCAAAAAGTTTATGTTCGCAAAGATGAAGAAAAAATGAAAACCAAGGCAAAAATTATGGCCACAGCCCAAATACCTAGACAGATTGAAAGATACTTAAAAAGCCCCCAACCAATAAAACTAATCTGTTTTTACTGCAATGGCAAAGGGCACACAGCATTTCGTTGTTATAAGAAGGTGAGAGACCAAGGGATCCTCCAAGTAGAGGGTCAATTGGCCGAGGACTGAAGGTGTCAGGGGCTCTATCTCCTGGGGTGCGATAAACATCTAAAGGAGTCCTTGCTAAAATTAGGAGTAGGCCCCAGGAGCAAATTACGGAATTTTTAATTGACACAGGAGTCAAAAGGACCTGTGTCACTGAACAACGAAAAGGATGAACAATCAGTAAAGAGACTTTAAATACCTCTGGAGCGAAGGGAGAGTATTTTCTGGTCCCTATCATCAAAAATGTGTCTGTTACTGGAATTGGGTGTACCCAAAAAGGGGATTTATTACTTCTACCACAGGCTGGAAGTAACATGCTTGGTCAGGACCTTCAGATTCCTCTCAAAGTGAGAGTTCTTCCCCAGGAGGGGAGAATGAGAGTTAAAGTGTTTACCCCATCCACACAGGATGAAGAATCAATTGACTCTGTGGTATGGGCCAAACCAAGTAACTGTGGTAGAATGAATATTACCCCTATTAACATCCAATTAATTCTTGACAGTCGACCAGCGAGAATACCTCAATACCCCCTGTCAAGGGTAAAAAGGCAAGAACTAAAACCTACTATCACAGAACTCCCACGAGATCAGATTTTGGAAATTTGTACATCACCTTATAACACTCCCATTCTGGCCATCCGTAAACCAGACAATACATACTGGTTAGTCCAGGATTTACATGAAATTAATAAAAGAGTAGAAGCCAGGTCTACAAAACCCATATACGCTTCTGAACCAAGTCCCTGCCAACCATGCTTGGTTTAGTGTTATTGATTTAAAGGATGCATTTTGGTCATGCCCTCTAGATTCCTATTGCAGGAATATCTTTGCATTTACCTGGGAGGATCTGGATAGTGGGAGGAAACAACAATTGACCTGGACACATTTACCACAGGGATATATGGAGTCTCTGACCCTCTTCGGACAGGCTGTGGAGGACCTGTTGCATTCCTTCTCTCCACCAGAAGGAGTACAGGTACTTCAGTATGTAGATGACCTGTTGCTTTCGGGCGAACAGGAATCTATGGTCAAATTGGGCACGGTTCAATTACTTAATTTTCTAGGAAGGAATGGACTGAGAGTGTCCAAATCCACGTTACAATTCATTAAACAGGAAGTGAAATATTTAGGACACTTAATTGGACATGGCACCAGGAAGCTGAGTGCTGAAAGAATCGAAGGAATCTTGAATTTACCTCCCCCCAAACCAAGAGGGAGGTCAGACAGGAATTACGCCTGATTGGATATTGTAGGTTGTGGATTGATGAATATACTCAAAATGTTAAATTCCTAATTTTTTGGAACCAAACCATCAAAAACACATTAACTAAGTTAATGTTAGAAACTAAGTGGTCCTGGGTGAGGTGTCTTCTGTTAGCCCTCCTACGTATTCAAACACAACCCAGAGCAGACTTAGGCTGTTCTCCCTGTGAGATGTTATATGGGTTACCACATTTAATTACTCAATCAGAGATATCAGCAAGAGAGTGTGGGAATGTTAATGTGCAACAGTATGTGCAGTTAATCGCAGACAGCCTAAAAGGCTTACGAGAGAGAGCTCATTCCAACAAACTCCCCCACTAGACTTCAGCCTTCACAATATTTCTCGTGGAGGCTGGATACTCATAAAATCATGGAAAGAACAATCCCTCACTCCATCATGGGAAGGTCCATTTCAAATACAACTTACCACTGAGATCACAGATCTTTTGAAAAAGGATGGACTCACGTAAAACTTGTTAAGGGACCGGTTCCCCCACCATCTGAAGGGAAAGACCTCCCCCTTAAAGCCTTTCTGCAAAGACTCAGTTTTAAACTATTTCCCTCCAGTTAACCCTGAAGTTTATCCAAGTTAATTACTTCCCTTTTGGTAATCCCTAAAAAAATGACGTCCCCGAAACATAGGTCTATTTTACTCAGTTTTACATTAATTCTGTTGTTTTCGGAGTTATTATTGAATTATTATAATGATGAAAGTTGTACCTTCAACCTCCTAAGAAAATGAAGCCCCTTGCCAAAATTACAGGAGAAAACTCAATATTTAAACAAACCAAGGCCAGAGGGAAGTGAGACTTTCCTGCATCTGTGTATACCATTTGATTCATTGAAGGAAGTGGAACCTGGAAGAAAGACCAGAGAAGTCAGGATGCCACTGACAACCATCAAAGGATTCAGTAACATCTCAACTTTCCCACATACCAACATACAAGGGAAATAAGGAAGAGTATCCTAGTCCTCATGCTATACCTCTGGATCCTATGGTTCCCCCTTACCAAGGCAGAAGACCGAGGTAACAAGTGCTATCATACTGTGTACCAGACCAAGGGAAACTCTTACAGGATCACTCATTCCAGGCACATACTTATGTGAACCCCTTCTGTTACAATTTGACAACACTGAGTACATGCTCGGAATCTGGAAAAAAATACTGGATTGCCCGAAACATTGGGAATTCGAACCAAAAAAGAGATGGAAATGCCCTGATCAGGAAGATTGGCTGTGTTTCAATTTTAATTACATTACCAAGAAGGAAGACTTACTGAAGCAAAAACCTTATGAGATTGATCTGATCTGAGAGGTTATACTAATGGAGAAAGAAAAACAAAAAGAAGAAAACCCATTAATATCTAACAAAAATTTGTTTATCGATCTGGCTGAGCGAATTGGCAAACATCTAAATTTAACAAATTGCTGGGTTTGTGGAGGAACTTTAGAATCTGATCCCTGGCCTTGGCGAGGAGTCAGCATTGGACCCCTTGAATTACTTAAGTTAGATGACCTCCCTACCCAAACTCGAACAGATGATGGTAATTGGGTACTGAAAGATACAGTCCTTGGGAAAGAATGTATCTGGAGAAAGGGATGGAAGTTCACTAAGGAAGTGGGAGAGACTATTTGTAAGAGGTATTTAGTAACTGATGGACACAAAACCTGGTGGATACCAAAAGGACAAGATCCTTTTTGGTACAAAGAAAAGATGAAAAATAAGAATTGCATTTTTCATCCAAATGAACAACTTCACCAGTGCTGGGACTGAAAGAGTCAACCCTATTTGGTACTCCCTCAAATTTCAAAATACTGGACATCTGCCTCCTCCACCCAACCTCATTTTTGGGAAGCTCCTCAAGAACTATATTGGATCTGTGGAAAGAAAGCTTATTCCCAGTTGTCCTCTCATTGGCATGGCATTTGTACCCGGGGAGCTGTTCAACCAAGCTTCTTCTTACCATCTGAGGAAGCTGGAAATAACTTAGGAATTCCGCTTTATGATGAACTGAAAAGACAAAAGACTTTGGGGGCCATAGAGGGGGCCACAAGAATGAGGTGATGAGGAGTGGCCAACTGAGTCCATCCATATGGACCTGCCACTTGGGCTCAGGATGGGAGTTGGGGGTACCAAACCCCTATTTACATGTTAAATGGAATCATTAGGTTACAGGCCCTGATCCAAATCATGTCCAATGAAACCGCGGCAGCTATAGATCTCCTTAACACCCAACAAACACAAACAAGAACAGCAGTGTAACAAAACTGTTTAGCCTTGGACTACCTCTAGCTGAAGAGGGTGGAGTCTATGGCAAGCTTAATATCTCAGACTGCTGCTTGCACATTGATGATAATGGAGAGGCAATAACCAGAATCACCCAGAATATTAGGAAACTTACGCATGTCCCAATACAGAAATGGTACTCCCTTAAAATTTCCGATTGGTGGAAAAATATGTTCACCAATGAATGGTGGAAAAACATAGGAATAATTATTGGACTCTCCTTTGCTGGTCTTATTTTTCTCCCTTGCTTAATTCCTTGTTTTATTCGTCTAATAACCTCAGTTGTCCAAAGTATGCCTCTTATTCAGGACCTACAAGCAAACCAACAGGCCCCACCACAAGTTCAGGAAGTCATGCCTCCACATCAGACACCTGTTCACCAGACGAAGAAGACCAAGAAAAATCACAAAGGAGCCCAGCAAGTTTATGCGAATTTCAAACATCTAAATATTATAAATGAAGAGTTATCCCCCTTCATTTAAAATGCAAAAGCCAAATGTACTGAGGAAAGAGAAAAAAGGGGGGATTTGTTATTCATGAAATTGACTTAATTGGCTTTTGCATGGTTAATTATTTAAGCGTTATAGGTTTGATGGTCTGAAGTAATAGAGAATAGTTACTCAAGTTACTGCAAACGGTTGATAATTACTATTATCCCCTGTTGTTCTCTGTTAGAAATTGTTCAAATGCCCTAGTTGTATGTTTAACACAGATTACAGTTTACATTTCGTGATTATCAGTTTGGATAATTATGCCTGAAGTTATTGATGATGTTAAGTCTAGTCGGGTCGCTCCTCTTGTTGAAGCAGTTACTAATTGCATCTTTTGATTGTGAGTTTAGATAACCCTCTATGAGTGTCTCCCACTCCAGAAGCTTCAAATGGCCCTCACAAAGAGTACCCCAGAAACCATTTTACCCTCCCTCTGAGAGACTGCGGCTTGACTCCATGGCAAGCAGGCATACAAATGAAGATCCTTTTCCCGCCATCCTCTTCCACAAGAGGATGACATCACCCCTTCAGCTGTCTCCTAGCAGCAACAAGCCATTGGTGGGAAAGAATTACATCAGAAATCACCTTGCCAATCATCCAAAGCCTTGGAGGCTGGCCTGTGGACAGACTGTGGGCGTGTCTGGGAGGGAGCAGAGATTTTAAAAGACTCAACACAAGCTGGAGAGCTGTCTTTTTCTCCTTGGACTAGCCACTGCAGAGACCCGACACTGTGACCCTCAGTCCCAGTCTCTACCCAGAGATCCAAGTAAAAGATTTTTGGCTTTGGGCTAGCCAGAGTCAACACAGTGTTGTTAGGTCCCTGCACTGGGAGCCGTAGCCAGTGCAGCTCGACCCCTGCACCCAGACTTTTTTACATTTTAACTTTTTTTAATATAATAAATCACCTGTTTTGGTTCAGAGAAACCAAGAGTTGTTGTTTTTTTTGTTTCTAACTGGACACATGCGCAAAAGAGCCGTGCATCGTGAGTGCATGCGCAGTAGAGCCGGAATGTTTCATTTGTAACAGAGAAAGTGAATTCGTTTGTAACAGAGAAAGTGGTGCCGGCATCCCAGATGATGCTGCTGTAACATCAGGGGGGGCCAAAGGAGCGACAGGTGGTGGCTGCTCCGTAAATTCTTTCTGTTGGTTGGCCAAAGACATTTTTGCAAGTTGCTCCACGGGTGAAGGATATTTTGGCATCAATAAATCATAGGGAGACAGATAGTTAGGCAACTTATAGTCATATAGCGAGAGATAGGACCTTTGAACAGTCTCTATGGCTCCTGCTGGTTCAGGCAGTGCAGGGGACGCCCTGCCCATACTTCCCTCAGTCTCTTCACTTTCCAATAGCCCTGTTTCATCGTAAGCTTCATCCCCTTCTCCCTCAGAACAGGGTACATCTTTTCCTTCTCTTCCCGCCGCCCACTGTTGCAGTATTTCAAATAGCGAGCCCCAGCTATGGGCCAGGCTGATTATGTCCTGGTTTTCAAAAGCAATTTCATACCATAGTCTATTTCCCAGTTCCTGCCAAGTCTGGAGACTGAAGGCAGAGTCAGGGTCTGCCTAGAACTCGTGCTCTTCGGCCCATTTTAAAAATGCGTACAGGGAGTCTGCTCCCATGACAGATATCAAAGATTACCAAGCAGAGAGCACTGTATTTTTCTGTTTCAAGAGTCTGTGTCCCATTTTTCCTGCTTTTCTCTATTACCAGGGTGGTTTGGGCTAGGGTCCATCCCCGTAGCCAGAGTTATCGCCCTAGCTGGGCCGTTCCCCGGATTCTTGGGGAGCACATACCTTTCGAGAGGACACAGGGCCAATGTCTGTGACCAGAGTCTTGAAGTAGTTCAATGGTATCTTTTAAGGGTGCTGCTGTAGTAAACGTTGGGGTCCACCAGCTGTTGCTGTTGAGTTTGGGGACGGTGAAAATAGTGGTGTAAACTTCAGATGAAAAAGCCATTTATTAAGAAAATTTTGCCCTTTATATATCCAGGGTCGCTAGAGCAGGACACAGTTATTAATTCTTGAGTGAACACCTCTCAGCATCATTGGTTAGTTACAACACCACCTAAGAGTAACAAGTTGGAATAACAAGATGTAAAAACACCACCTGCGAAATATAGTTTACAAAAACACGTAAGATGGTTTATATAAACTTATCCTGGTTCTCAGCTCTGTTTGTGAGAAAGCAACTTCTTCTCACATACAGGGCCAGGAGCAGGAAAATTTCTCTTTGATCAAACTTGTCAGTGTCCACACAAACCCACAAATTTCTTAGCATCTGCATTGTCCAGTCATACTCCAGCAGCTCCCTGCACCTCCGTGCAAACACACCATCCAAAAGAGCAGAGACTCCCCCAATCTCTGCTTAAACCTGTAAATTATATCTCTTACTTTGTGTGACTAAAATCTTCTACCACATCTACTGCTGGAGTCCAGGGAAGCCTGAAAGCTTCTCCTGCTCCTCTGGGGGTTCCTTTTATCCCCAGAGCTCCTCAAAAAATGGCTTAGCCAGCGACCTAAGCTTTTGGGAGAAGCTCCCTTCACTTTTGGGAGAACCTGAATGCACCAGAGAGGTTGAAAAGATTTTTGTTTAGTGTACCACAGAGAGTTTAGTTGTAGTTTTAGGTTTTGCTCTATATGTTATATAGAGGAAACATGGAGGTTTTAGGGTGTTGGCCTTTTCTTCTTTCTTCTCCTTTCTTCTTCTTCTCTTCGTTTCTTCTCTGACACCAGTTCCTGAGGTGTGTTGGTTGGTAGAAAGAATTTAGAATAGAAAAGACATATCAATAAAATGAGAGTTTACTGGTGTTGGGAACAAAACAAAATATGTAGAATTTCCTAACTGGTCAACAGTAGATACAAAAGGTAGCTGCTGTTAGCAGCCATTGCCCTTTCTGCAGTCGTGTCCTTGGAGCACACAGCTCATGTCTCCGAGGTTTTGACAAGAGAAAAAACAAACAACTTTGAAAAGCAGAAAAGAAGCCTTGTTTCATCTTTTCGGGACATGGAACACTGAAATAAGCGAGAAAGCTGAGCCAGAGGCCATTGGGGGACAAGTAGCCCCTGGTAATCTACCCTCACATTCTGCCCATCTAATGCCATCTTTCACCTTATCACCGATTTCACATTCATGAATTCATCTGGGAATCCATAGGATCCGAAATATCACCATACCATTTCTTTGGGTCCCACGGCACACCTGCTTCTGCAGTCACTGCATGCACTTTCTTGTGATTCACTCATCCCCTTTTTTTCCCATATTTTTACTGTGCAACACAAACCGCAGCCTTTTCAGCCACAGTCTGGTAAGTGTCCAGCTTATCAGCAAGCAACTTCTTCTCACAAAATCAGAATCTGATTCTGCAAATCACACATTTGTCGCTCCATTTTGGTGTTGCCTTTCCCTAGTCTTAAAATGAAAACCAAAACACTGTTTATGGGAAAAAGGGGTTTTTATCTTGGTATTTATTTCAGGATCCTTGGGTACAGCACTTTGTCCCAGTGGAATNTTTGGTGTTGCCTTTCCCTAGTCTTAA
>VZTN01026460.1:3380-92408 GCA_013400515.1 Erpornis zantholeuca
TCATCCTTTCATTTGGGTTAGACTGATCTCTAAGGCTCAGGTCCATATGGAATATGGATTGAAGTGTCAGTGTGTTTCTTCCATCACTGACAAGAACTAGACTACACCACATAATCTCAGCTTCCAAGCATGGAAAGCAGCGCAGAATTCCCTAGGCTAAAACTGACACTGTGTTTGCTGAGAGATTATGACATCTGGGTAAATTTCTCACTGCAGCTTTTGCATTAAAACATAGAATGGTTTAATATATCTAAACACACTGCAGTGTTACTCAAAGAGTAACAGATTCAGCCTCAAAACTGACATTCACACACCAGTATCAGCACAGCAATGCAGAGCTAAGCAGGGTAACTCATCCTTTCATGCAGATGCACCAAGGAGTTTAGACAAAGCTCAGCACAACTCCCCAGCACTGAACAGCAGAAAAGAGTATCTGAACATAATATTACACTGTGAGATCCTATTCAGCTTGAGGGTATAAGCAAGCTTTATGATGAGGTCATAAAGCAATTTTTACACTGAATTTATGAGCTCATTGTAACAGTCATTTCCAGAAGCCAGTGACCGGTTTATGAGGAGACAGCCTGCAGCAAAATGGGAAACTGAGATTGCAGAGAAGCTCGACTGCAATATTCAAGATTAAAGCACAACAATTGTAAGGCAAACAAGTGGGAAGGGAAGGTTTAAGTATGAGGCTTATAAATATCTGAACAAGGACAGTTCAGAATCAGCAACATGAGAAGCATTGATTTACATTCACTTTCATTTGCAGATACTTTTATTTGAAGACGAGTTTATGCACAGCATGCAGGATTGAAAAATAACCACTACCCCTGAATATTCACACCAGACACCTATTGTTAAATCATGAGTAAGTGACAGCAGAGCGTTTTCACCACACATACAAATTGTTTAAGATCCATCTTTCTTCTTAACTTAAAAACTCCCACTTGCTTCTTACATTAGTCCTTGTCAAACCACTCTAATTGGCACAACTATAAAGCAAATGTAACCCAGCACTCATCCCAAACTGCACCATGAGGGACAAACCAACAGCCTACAAAATTGTTCTGCTGCTACAGGGAGAAACACAAGGATCTTTTAAGGAGGTTCTAGAGAACTCAAAAAGGTTCATAAATATCAAATATTTTGAGACTCAGTATCAAAGGCAACTTGGGATCACCTCTTATGTGCAGATCCCAGCTTGTTTCATTTCAGACAGTGATGTCTGAGCAAAAGCATTTGACAATGAACATAATTCATGTACTCAAAAACACCCAGCCTGAAACAAAGAGAGTCAAATCCAAAACCACAGCAAATTCCTCAAAACTCAGCCAAGAAAACTGGACCACAGCACATTCTAACTGTATCTTTAAATGCTTAATTGACTGAATTGTTTACAGTAACTCCCTGATGCTATGGTTTGGAATTTATCTAGCTTTCATTTTAAGCTACTGGTGGTTCTTATGCTGCTTCCTACTAAAGAGCAGTGTCAAAACAGAGAGAAGTCACAAGTAGAAATGAAGTGTATTACAGAGAGGGAGCGAACATACAAAGCTGGATAAACCATGTTATCACAGAATGACCACCAGTCAGGGGTAATGCAGTCACCTGAACAGGCAAATGCATCTCCTCAGTTTTAACAGGTAATTTTTTCTGGTCATTTGCCCACTACCCACTATGTCTGTCCACACACATAGAGACTTAATTATCTAGANCAAGCAGTTCAAATTACTGGTTTATAGTAGTTTATAGTAGTTGAACTGGGACAAACTCCAGGCACACTACAGGTGCTGTATAGTCATACACAGCAGGCTCAGGACACAGAGACATCTACTCAGCAAAGAACTCTTTGATGGTGTTGGAATTTGTATTCTCTACTCAACATAGTTTTGATCATCTGAATGGTTCTTCCATCACAAAATACCAATGAAATCCAAATTCAACCCATAAACCTGGCAATAGGATCCAGCATGTGCCTTCCCACCACACTGTTTTGCCATACATGTTAAAAACCAAGTTTCTGCTTTACAGCCCTCCAACATCGTAGTAATACTATCACATAAATCATTGGGAACCTGCAACTTCTTGGTTGCCAGGACAACTGATTGACAAGTAAAAAGGGCACCAAAATGCTTTTTTCTTCATGTATTTAGTGCAAAGTTCTGCATTTCTGGATTTTTAGTCCTATCTTGAAGTAACATTCCCCTTGCTGCCGTGACTCAAAAGTGTTTACAGGTTGGATATCCTATACAAACTGAATTTAAAAATTAATGTTGGACATTTTACTCACTTAAATAGCAAATTATTCCCACAATCATATTGATTAATAAACAATTGGGAAACACCTTGCTATGTCATAAAATACAGACTTTAGTAATTTTTTAACACCCTTCCTATGCAGCAATCATGTTTTCTGTGCTGCAGAATCAAATGATGATGAATTAGCTAGTGCTAATGGTCCAAAAGAAACACACTTACAAATTAACAGTTTCACCTGTTTCTTGCTCAGATACAATTGTGAATATTCTCACTGTGAAGGAAGGAAATTCACAGGCAAAGCAAGTCACTGAGAAAAGCAGAGCCTGTGTTTGCTTCTCAGCCAAACACACGTGAAGCTAAACATTACCACGTACAACACTCTAATTCCTGATGGGATGAGCTGATGCAGAACACAGATCGGTGCAGGGAATGTATCAAATACTGCACTAAACACAACATTCACCAAAGCTTGCGAAGAGACCAATAAAGTGCTGCAGTCCATATTTTTACAATCTTTCTTATTTTAATCTTAAATTATATCTCCTTCAAATCAGGCCATTATGAAGCTAAACTTATTTTATGCTCAAAACACATTTACACCTTCAACAGGGAACATCTGTCAGAAAAAGCAAAGAGCAGCTTAGTACGGGGCTCTTGGTAAGCAAAGCACAGCTTCCACCTACACAACTGTTCTTCCACCCTGCTACTTTTATTTACTTTTCTTTTGACTTTCTCAACTATTGTTTTATTACTTGTATGCACACCACTAAAAAAACTCACTGCAAGAAAGCCAAGAATTCATAGAGAAGCACCTTCCTACAGAGTAAATAGCACGAGAAAGCACCGTGAGGTGAGCTGACAGCTCCCCCAGTACACCACAGCCATAACCAACTCTGCAATTTCCACTGTTAGCCTGATCTTTCTTCACCTTTTTTGTTTGTTGGCTCTAATATAACAAAACATCAAGCTGTGCTGAAGGAAACCAAAGGGAAATATTTATGAGACAGGGAAACCTTTGTTTTTTAATCACACAACAAACCAGAGCACAGTACAGCGAAAAACCACAGGATTTACTTCTTCTGATGTCATTCCCTTACCTTGACATGACTGAAATCACCAACTTTGCTGCTTTCTTGGGGATTAAGAGGTTTGGTCTCCACTCTTGGTTTGACAACCTGCCGGAAAGGACTGGAGAGTGGGAGTCCACTGACACTGATTCCATCTGAAAAACAGAATAAATGGAATTACTTTTGCTTATCTAATGCTATGCTTTGTTCCAATTTAATTTATATCTGTATTATCAAAGGAAGAGAAATTACGCAAAAAGTAATATTAACCTTTTATACAAAAAGACAAAACAAAAGACAAAGATTGTTTGGCTGTTTCTCCCAGGACACTAAAGCTATTGGAACTCAAACACAACAAAAACTCAGTGAAGATTGCAGGGAAGGATGGAGACTACATTTGAAATATCACAATGTCAGAGTTAACAATATAAAAATAATTTTAACATTTACAATATTAAAATAAAGAAAAAGTTTGTGGATTTCCATGACAGTGATCCTACCAGCTCCTTAGGATCTTTAAATTACTTTCTGGTATGAGGATTTCTGTTTCAACCATATATTGTAGGAAATGACAGAAAATAGAGATGTCACGTTTTGTACAGTTGCTGATGTAAAAGTAAATGAAATAATTCTCATTTATAAAGGAGGCAGAATGGAAACTTAAGGTTTCCATTGTAAAAGTTAACAAAAAAGCTTAAGAAATACCCTGAGAGGAACCCCCAGTTTGGTGTTTACTCCCAGTCTGGGCACTGGCACATAGGATAGCAGCAAGATACAACACAACAACTTAACAGTGTCTGTTATTGCCAACAAGGTGGAACTTGAAGGTAAATAAATGCACTGCAGCATATTTGGGGTCCTCAGCCCAACCAAGGCTACATTCTCAGCATAAAATGTGAAAATTACTGCTGAATCAAAAGAGAAGAACAAGAAAATTAAGCTTTAACATACAGTAAAGCTATATTCACTATTTGCTATTATTTAGATTTACATCCAAAGAAGAGCAGGACTTTGCTCCTTGAAGCTGCACAGAGCAACTGCAATCCACAAACACCAATTAAATACCAGCAAGGTCTCATGTACAGCATCATAAACATACAGCTAAACACACAAGAAACACCAAACTGTTACACAAAACCCAAACATATTTCCTAAATTGCCCCTATGAAATCTGGACATGTTGAGGATACGTTCCTCAAAAGAAGAAACCATAAGAACAAGATGGAATATGAAAGGGGTTTTGCTTCATTAAACTTTACAGGTATCCAAATGAGAAAACAAAGGGAGTACTCCCATATTCCCTTACTTGCAACTTCCTTCACTAAATAGTTCCAAAATACACCTTAGCACTGAATAAATATCCTGTTGTATCAGTTCCTGGGTGTCCTGGGTTATAATGTAAGATGTGTCCAGAGGGGTGTATTCTATTACCACCTTCAGGTTTCTGTTAAAACCAAGTGGGACAGCACTCCCTGCCTCCTCCCTCTGTTAATAGCCCATCAGTGCCCTGCACATGACTCAGAGATAACTGGCTCCGAGACTATCTCCTGTTAATGGCCCATTAGGCTTTATCTCATGACTCACCATCTCATTGTGAGATACTCCACCCAGGGGGAGGAGCCAAGCATCCCACCTTGGATATAACTGAGGCTCTGGGACTACAACTTTAGCTTTCTTCTCCACTGGATTCCCAGCAGATAGGAGCTACATACCTTCCAAGGAAGACCAGAGCCTTTTACTGGATCACTGCCTCAGCTGAACTGCATCCATCATTTCAGAGGACTGCAGCCACCATCCCTTTGGACTGCTACTGCTACCCTGACTAACAGGGTGTCAGGTTGTATCTGGCTCTGCCAGTTTAAACCAGTGTGTTTATTTTCTTTTGTTTCTTTTTCTTTCCTTTTTCTTTCCCTGCCTTTATTCTAATTTTCTTAATAAATTGTTATTCTGACTTGGTGCCTCCCACTGGTTTGTCTTTTCAAACCAAAACACTGGGGGAGAGCAGGACAGGAAGATGAGAGCACCCTGCCCATGCAATGCAGCAGGACCATGAACGAGACAAAATACAGGCTAGGAAAGCCACTCTTTAAAAATGAAAATTAGAAGTTTTAATTGAGGAAAAATATTCTTCTCCAACTGATGAATGATTTTCACTAGTTCTATATTTAGAACAAAAACTGACACTGACTGGTGCATAAAATTGCAAATTAAAACATGAAAAGAACCAAGTATGAAAATCTGCATGGCATTAGTCAGATTTTCCAATTTTTGTGTGGCATGAGCTTTCTTTTCTTTGAGAGAGGAACAGATAATACCTAAAACAACATCAGAGGCATACAACTGATGCCTGTCTTAATTATTTAATCCTTTAAAACCCCATTTTATTTTTATTGTCTATGAGGCAAAAAGACAATAGTTTAAACATTTTCTCTGAGAAGAAAAAAAATTTTAAATCTCTAAACTGTATCTGAAAACAGAGGTTTTCTAGCAAAGGAGACATCAGGATAAAAGGGAAGTCCAAGGTAACCTCTGTCATGGTTGAACTTTCTGCCTCTAGTCTGTGGCACTCTCACAGAGTCAGTGCCAGGCACTTTGTTATGCTGCAAACAACAGCCCCTCACAGCCTGGTCTGCTCAAGACAACTTCTCTGCCAGAGGACAAAAAAACCTCATGTTCTGCTGCAAACAATTTATTTTTTAAATTATTTTGGTTTTTCTGTTCTTTGACCAGGCAGCAATGGTAAAAAGACCTTGCCCAGCTCCTCTGCAATACAGTAAATAGTCAGAATGGGGGAAATCCTGTAAAAACCCTGGTAGGCTGCAGAACTTAATGATGGCAGGAGAAAACTGAGCATCAATGAAGCAGTTCTCCAGAAGTTTTACATTATTGATATTTACATTTTTTGTGATTTCTCTCATTATATTTAGATATTTTATTTTCTCTCATTATATTTAGATAAAGATGAAGATGCTAAATCCTCCATAGTTTTCTTTTGTTAATCCCTACTATCAAACAGCCTGAGCAGTCTTGTACTATAAAAAGAATAATTGTCTTTCTACTTTGTCCAGAAATTTTCCTAATTTCAACAATCCACATTGAGTATTTCCATGGTAACAGCACATGGCCAACATTTTTCTATGGTAACTGCAAAAACACAGCTTGCCTTTCCAACATCCCAGTCACTGCTGTCACAACAGAGCAAAATCTCTCACCAGCATTTCCTCTCTCCTCTCAAATGTTAAGTAAATTGTCAATTTAACTTCATTAGCCACTTTCCCAGCACACTGCACAGACAAATCCCACACAATTTCTCAGTTGAATGAGGGAAAGTGCATTCAGGGAGTTAAACCTGTAGATTTACAACATGGTTACTGAGCACTGAAGCGAGAGGTGGCATGGGACAGCTCCTGTCCCGTGTCACACTGTGCTGTGCAAGGATCACTGGCCTGATCCAGGGGACAAAAATGGATATATTTTTACAACAGGTATATCACAGCTACAGAGGTCTCAATTCAACAGCAAGGAAACACTTAAAAACTGTTCCACTGACAGGAGGACACAACAGAGGTTGGGATTCTGAGGCAGCGTCCAGGCAAATCGATGTCACACAAGATGGAAACAGTGGAAGATTTCAGGCTGAAGTGCTGCTTCTTTCCAGGAGAATTTCATACATTCCAACAGCAGTGCAGACCTGCTTCCTGCAGCTTCATGAACAGAAGCACAGGGACCCCAAGAGGGGCAGGAGGAGGAGGAATCACAGAATCATTTAGGTTGGAAAAGGCCGCAGAGATCATTAAGTCCAACCTACACCACCACATCAACCAGACCAGAGCACAGAGTGCCACGTCCAGTCTTTCCTGAAAGAAAAGGTGACTCCACCACCACCTTGGGCAGCCCATTCCAGGGAGGGCAGGAGGGGCTGCTGGCCCAGAGCAGGGATTCCCCCCACAGCCCGGGGCTGTTTCCCAGGAGGATTCTGCCCCTCTGCTCTGGTGAGATCCCACCTGGAGTGCTGCGTCCAGCTCTGGAGCTCCCAACATCAGAAGGACATGGAGCTGCTGGACCAAATCCAAAGGAGGCATCAGAGATTATCCAAGGGCTGGGACACCTCTGCTCTGGAAACAGGCTGGGAGAGCTGGAGCTGTGCAGCCTGCAGAAGAGAAGGCTCCAGAGAAAACTTGGAGCCCCTTTAAGTGCCTAAAAGTGGTCCAAGAGAGCTGGAAATGGGACTTTTTGCAAGGCCATGGAGTGATGGGAAAAGGGGATGGCATCAAACTGACAGGGAGAAATTCTTTACCCAGAGGGTGGTGAAGCCCTGGCAGAGGTTGCCCACAGAAGCTGTGGATACCCCATCCCTGGAAGTGTTCAAGGCCAGGTTGGATGGGGCTTGGAGCAACCTGAGATAGTGGAAGGTGTCCCTGCCCATGGCAGGGAGGTGGAACAAGTTGAGCTTTAAGCTCCCTTCCAATCCAAACCATTCTATGATGCTATAGAATCCATTCTATTCTACAGAAAACATTCTATAGAATCCTAGAGTTTTTGGAAAGTACACAGCTTGATCATAACATATGAAAACTAAATGCCACCTCATCCCATTTGTTCATTTTGTCAATCCTTCCCTGATTGAAATTTCAAAACAAAAACCTCTTGGTAGGCAACATCTCATAAGAACACTGTAACAGCTTTAAAGTACTTTAAACATGCAGAAAAATAGAAAAAACAACTAGAGACAGGAGACAGACTCTGCTTGCTGAGCTTGAATGCTTCTTTTTTCCCCATAGAAAAAGAGAACTGTATTCTCATGAAGTGTGCAGAATTCTAGAAACTTGCTGTCTGCAGGAACAAAGTATAGAATAATACCAGAATACAGAGTTTGAGGCAATATAATCCACTTCACCCTTCGCACTTCAGGTGGGCACTGAGATTCAGCTCCTTCCCTCTCTCAAGAACAGGCTCAGGACTGTCACAGGAGGGACCCCAGGTAGCAGCAATCCAGACAAAGTTTCTGGGAATGCATCAGCTCCCTGGCTCCCAGGAGCAGGGCACAGGTGACACGCACCAGACTTGAGCACTTCTTTGAAACCCCCTTACTTTTGAAAACTATAATTAACAGTAACAAATGTACTTTAAGGATTTATGTCCTGAGGTTGCTAAACTGAACTAAAATTGGAAGATAAATTTACAATAAGGGTGAATGCAATGAAAGAGAACAAATGAAGTGTAAAGAAACTCATAATAAACACTAGAGATTATTTATACAGATTACAATAGATGCTAAAAGAAAATCTTCAGCAAAGGAACAGCCTAACAGGTTGGCAAGTTTATTAGCCTGTATGTGCCAATAATCAGTTTATTCTCATTTCTCTCACATCTGTCTTAGCTATTTACATTGTAAAGATCTGGGATCTGAAACACCAGCTCTCTGTGTATTTGT
The DNA here is from genome assembly GCA_013400515.1 of Erpornis zantholeuca. Classification (NCBI taxonomy): domain Eukaryota; kingdom Metazoa; phylum Chordata; class Aves; order Passeriformes; family Timaliidae; genus Erpornis; species Erpornis zantholeuca. The sequence continues at coordinate 12,144 of VZTN01026460.1, forward strand.
CTGGTGGCTGCTACAACTGCTATAGGCTGAAGTACTATGGCACTTATGTACTGTTAAAAAAATCCCACCCTATATTAGTCAAATCATGAGACAAGATTATTTATCTAGTTTAAAAGACAGCTGGATGAGAAAAAGTCACCTTATCTTCTGTAAGTACAAAAGTTGGAATTCAATAATAATTTTGTAGAAAAAATTCTTTAAAAATTATGAATATTTCTTTAAGTTACACAGTGATGAATCTATGGAGGACACAGAAGCATTTGTATTTTAGAAAATAAAAGGAAAAAACCTCATTTACTCATTTTAACAGTACAAGTAAACTGACATCTTCAAACTGCAGAGACAAAAAAACTTCTTAGAAATGAAGTCACTTCAAGAGAATACGTGGAATGATTAAATGTTATAAAGGCTACCAAGCAGAGTAGCATGGAAATGATAATAGTGAAACATCTCTGAGGACCCCATCATCATCATCAGTGATACCATTATCCTAATAGAGTCCTCCAGGCTACTTAGTTTCTTGGAAGACCTGGCAAGAGAACATTTAAATTCCAAACCAAGTATCATTCCAACAAAAAAAATGTTTTGTCTATACACTATGTAAGTGCATGGACATTTTGAAGTAGATAAAATCTGTCCATTTCAGCAGAAAAACAACAAAGCGAGGATGAAATATGCACTGGTCTTACATACCAATATTAAAAAATATTCAAGATTAGTGCTTCTGGAAATACACTGTTATTTCTGTGCAACCTTTTCCCCCCGCAGAGAAGGGAAGACTTAAGGCATAGATTTGCTTCTCTCTCAACATGTAATTAATTAGTTCCTTTGATGAGTTTATGAATTTAAATATTCTCACACTTGTCTTTAGGTTCCCTTCACAGGGAATAAATGAACATTAACATTCTATATAATGAAGTACTCACTGTAAATTAATTCACTAACTTTGCAAAACACTGTCCCCACGTAACAGGAGCTTTTTTAAAAGCCTCAAACAAGTCACCATGTACAATATAATCCAGAAAGAGCAGCTATTGTTCTTACCCCACTTAGTGTCAGGGAAAGGCTGAACATCTGAAATTACAGTATAATAGCTGGAAAGGAGCATTCATAATGCTCTTAATGTGTGTATCCTGTTGACCTTTTTACTCACCTTAACAGATGACAGAGACCTCAGAGCTTCAGCTCCTTGCAACTGGCTGTACCAAGCAGAGAGAGGGCTTACCCCTGCCTCACCCAGAGCAACAACCTCAGAATCAAATTAAACATGCACATTGACCTTCCCAGCCAGAGAACCAAGGACATGCAGAGAAGGAACCCTGAACTATCCAGCTGAGGGACAAGAGATCCAAACTTTCACTAGGATTTGAAGCAAACAGATCTCCTGCATGGATCTCCCAAATCCTGGTCAACTGGCTTTAAGACATGGACTCACAGAATTGTTAAGGTTGGAAAAGAACTCCAAGATCATCATGTCCAACTCTCAACTCAGCACCACTGTCCTGTTCACTAAACCAAGTCCTCAAGTGCCACATCCACACATTTTTTGGGAACACTTTCAGGGATGGTGATTCCACCACCTCTCTGGGCAGCCTGTTCCAATGTTTGCCAACTGTTTCAGTGAAAAACGTTGTCTAATATCCAATCTAAACATCCCCTGGTGCAACTTGAGCCCGTTTCCTGTCATCCTATCTTTTGTTACCTGGGAGAAAAGACCAACACCCAATAAAATGTCAAAATTCAACATAAATAAATGGGAAAAAGCAATCCTAAACTTGCATGTGCAGTAAGAGTCTCTCAGCATATTGTTCCTGTTGAGGGGCAAGATCATGAAGATACCATTCAGACATTCATGAATCTCCCAAATCAATGTTCAGCAACAGTCAAAAAAAAGCAAACTATAAATTGTACATTACCTCCTGATTATAAGGACAGTAATATAAAACAAAATAAAGAGCACCATTAGACCACTATAGAAACACACAGATCACCTTTCAAATAGTGTGTACAGCCTCCCTCAAACCTACAGAGTTGAAAGACTTCCAAAGGGACAAGGCTGATGTGTAGAACTATTTCCATAACAGGAATGACTAAGCCAGGTAGAAATCTCCAGTCTGCTGTGACACTACCCTGAGGAAATGCATCAAATCACTGCAGAAACCATGTTTAGATGATGCCCTGTTACCTCTCTCTTGAAATACAAAAACCTGGAACACAAGGACACCAGTAAGTGCAAAGCTGCTAGAAAGTAATTTGTCTGTGACTCTTCTTGCCACAACAGGTTGTAAGTGCTGACAGCAAGAATGAAGAATTTTAGGAAAGAGAAACCCACTAAGGATGACTAACAGTGCCTAAAACCAGAGAAACCATATTCAGCCCTGGAAGCTCCCGAGCCAACAACAGTTGGAGGACAAAAGCCTAGAGGAAAGCAGAAGTATGTGCACAATTTTTCCTGTATTCTACCACTGGAATCTGCTCTTAGACACTGCTACAGTCAGGATATTGGACTGGATGGTCACTGACCTGATCCTGTATAGCCACTTGTGGTTTTGCTTCCTTTAATCTACAAAAACACCCAAAATTTGTGTGTTGTCTGTGAGACAGCACACCATCAACACATGTCAGCAGTTCTGATTGATAACCTGGTTTACTTTCCAATTAGATAAATTTGCATCATCAGAAACATCAGTAATTTATCCCTTCTGCACCACTGACTACAAACAGCACAAAAGTAAACAATTCCAGCAACGAATGAAAAGACATGAAAGTAAAAATTGCCTTGTTAAAGAGATTACTTTTAAGAGACAGAAGTATTTTGATCATCATTGTAAATGTGGTTGGTCTTCAAAAGAAAAAGGTAACACGGCTACCCTATGATTAAAAGTCATGTCATAGCTGCCATTGATTTTTCTATCTCTTTACTGTTCTTCCCATCAGGCTCTCACCTCCTCTTTGGAAAGTACAGCATTTGTAAAGTTAAAAGCCATACATAAAAAATAAAGTAGCAACTAAATTGTCAATATACTTAGCATGTCTAATAACACTTTCAAAGGACACAGAGTACATAGCACCCACAGATACCAAAGTTCCAACAAAGCATTACTCCTTTATCATCACTGAATGAGGGAAAGTTGAATTGCTTCAGCTACACAACCTTTTAGAGAAGGAGGAGGTAATAGTATGGTAAAAACGTTGTTCAAAGGTCTTGTTCATCTGTGGTCCCACAAGAGTTGGATACAGAGGCTGAAATCCAAATCCCAAGTCCCACAGCTGCTCAGTATCTATTCCAAGAAGTATGGTCCTCTCCTACAGAATATTTTGGATTTATGCTATTTCATGTGAAAAGCTCCTAGACAAGTGCAGCTTCAGAGCTTTTTGGACACTAGGCAAATGAAGGAAACCTTATATATGTGTGTAAATATATCTATATATACACATCTACTATAAAATTGCACTTCCTATCAAGGGTATTTCTCAAAATCTCAATTCCCTGGCACCTGTGTTTCCACAATGTCAGGGTGTGCTCTTTGTCCACTATCAGTATTTTCAACAAGTTCTAAACTAGACCTCAGTGCAGCAGCACTGTAGGGTTTGTGCAGTTAAGTCTTAAAATATGTTTAAAAGATCTTATTTTACACTAAGGAGGTTTCAAAACCGAAGAACTCTTTCAGTCATTGCTAACAATTACTGTAATTTTTGTCTAAATGCATTTGCCAGGTAACTCACACAAATCATTCCTATTCAACCTGAACAAGCTCTGCCTGTAATTTTGTTGTATCTTTCTATACTGAAAGATTACTTACAATGGTAATGCATACCTGCAAGTGGATCCCGGGAAAAAATCCAAGTAACAGACAGATTTTAATACAGGAATATCTTGTTTTGTCAAGTTAATTTAATCAGTGTCAACATATCAGACAAACAAAATAAATACAGACTACGGTAATTACTCCAGCAAGACTGTGTTTATTATAAAATGGGAATCCTTATTACAAGTACCTGCTACTTGTAATTCCAAATAATTCTAATAGAAGCAAACACTGCAGCTTCCTTTTATTCAAAATAACTTTAAGCACAAGAGACTTTCTCTGCAGTACAAACATTAAGGGGATTATGCCTTAAATTTCAGTCTGTCACTTTAGCAAAACCACACTGAGCAATCATTCAGATTCTACAAACCTGGATAATTAAATAATCAACTCAATGCTATTTTTCCTTAAAGACCACTAAGGTTTGTGATTTATTGTTCTTTGCCTTCATAAGATAGGGATAAAAAGAGATACCTCAAAAAAACTGCCAAAAATACTTTAAAAGATAGCAGGGCAAGGTCTCATGATGGGGAAGTTGGGCCAGACTCTCATGTCCACAGCTGTCTCAAAAATTTGCCCTTCAATCTGTAGAGCTCAGCCAAGGGTTGTCTTTGCTTTACAGGACACGAACATTCAAACACGCAGCCACATCACAAATCAGTTTAACACAAATGGCACAGCAGCTAGAAAAGTGTTTCCAGCAGCACATACATCCCTCCTAAGCAAGGAGAAATTAAAAACTCACCATCACTGAGATCCTGCAGAAGGTTTTCTTGGCATGAAAAGTCCAGCTTCACTTTAATGTTTACAATAAATGTTGCAATCTTTCCAGGTTTTAGAGGGAACTGACAGAGGGTGTCTTCTAGATTCCAACTCAAGAAATCTCCATACAGCTTCTCTGTATCAAAATAATTAAATATTTCATGAGCATAAGCCCTGCATTAAGGAAGTTTCAGTTTTGAACAGCTGTAGAGAGGACTAACCAATTTGTCAGGTCCTGTTTAAAATCTAAAATATTCAGAATTATGGTATTAAAAAATAATGTAGCACTAGAAAGATAGAGAAGTTACTGGGTACTGACACTGACCTGGAATCACACAGATTACAAAATATGAATTTACATATTCAAAATATGAATTTAAGGGAAGAAGACCACTACCAGAAAAAAAAAAAAAAAGTCCACAGTAGGCAGCATTAAATTTAAACTCTAAATATAGCCTGCAGGGTTTCTATAAGTTCATGTAGTTTTGAATCCTACATAGTTCAGCTCAGGAGGTGTCACATGAATGCAGAGCACTTTTCATCAAAATATACCAAACTTAATCAGCTGAAATTCTGAAACAGCTGTAACATCACAATTCAGTTATTTATTGAGTAATGGAGAAGACAATGAGGACTATTGTCTTTCATCTTATTATAAAGTCCTTCCTTAAAGCTGAGAAGCAGCTTTTTACTAGACCCAAACATTAGGGATGCTGCCCGACAGGATTAGTCTGTGACAAAAGAAAATTTGTTTAATAAATTATTTATCATTGGCTCATATGAGATAAGGGATCTGTAATTATTAAGTCCTCCTTTGTAAGCCTGGCATACTAGAAAATAAAACAAGGGGGGGAAAAAAACCAGAATTTACTGTTCATCTACACTGGGTCTTCAGTTCTGGCCAGGATCAACCCCAACCCCCCCCTCCATAAATTCATTCATATATGTAAGACCATACAGTGCTAAATACTACAAGAAAGTCTATTGATACATAAAATAAAAGTCATGGTTTGACTGGAAGAGTCCTAAAAATATATTAATTTATTACATCAATGTATGTTATCTCCAAAGTATATTGGAAATTCTTCTAAAAGCTCATTTAAACACCATTTGAACATAGCTTTGCATAACAGGAACCACTGAAAGTCACAGAGTTCATCTCTACATCCTCCCTTGATAAGAGGATACTTGATAAGAGCAAGGTAATTAAAATCTGCTGGGATTTCAGAACCTTTCCAAAACCATCATCTAAGATTCACGTGAGAGGGAACAGGGTGGGCAAACTGCCTCAACAACTCCAACCTGGAATAAAGGATCTTTTAAAAACAGCAATCAGAATTCCAGATTATGTCCAAATCACATTGATTTGCACAGAAACTTTTGGTTTCCCCTTCTAGGGAAGGAGAAAACAAAGAGTATTTTTCCATTATCTTCTACCTAAACAAGAACAGCTTTGCCTGAAATATATTCTTCTCACAGACCTCCAGGTGTTGTGCTGTCTTTCCCCATCAAATCAATTGTACAGATTTCTTTAGAAAACCAAAGATAAGGTAAAAATAAAAAATCCTCCAAAGAATTGTTTCCTTGCAGTCACCTCCACCTCACCTAATGATTTAGCTGGAATCATATCACCATTCTGATTATTTCTTCTACTTTCAAGAAAAAAATTAGGTTGCTAAGTATGGCAATCTCTATCCCCTTTTTCTGACAAGTAAAAATCTAGTATGCAAAAGGAATGTTTTCCCTCAGTGTAAATAAAGATGGACATATCCCAAGCAGTGGAGCACCAAACTGTTTCCAAAATGTGTTTTCATTAAGAAATTTATTTGAACACATTACAAGTGAAAAGACTTGAAGTGAGAATAGCCCTTGCAGATACTTTCTAATTAACACCAGTAATTACAACACAAGATCCTAATGCTTGGGCTGGAAGTTAAGCTGTAGAGAAACACATAATTTATATTTATCTGACACTGCTTATAGTTTAACAATGATGACCCTGTTCAGTAATCACTATTACAGTGAATTATACTCTGGTTTCAGACCTTTCAGTTCAGTAGAAGGCTCATTGAGGGCAAGCCTGCATTCAGTTCTTTCTCAAGTCCAAAATCTGTGTTTAGCAAACACCTGAAGTTACAAGCAACTGTTATCAGGAGTTGTAAATAGCAACCTGTTTCATCATTTTACTGGATACTATATCACTAAAATCCTAACAAATATCACGTAAAAGCTTACCCAGAAACCAACTTTGGGTTATCCCAGGCCAATCTAACTTTTAACAGATTTTAAGGTCTGCCAAAGAAAAAACCCACACTGACATTTCACATAGAGAAACTTAATAGAAAAGTTTTTTGAGAATCTCAGTTCTTTTCAATCTTAAATCCCCTGGTAAATCTGGCTTTTTGCTATAGTTTATTTTATAAACTCAAAATAATTATCAGTTCTAAATGCACAAGCATTGGCATTCATATATTTTAACTTCTCCTAAACTTGGTCAATAGAAATGAACCTGCAGGACTTGTTATGTTCTTTACAATGTGACACCACACCAAGGAAAAGATTTATTGCACAGAAGTAATTGTGCTCAGAGAGGTGAGAATATGTGAGAGGAACAACTCTGCAGGCACCAAAGATCAGTGGAGAAGGAGGGGCAGGGGATGCTGCAGGCACCAGAGCTGAGATTCCCCTGCAGCCCAGGGAGGAGGCAGGAGAAGGACTCCTCTCACTGGACAGCAGCAGGAACGTGTGATGAACTGACTGTAACCCCCATCTCCACCTCCCTGTGCCACTGGGCAAGAGGATGTAAAATCTGGGAAGAGGAGTGGAGGGGGGAGGTGGTTTTAAGATATATTTTATTTCTTATTATCCCATCCAATTTTGTTAGCAATAAAATTCAATTAATATCCCCAAGTTGAGTCTGTTTTGCCTGTGGCAGTAATCACTGAGTGATCTCTCCTGGTCTTTAACTCATGAGACTTTCATTATATTTTCTCCCCTCTGGCCATTTGTGGAGGTGAGTGACAGAGCAACTTTGATGGGTGTCTGGCATCCAGCCAGGGTCAATCAACCACAATAATCCAACTCCAATTTGAAAGAATTTACAAAGTTTTCTTTAGCTAAAAAAAGGTAAATAGATCTCGTCCTGGATATTCACAGCTCTTCCTGAACCTCAGAGTAGATTTGTGGTCTGGCAGATGTGTTCAAAGGCCATGGGAAGAATACAGCTGGAGAGGTGAACCTGTTTCTCTGTTTAAATTCCAGAGGTCAGGCACTTCTAGGAAAGATCAATGAGGATTTGCTTCATCCAGGTTCATTCAATTTGTGTAGCTAGGCTCACCACTTGTGCTAAGATTGCCTGGTGGGCTCTTCTCAAGTCTCAAGTTGGAAAACATCAGGGTTATATTTGCCCCTGAGTAGATCAAATAGATGATTTATCAAAGCCTTTGGACTGCACTCCCTTAACTGAGACATACCAAGCTTCTAACTGCAACCAAAGGGTGGGAAGGCATACAGCTCTGCAGAGGTCATCTTTCCAAAAAAAGGATTAAACTGTCTGATCCGGTGAGGGACAGTGTAAGGTGACACAGAGGGGACCCAGACAGTATGGACATGTGATGCCCAGCCTGGCTCAGGGGTGCAGTGAGACACTAAAAGCCATGACAGACATGTCTATTGTAGCAGCATGACAAGTCCCTCTTGCTGAGCTGCCTCAGGATCTGTTCCGTAACACACGGCTGCTGAAGGACTCGAAAACCCTGTGATGCCCTTTATGAACTGCACAGGGGGAGCTGCAAGTTCTTATTTATCTGAGGTGGAGTGGATAAGTAAGAGTTCCACTCTTATTTATCAGAGTGGAAAACCCAAAGAGCTGCACCTGAGAGTGACAGAAGAGAGGAAGTAAGGGAAGGCAAGTGTGAAAGTCTTACCTCCTGAGGTTCTCATTAACATGACACCACTAAAAACAATGCCAGAGAAGCTGACTTCCTCAAGGAAAGAGACCGGCTATAAATGCTAACATAGCAAGGGAGGGGGGTCAGGTCACTGCACTGCAACAGCAAATCCCATCCAGTAATTCCAACAGTAAAAAGGAGGATGTTTGCCATTTACAACACTCCTCTTTGTGCTAAAAGCTGTGGCTCCAGAAACAGAAAGTAGGGAAATGGGTCAGGCAGGCAGCAGCTGCAAGACAAGCAACTGCCAAGACAAAAAGAACCAAAGGAAATCAGGTGAAACACAGGTTGACTGAAAGCTCTGTGCATTTGGCTGAAATGGGACAACAGCTTCTCATGGGCTCCTGAGCTGACAGGCAAGCTGTGGTCAGGTAGATGAAGGTGACCGCCAGCTTTCAAGGAGACCTTGAGCAGTTTGAACAGGCACATTTCAGGGGGGAAGAGTACAGAACAACCAAGAGACAAATTCTTAATACACTCTGGACAGTTCATAAGTGCCTATATCCTCTCAACTTGATGTGTAACACCAAGAGTTTGCGATGCTGTTAGAGATGGTTTAATGTCATGTCCCCATGAGTTCCATGCATGTATTCACTGACCAAACAGAGCTGCTGACTTGCAAAACTTCAGTTCCCTGCTGACCACCACAATCCCATGTCATTGCACTGTCAGTCCATCCTTATGCATTTGTTTAAATTGATGGTCATAACTAAAATGGAAGAGAACTAAAATGAAAAAAAAACTAAGGTCCGTCCCCAACACAAGAAAGACATGCTGGACCTGTAGACATGAAAGACCTGTTGGAGAAAGTCCAGTGGAGGTCATTAAGTTGATCACAGCACCTCTGCTATGAAGACAGGCTGAGAGAATTGGGGTTGTTCATCCTGGGAAAGAGAAGGCTCTGGGTAGATCTTAGAGCCCCATCCAGTGCCTAAAGGGGCTCCAAAAGAGCTGGAGAGAGACTGTGGACAGGGAATGTAGTGAAAGAACAATGGGGAATGGCTTCAAACTGACAGAGGGCAGGTTTAGCTTAGGTAGTGGGAAGAAATTCTTTACTTCTGAGGCCCTGGAACAGGTTGTCCAGAGAGGCTGTGGATGCCCCATCCCTTGAACTGTTCAAGACCTGGCTGGGTGAAGCTCTGAGCAACCCAGAATAGTGGAAGGTATCCCTGCTCCAAGGTCTTTAAAGTCCCTTCCCACCCAAACCATGATACTTTGCAATGCCTTCATGCAATCACATTTGAAATAACATAATTACTGCATGCTTAATGTGGACCTTTAGTTCTTCTGCCATGGACAGTCTCTTTTCCAGTGCTTTACACTGTTTCCACAGCACAGTCATGTAAAAAGTCACACTTATATAAGTTTTGGTTTTTTTCTCCAGTAACACAGTTCATCAAGCACACAGTTCCAAATACAGGGCTGCATTTCACTTCTGTGAGACAATGCAAGAAACTGAACATTTCTGCTTGACAGGACCCTGGATCACCTTAAGTTCTGCTTTCAAAAGAAAGTTAAGATGATTTCCAGAGGTCCCTGCCCACACAGACATTTCTGATTGTATGATTCTGATGGCACAATTCTCACACTGTCATTCAGTGCCTCTCAAAAATCACTCTTACTTCTGTTTTTCTGAGATAGAGATTTAAGTTGCATTTTTTTTGGAGTATGCATGCTTATGGCTTACTCATCAGAAATCTTCCTTTTTCTGATAGACAATTATTAAGCCTAATAACTTCTAAGACACTGTCAGATACGTAAAGGGGCTTCATCGTAAACATCTTCTATAGAGAAAGAAAATACAGGATGAACTACAGTTAAAAGTTTTACTAAACTTACAGGCGAGTCTATCAACTCTTCTCCTTTTCCCCCACTGTTTTTAACAAGAGTTGTCATGAAGAGATGGTAGTTTTAAAGTGAACATAAGTCTCTTTCTCAACACTGTGAACCCATTAACTGTGTGATGTTACATACAAGAATTCTGATTCTTGTGTGATTCATAGGCCCATATATTCAACCATTTAATAAATTTCATTCTATAAATTTCTCCATTTCACCTGAACGCTGTATTTGGCCTCCCCATTCCATACACACAGCCCCTGGCCCAGGAGGAGCATGTTGGAATTTCTGAAATAAGAAGAGTAAGTCATCACACATTTTACCTCCTAAAATTATTCCTGGTAACCAGTCTCAGACCGAAAATCTATTTTGAGATGATTGGCAACTCCTATTCTCTGAGGTTGTGGAGAGAGGGACAGTCTCTTATAAAAAAATCATAAGCTTGAATACTGAAATGAACAGAAATCACAACGTATCACAGTGCATTTTAATGTTCTGGCACTGACACAATAAAACCTGCAATAAAATAAGGTATTTCTACTGTCCGTAAAGATTATGCTGCTTGTCACCTGCAGCTCTTCTGTTAAGATAATTTTCCTAACAATGCCTCAGAGGACAAACCAAAAAGAAAAAAAAAAAAATTACAAAACAAAAGCAGGATTCCCCTACCAGACTACTTTTTAATACTAACATGGCCAGAGTATTTCAAAAGAATTAGGTGTACACAGAGGATGTGCTGTATTTCTTCCAGAGCTTCAATTATTCTTTTACCTCACACAATAGCTTATTTTATTTATTGTCTTGTCTTTTAAGGTCTTCTCTCCATTTTTTTCTTACTGCTCACTGAGTGAGATAGAAACAGGCTTATTTACTTCCTCAAGTAGGACAACATTACTGCTAATAGTCATTTATTTAATGAACTAATCAGCATATTTAGACATAAGGAGAAAATAATTTAGACCCAAGATTCTTCCTTTTCACAAGTAATTGCCTCAGGATTTTTTTTCCCAAGTAACACTGAAATTAGAGCTAGATTTCCAAAAAGCAAGTGATCCTTTAACACACTGATGGTTCTACAATTTCTTTAATCTTTCTACACTTTCTTACGTTCATTTCTATATTCCCACAATAAAATCAAACTGAATTATTTCAGCTCTGTAACAGGGATTATGATATGTATTCTAAACTGGCCTAAAAGAAATATAACACAAATAATCTCCCTTTTAACAGAGAAGTCAGCATGATTATTTCCAAATATAAATCAGCATACACACCCTTGGTGTTGACTGTTTTTGCTGTCACCTCCAGCTTCTCCAACGGTTCTGTTCCAATATTTTCTAATTTAATGATGAGCTGCTGGGTCTCTCCATTGAACAGCTGGACAGACACGTTAGTGGAGATTTCATCCCCTGAAGAAGGCTGAAGTGTATGAGCAGACCTACAAAATGTGACAAACAATTATGAAGAAAATGTTAAAAGCCTGTCCAGGTTACTCTATTCACTATTCTTGGAAGACTGAGAAACTTCTGCTGAAGATACCAGATACCATTTTCCACTCCCATTTTTTAGAACCACTGAGGAGAAAAATTAATAATTTACACATAAGCCAAGTCAGATTTCAAGCAATACAAAATACATATTCTAACTCTGAAGGTTTATTAAACTACCTGTAAAAACTGTAAGGAAAGGAAAAGGAAAAAGAAAATCGAGTGCAAGTCATTGCAATGAGCAGGTTTAGTGAACAGTGCAGGGCATAAACCTCATGGCAGTGGATCCTGGGAAAAATTCCCTGTGTGAAACAGTGACTATAAATGAGGGAGCACAAATGAGGGAAGGAGGTTGCAGAACAAGACAGATGGGCAGAGGTTCCATTCCTCACTGTATTTTCTGTGCTAATGCAGAGTGGTCAGAAGGCATCAAGAGCACAAGGACAAAAGTTACTGAGATTAATGACCAATAATTTCACTGCTTTTTGCAGGTGTTTCTGCCATCCTTTGCTTTGATCCTGTCCTTCCTTATCCCAAGACAAGCAGCCTCCACAAACAGGAGCAGATTTCAGTCTTTCAGAACAGATCTGTGGCAAAGACTTCAAACAAGGATTTTTTGATCATACAGAATGTACTGTCATGTACTGTTAGCATTTAAGGGCTCTGAAATTTGGGCATGGGGAGTGAAAAGGAAGAAGGAATTTCTCTTTTCCCCCTCATATTCTGAAAAAAGTACCATGGAATTGCATACTAAAAAGCAAAAAAATCATGTTTTCAGTTATTGTATAAATATATATGCATTTATCAGTGATTCTTCGGTGTATTTTTCTCTCTTTTTCTTTCTTCTTTAATAATTGGTCTTAATTAACAATGATGCCTGGACTGGATTGCTAAGATAAAAACAGTGAATTCTTGGCTTGATACATTCCTCTTTGCCCAAAACCAAGGTTTTGACCACAAGAGTATTGCAAAATTATTTCTGCATATTTCTATAAAATTCCATGGTTTCAAACAGTAAAACAAAAAATTCAGGTTTGCATTCCAAAGCAAATAACTCAGATATAGATTATTTTGCTCAAGCATTCATTATACACTCAGGTAGGAGAGTTTTTATTCAGCATGTGACTAACACTTAAATATGACCAAATAAAATCATCATTTAATTCAATTTCTCACCTTGGAAGGGAGGTGCTGATCTGCACCCTTGGCAAAGCTGGAATGACTTCGACAGTGCAGCCACTGGTCTTCACTCCTGGCAGATTGTCCAGAAGGCAATCACTGAAGACACCAAAAACTGAAGTATGATAACCTGAGTTTTAGAAGAAAACACCAGTTGTGAATTTTACTGTTTTCTGGCAGGTCTGAAAGTACTAAGTTTACTGGCCAGGTTTTGTCAGTGTCTCTGCTGCCCAAAGCACCACCTTCTCTACTGGAAAATCTTCTCGGGACATGTAATGTGTACAGGACTTTCAAACCCTTGAAAAAACTACATTTCTAAGTACCTGACAATGTACAAACAACACACGTGTTCACCTCTGCATCTGGGCCATGTAAAATAAAAGAAATTGTAAAGAGCCTCTGATTTCTGCATTACAGTAACTTCTGCAGAATTCTGTGCAACATTGACATCACAATCATAGCATGGACACCATTTTGTACCTCATCACCAAATTCACTGGTGCACATAAAACATGTCAACCCTCAACATACGTTCCCTACCTCCTCAGAAAAATGTTTATAGGAAAGAATCTCAACTGTACCCAGAAGGATAAAAGAGTCCTAAAGGAAATTATTAATGGAAAAAATACACATGCATAAACACAGACACCTGCCATGGAAGACCACAACTTCTGTAAGTTCAATTAAGTAGAAAAATATCTCTCCCCTGTTTCCTTACCAGGCAATATTTATGAGTTATATCTGAAGAAAAATTTGATACATTGACACACAAAAAGCTGCCAAGTACAGAAATCAACTCCTCTACTTGCAATACATTTTTAGTATGTGGAACTCAAAGGAGACAACTACAGTACAAATGTTCTGAATGCTTTGACGCTATTCTTATTTACTGAAATCATTTCTGGGGGGAAAAAATCACATGAAAAATTGTTTTATGAGCAGATACAAAAGCACTCAAGAAAAATTTAGTGAGAACAGAGTTTCTTCAAGTTCAAAGCCATCAACTTTTAGTGTTTAGCCTTACTAAAATGGTTCTTATCCTGTATCCTAACTTTGTATTCCAGGAAGACATATTTAAAAATGTGAATTGGTAAGATGATTCACTCCTGCTACACGTTGAATCCATCCTCTCCACATATGCCTCCTTTTCTAGTCTGCTTGTCTTTTGTAAATGCTCTTTAATTTTCTTCCTTACTACAAACACCATTTTATTTAGGCTTATTAATGGAATGATATCTTGACTGCAACAGGCCATACACGCTGGCTAAATAGTTTCCACGGAAGCAATCTGCAAAAATTTCTGTAATCTTACATGAACACGATTAATTAAGGGAAAAAAAAAAAAACACTGCAAGATTATCTTCTGCATTCTCAAGAAAAAAGTTCAAGTAATCCTCCTCAGAAGCTTTCCAAATGAAAGCACTAATAAAGGGGAGCTGGATTTCATTATCCTCGTCCTCTCACACGAGATACTCCAGAGATGTGCTCGTTACTGCTGCTGCAACCAAGTGATTCATCAGGCTGTTTTTAATGAAGCCTGGTAAAGGGAAAAGATTCCCTTTTCTGATTTTTTCCTTTACTTACTGAGGAGAATTTAGAGTGGTGAACACACACGTGGCAAACAGAGCCATGCAACCCACAGAGGTGTAAAATTCAGGTTGTTTTGCCAACAAAGAGTGACTGGAGCCATCCCTTACCATTGACAGTGATCTGCCCTGTGGTTTGGGGAACACCAACGAGAGTCACGGGGTAGAGACCAGATTCTGCAGGGAGGGAAAGGGCAGCAGGGAGAGATTCAAATTCTACTCCAGTTGTCAAGAGACCCTGAAAAAAACACATTACACAGATAAATCCATTTATGATATACACTTACATTTTTATACTTTTATACATACTTGTATTTTAATCCCATGCATTACATCAGCCAAACTTTTATGATTTATTCCAATTTACTCATAGCAGTTATCTTGGGGTTTAAGTTGCAGTGACTGCTGCGTGCATCAAAAATTACAGCAGGATTTGTATTCAACATGGAAACATGTTTCAGGAACTGAGATGGGAATGACATATGAAAAACTAATAAAAGCTTATACCCAAGCACAGTAAAAATATCAGAGATATCATCTGTACAGTGCTATTTTGTACCTACATTTAATTGTACCTGTGACTTTAACTTGAATATTTGATAGATTTTAGGCAGTGGTAATCAAACATCAATAGCAGATCTTGCTTAGCTTTAATTACTTGGCCAAAACAGGTTTTCTAAGGGGAAAAAATATTTGTATTTACAGATAATAGAGCAAGTTTAGCTTAACCATCCAACCTAAACATTTTGGTGAGTTGGAATAAAGCATTAATTTTGCTGAACTGATCCTCTCTCAAGCCCAAATGCCTGCAGTTACTCCCTTCAGTGTCAGAGAAATATTTCAGCATTCTAAATTTAAAACATGGGACAAAACAAGCAATGAAGCAGGAAAAAAAATCACTGAAGAAATGTCTGAACACAGCATTACTGTTCTTAGCAGACTGGGGGTTTTCTTTAAGCTTGTTTAATGAATTTAAGATGCTTGAGCACAGAATGTACTGTTAAAAGTAAACTTGATTTTGGAAAACATATAAATCCAAGTTACCAGTTGTTTTTCTATACACATATTTATTTTTAAATAAAGATGCTACACAAAGATCTCCATCAGTTCAAGCAGTAAGTACAACTGAATTACATCTGAGCTCTGTGTGGATGCTTCACGAAAACTGAGAACTCTGTTAAAGAGGAACATACCAGTTTTGTGAAGAGGGATAAAAAAACACATTTTGTGGTTTGAGCCACAAAAAATCACATAACATACCCGAAATTTATAAAATCTTTGTTCTAGCAATTACTTCTCTGTAGACTTGACACTCTTGAGACAACACCTAATTCACCCAAACTGCACAAAATTCCATTTCACCATTTTACTTGAGTTCTAAGTAAATACTCTGTCACACCCTCATTTCTACTGAATTTTCATTTTCCTTCCATTTCTCATGGAGTCTTCAGCTGTCAGAAACAATCCACAAAAACATAAGTAAAACCTAACTTTGTCTTTCTATGTATTCACCACCCAGTGTATCAGAGCATTCAGACTTTTTGATTCCCACAATAATCCTTCCAGTGGGATTCACCCCACAGAAATGGGATGAACATTCTCACTTTAAGACTGATGTAGCCTCAGTTTTCATCACAATCCTGCTGCTTTTGCTTTGGCTGAAGCAAATCTTAGAACACAAACAAAAGGTGACCCCATACACTCTCCAGAACTCACTTCTAAAACAGGTAAAGAAGGCTTTTAAACTTTATTTTAGTCTCAAAACAACTGATCTATCACTCGGCCTAATATTCAAATACATTTGAATTATTCAGGATTCACCTCAACTAAAAACCTTCATCCAAGGACTTAAAAGTCCTGCAAAATCATTGATAAAAAACCCACAAACCCTCCAATATCTTGTTTACTATCAGCTGTAGCAAATGTAAATAAACAAAACTGACAAGGACCCCTAAATATTCTCTAATAATGCAAACCACAAAAAACAAAGGGATATTTTAGAGAACAAACACAATGCAAATGCCAGAACACCTGCACTAAGCACACACTAGACTATGGGCACGTGCCTGGACTAGAAACTGAAGAGCTTCAAGTGCACTAATACAAAAGGAAGAAAGCAGCATTCGATTCCCCCACTTTCAGACTTTTACTGTTCAGTAAAACTTCCAAGCCCTTAAAAGTAAAGATATTAACACAGCATTAAAACTCATTGAAATGGAAAAAAAAAAATCAATATAAAAATCAACTTGACTTCGGATTTCCAGACATAAATTGAAATCAAGATACTTACCCTTAAAAGTTAGGCCACACAAGTCAGATTTAAAAGGCAGTGCCATATCTTAGATCGCCTGAAAGATGATTTCAAGATCGCAATTTGCTGAATCGGACGATTCTGCAATATTTACCCAACATTGCCCTCTGGTGCCTAAAATTTTGCAGTTTTAACAGCAAAAACCTAATCAAGGCTGAAGTACTCTCACATCCACTAACTAAAGCATACCAGCCACACCACCAAAAGTAGGGAAATGTGCTAGATTTCTTTTCCTGAGAGTTTTATATGTTATTCCAAGTGGTAATACTTAGCAATCATTTATTCATCACTTAGTAATTATTTCTCTTTCTGATCCTCTAGGAGAAGGTCATTCAAATCCAAGGTTCCTCCAGGGAATGTATGAGTCACGAACACAAAAAAAATGTTTACATTTCTTTGTATTCTTATAAACCAATTTAAATTGTCTTAGAGTGAATATATGCATGCTTTTATCACAGCATGTCTTTCAATCACTTCAAATCTCATTTTAGTTTTAGAGGAACAAAACAACTCGCATGTAAATGGCAGCATTTGGGGATGCTGTTAAAATAACATGAGTATGTAACTGCTTTTTTTAGGCTTTACTTACCAATCCCAAACTGCAATCGTTCTTTTTTTAAAGTAACACGACCTTCAAAGTTAGTTTTCATGCTTAACTTACTTGTATACTATGTTGTCAAATACTTTGCATAAAAACTGCCAAATATTTATTTAAAGGGAAATTTTCCGTACTATTTCTAATATGGTTGTTTTAGGCAGACGTAGAAAAACACCAAACACAACCATTTTTATTATTTTCCCCCCTTCACCTTTCTGTGTACATTCTTGACTAATACAGTGTCCATTAATGTACTGTAGCAGAAAGTAAATACTCTCTCAAGGTGGCAGAAACAGCAAAAGATGTGTACTCAGGAAAAAGCAGTTGATGGAAACAATTTAAACCATCATAAGCAAAGTTGTGGGACTGATTACACATACAGATTTTTCAAAATTTTAGATGCTCTTTTTAAACATCAACATAGAGCTCTGGCCTAATAGCACAGTTTTGAAGTTTAAAAAAAAAAAAGTAACAGCCATTTTTAAAGCCTCATTAATCAAAATACCACATTTGATTGTGTTCAATTAAATACAAGTCCCAAACAGAAGGAGAACTACAGAACAGATACTTAATTCTTGAATAGAGAGTAAATATTATAAATTACAATAGTTAGGGTAGTAAATTACAATGGGTTAGGGTAGTATTTTTTGGTTTCTTTATATTTATTTATTAAATACTGCTTACACTGTCTCTATATCTTGTATCTATCTTGGAACCATAGCTGTATTTTCTACAGTAGGAGCAGAGAAAATGCTTTCTCTCAATACGTAATATTGCCTCAAAATTTCTCAGCTTTATTTTATTTTTGCTTTTAATAGGAAACTTGATAAACAAAGATGAAAAAGTAGCTAAAATCTTAAAGAACTTAACACATTTTGCACTGCATCCTCACATGCATTTTAGAAGGAGATCTCACCACACTGTACTGTAGCTTGCTGCTTTAAGCATTTTGTCTCAAGATACAAAATAAATCCACTGGAGATCTCCTAGATTTTTTTTGTATTTTTTTGAAGGTCTGAAATGTGAAGATCCTTTTTTCCTGCACAGAAAACTGCAGTAATGGCAGTGACTGCAAAAGAAGCTGCAAAAGGGCTGGAGGCCATCACTCACATACCTGAACAAGTCCGCACAGAAATCAATATTCCTGGCAGAAGAGGCAAAGTGGTGGCACTTATTTACAGCTGAACATCCCATCTCCAGGTGACCTGGCCTCCAGCACCAGCATGGCAAGAATATTCTGTCTAATCCATCACAGCCAGTTCTAGTTAGGCTCATTTTTGTCTCTCATTCTGCTGAGTTAAGGCACCTGCTGAGTTTTATTAAAGCATTTGTTCTGATCCGCCCCAAGATCACTCCTACTTCACTTTACTGACTCACACAGCTGTGGGACCCAATCACTTCCATGCTCCATGATTGAACATTTGTCATTTTACAAACACTACTGGCACCTTTCAGTGAATTAGCCTTTAACTACATGGGCTAAACAGAAAAATTAAATACAAAAAGCACAGAAAAGGAACATAGAAATGGGGTAGGAATTAAGAATAAGTACCTAATGAGAGTCCCAAATCAGGAATATTCATGACAGGAAATAAACAGTAAAAGCAACAAAGATGGGCCAAGATCCTTGAGAACAATAAAACAAAACAACAAAGAAAATCAATTTTTCAGGGTTTATCATCTGAGCAACAGTAATCAAAGTCTTGTGTCCACAGTCTCAGGTCAAATCTGGAAATGCAATGCCTTTTACTTAAGCACACCTCAATTAACTTGCATGGATTCAGCATTAATACTTCAATCAATGAAAAAGCTCAGGAAGCCTTTCTGTGGGGAATCATTCTCCTTAACAACCTGTGCTCAATACTAAGTTGTTTACCATCACAACAGAAATTGAACAAACAGAAAGACATAGTAGGAAAACTACCACGGCAAAAGCTTGGATTTCATTTAACATGAAATGAATAATCTATCAGAACAACAAATCTAAATTGAAGGAAAGGGGGAAATTGTAAGAAAGAAATAAGACTGTAGATTTCAGGACAGTTACACATGGATGAATGGTGGTCCATGAAAAGGACAAAGAAAAATGAAACCATGCAATGGAGAACTCAATGAAGATCGGAAACAAGCCTGAGTGAGCAGACTATCCTGCAAAGGTGAGGTGCTGAGTCAGGCAGAAGGACAAAATTTGTGGTACAAACAAGCTGAAACTGCCACTAAATGACAGAAAAGGACATGCTGGCTATGAAACTGAGTCTGTGAGAGTAAATAATCTGAAAGAATGTGATATGTGATGAGAAATCAGACAAGAACAGGGTATGGAGACTGCAGGCATGAGTACACATTAATAATAAAACACACCATTTTAAAATATTAAACAACACTCTGAATTATTAAAATGAAAACAGAAGAGTTTATTCTTATGATAAAGTAATAACTATTCCCACATTCCAGAAAGTTTACACATCAGACTGGAAAATCAACAACTTAGGTTGGAAGGAAAGGGTAGAGGTCATCTTGTTTAGCCCAATGCTCAAAACAGGGCTAACCTTGGTGGTAGTTCAGGTTTTTCACACCCTGTTCACTCAAGTTTTAAAGATTTCTAAAGATGGAGGTCCCAGGTTCTCTCTGGACAACCAGTCCCAGCACATGATCCCCCTCATGCTTGGAAAAAGGGAGGATTTTTATAAGGAAGGTTTCCCGTGACTCTCACCCTTACACTGGGCACCTCTGGGAAGAGCCCAACTTTGGTTTTGTTGTACTTTCCCATTCTGGGATTGAGGAGAGCAGTAGGAATTACCCCAAAATGCTTCTCCTCTACAGACTGAACAGCTGTCAGAGTTTCTGTCACTTGGGGGGCTCCAAACAGGCCTTGATTCCAAATAAATTGTCTTTAAAATTCCAAATCCAGGGGAACAGGCACTTTCTTCAACTTGCCACAGTCTTGAAAATCTACCAAAATCAACCAATACCTCCCAGTGAGCCCACATTAGTGCAGAGCAGAATTTCTGATTACGTTAATCACTTCAATTATTTTTGCATCTAGTTTGCAAATTAATTTCTCTTGTGCTTAGCACTGGAACTGGAATTCAGTGTTAATTCCAAGACAGAACTTTATCACGACAACAGTAATGAGAAGTATTGGTGCTACTACAGTTAATTTGCTCAGGGAGTGTGTGTTGTGCACCTGCATTCCATGTTCTTGAGTGCATGTAAGCACTTGGAAGAAATTTCCTCATTAAGAAATTGTCCAAGTTTTTAAAATATATAATGACATCATTACTTACACAGTACAAATTAGACTGTAAATCAAAATGTTCTTAATCAATTAATTCCCACTGAGACCCTTCTGATGTGCAGCTTTACAACTACTTTTTCTATTAATTCCTAAACAATTTGAGTACTTCTGTGAGATTGAGAGAAAATGCTGCTGAAGAAAGCAGCGTGTTAGCTTCCAAAAATTAATTTTATTGTGGTAAAAACAAAATATTTGGGCACATTCACTTCCCATGGGAAAACACTTTATTATATGTGGTTTATTATCAGTAATTTAGGTCAACTTGTTTGACCAGACACCACAACAGACACATCAGTAAAAACAAAACCCAGACAAAAATCATGAGCAAATAAATGTACACTGATTCAATTAGCTTGACAGAACAATAAGCTCTAAGAGATGTGATTTATCTTTAAAGCAATACTAAAGGTAAAAACAGTTAACATAAAGGAAAATGCTGGATTTGGACTGAGTGGATATTAAATTGGTCTGGTAGTTAGAGAACTTTGATCCTTTAAATGGATAACAATTTTTTTTAAATCTTGTTAGCTGGAAAAAAAAAGGAAAAAAAAAAAAAACAGCACAATTGCCTTTTTTTCAGGATGCACTGCAAGCAGCCAGCTGAAGCAGTAGAGAGCTTGGGCTTGATCCTTCTAACCTCACATATTTCTCCAGTGGTTTAGCCATTTTTTCACTCTCTTCTGATCATCTGACATTGGCGTGTTTTCAAATAACATAAATCACTGGGAACAACAAATCCATGAGCTGAAGTTTTTATTAAAACCCAAAGCTTCTCAGACCTAACTATTTTAGTTCATAAGGTTTTTTAATTGTGGTCAAAATGGGAATTTGAAAACCAAGGACGAATGCAGGCTTTTAAACTACAGTAGCAAGTGTACAATAATTACTACGTTCCTGGATATAATTATTACTTGAAAACCAGTATATGTATATCATGTAGCAGGAGTTCTAGTCAATGCAGAAATGTTCAGAATTGATTTATGGGTCAGTGCCAGTAAAGCACTTAAACACTCTGAGTGGCAGAGATTTTTCTTTTCAATACCTCATCACCAACAAATATGAGAAAATTGACAACACCACACCATTAAACTGAGGTTATGCTGGCTTAAACCTTCTTTGAAAAACATTTATAGGAAACCATATTTGAAAGTCCAAATAGGATTCTTCTTCAGAAAAATAACAGAAAAAGAAGATTTAGAAAGATGCATACCATGTTTTCTACTCGGAGCTCAAAAGGCATAGGGTTATACACCATCAACTGAACTTCACATACATCTCCCTGGACCCACTGGAAGTCTACAAGAAATAATCACAGAATTAGACAGGAATTACCTAATCATAGTGTTATAAAAAATTAGCAGCAGCTGAGTTGTCAGATTGCTATAATGCTTAATGTTTCTCTATAATCTTCACAGCCCAAGTCCTAGTCAAGAGCATTGTGGGACACAAGCTGTACATCCCAGGCAAAGGAATAAGTTAAAGGACTGTAAATGTTCATTAACACAGCAATACTGCTCTAAAGACCCAATGCTTCACTGGCAAAATTAACTCAGGCATCAATTCAAAACACTACTTAAACACATCCTTCATGTTCAACACTTAAAGGCTTCCACACTTGGAGTTAGGTACAGAGTAAACATTGCCTTGATATTGGAGACTTGGATAAGAATCACCCAGGTTAGAAATAAATGCAACAGGAAGAAGGAAATTACAATCCTCCTGTAGACACAGCTGATGACACAGAGTAAATAAAGAGTGAAGTAAAATGTGTCAGGTAAAAAAATATATTTACAGTTTATTCCTCACCACAAGAGGCAAGTTCAACTTTAAAGATACTTCACTCTGCCAATTTTAGTATTTGTTGGGGTTTATAATTTGAGGAGATGAGGCTGGACTAGTGGAAGATGCTGGAACTGGATGATCTTTAAGGTCCCTTCCAACCCAAATCATTCTGTAATTCTGTGGTTCTGTGGGAGATTAGAGAGGTCAGCAGCAGAAATGTAAATTCTGAGTAAGTGTTCAATGCAGAAAGATTATTTTATATCAGCACTTCATAACCTTTTCAGCCCACAAGTTCTTATCTACCTTCCAGATTTCTCACAGTGAACCACATGCACCTGAGGTTCAGACTTTAAACTGAATGTAGTAAGATTCTCCCTGCAAGCTGAGGATCTGCAGTCCAAGTGAAGAAAAGGTGGTTTAATTACATTTGTTAAATAAATCATGTTAAATAAATAAGCAAAATATAACATACATGGATTAGCTTTTGCTAGTTTACCCAATGATTTTAACATATATTGCTAACAGTTTTTTACTATGATACTAGGAAATGTCCAGTAAAAAACCTGAATTATCAATATTAAGACTTTAATGCACAGTTGAAGCCATCTGTAGTCTAATTGTACATTCACAATCATTTACTATCTGATTACATTTAGCAAGCAATATTAGAGAGCTCAAGGGAGATATACTTAATGCAAATGTTTAACTCCAATTAATGCTAGTGGAAATTAAACACATACATTCACAGATGTTAATGGGTTCTATTACTGTGAAACCTGAAAAGAAAAACTGTTGACTAAAACAAAACATTCAAATTCACCATGGTATGAGACATTCTGTATATTTCTTTTTTAATTGCTTATTAGTGTCCATGATGTCTTATGCATTCTGCAGCCCCCAAAACAGCCAGTGACTTCTCTGCACAGGTAGAGTTAACCATTATGGTTTACTACAGCAGCAGAGGCACCTGCAGTAGCACAGCAGCGCTGCAGTCCTGAATCTCCACATGCCTGTTCTGCAAACGCTGGTG
Organism: Erpornis zantholeuca; assembly: GCA_013400515.1. Classification (NCBI taxonomy): domain Eukaryota; kingdom Metazoa; phylum Chordata; class Aves; order Passeriformes; family Timaliidae; genus Erpornis; species Erpornis zantholeuca. The sequence goes on from VZTN01026460.1 coordinate 35,775, forward strand.
AAGCAGCTGTGCCCCTGCAGCCCATGGAGATCCACAGGGGATGCAGAGATCTGCCCGTGGGGAGGTGCCCGTGCTAGAGCAGGTGGATGCCTGGTGGAGGCTGTGATCCAGGGGAAGACCCCATCGAGAGAGAGGGCCCTTGCTCCCAGGGTGGAGCAGCCTGGCCTTGGAGGACTGCACCCTGTGGAAAGAGAGAGCCAGGGCGCGGCAGTTTTGGNGAGGCTCTCACTGCAGCAGGTGTGAGGTGGCTGCTGCTCGTGAGAGGAGACCCACGCTGGGGGAGTTCACGGAGATCTGTCTCCTGTGGGAGGGACCCCACAGCTCCACAGGGGAAGGACTCCTCTCCCAGGGCAGTGGAAGGAAATCTCGGGGATGAACTGACCAAGGACTCCCATGCCCTGTCTCCCTGCACTGCCGGTGGGAAGGAGGGAGGGGCTGGGGGGGGAAAGGTGTTTTTTAGGGCTTATTTTACTTCTCATTAATCTCCTCTGATTCTGTTAGCAATAAATTCACTTTGTAACTTTAAGTTATGCCTGTTTTGCCCTTGAAGTGTTTTCTCCTGGTCTTTATCTCAACTCATGAAGTATTGGGTAATTTTTTTTTCTTTCTCTCCTCTGCCCAGCTGTGGCAAGGGAGGGTGGGCGAGCAGCTCTCGTGGGTGCCTGGCATCAGGCCAGTGTCAAACCACGACATCCCCACAAATGGGAAAGACACAGACTGGCGAGGATCCCAAGTAACACCACAAAGGTGATCAGAGGACTGGGGAACCTGCATGATAAGGAAAGAATAAAGGAGTGAGGTCTCTCTGTGGTGGAGGGAAGGCTCACAGGCAATATCATCACAATATTCCAGTACTTAAGGGGCTGCAACAAAGAACACAGAAGCTCTTTCCTCACAAGGAGCCATAGGAAGAAGACCAAGGGTAACAGACACCAGTTGAACTGAGACAGGTTTTATTTTCTTACTAAATTTTTCTTTTGTTTCAGTAAAAACAGTGATATCAGTGATTCAGTGGAACAACCTCGCCAGGGACATGGTGGAGTCTGAATCAATGGAGGTTTTTGAGATGAGACTGAAATCCCCTGTGAAAAATGTGCCAGGGCAGTGCTAGAGGATAAGTAAAATGAGCTATGTTTGTATCATCTAATACAGGTATGACAGTGTTGCTGGATTTATTAACAGAACTGTATTATATATTCCTGCTGCTTTAGACTATCAGCACACAAAGCTAACAAAACATTTCATGTCAAAAATCAGTAGGTTTATTTTTTACAACTAGCATACTATTAAAGCAATTTAACTACAATATAATTATTCCTGTTATTGTTTCCAATCAGAAAAGCTTATCAAGTTGAAAGCTGAAAACATTTCAAGACTTTCCAAATGGGTTTTGTTTCCCTTTGGTTTGTCAGCAGTGCTTGATGTCTTCTGCTGTAAAAGAATAATTTAACCAAAATATGGAGTAGTATCTCCATGTAAGAAAAACAGTTCATTTGTTATTGTTGTTTTTAATTAGTGTAAAATACATGCCATTAAAACACTCTCATTAATTTCGAAGTTAATAAATTTCTCAGCTTCTTTCAAAGGAAGTATGTGCTTTTCTTTTGTATTTTCTTTTGTTCACTAAACTTGGAAACATTAGAGGCTTTTAGCAGTGACTGCAATGTGTATATACTTCAAAAGACAAATGCTATACAGGATCAGAAGCAGTCAGACATTTCCTTAGGCTAAATAAAAACCTAAAAGAAGAAAGTTCACTGTAAAATGTAAATCTCCTACGGTACACAAAGCACCGAAACAAATCCTAACGGGTTCAAAAATGCAGGTTCCTTTTGTATCCATCAAGGAATGAGAATACTGCATTATACAACTTTGTGACAAAACTGGGAATAAGGCTTTATTTAAATGAAAAAAAAAAAAAGACACAGTTTAGCTAAGAGATTAAATGTTGAAAATTTAATAGTGATCAAACTTCCAATAAATTAAGAGAAATCAAGAGAGCACTTTACGATGTTCCCCAATGTGTACATTTTTAAAATTTATCCTTCAACTAATTCTTCTTATCCTTTTTAAAATTTCTTATCCTTTCTTTATTGAAATTGAAGCAGTGCTGCAGCAAAGTCATACTGAGCCAAGTCCATCCAAACCTCCAGATAATCATCCCTGCCTCTGCATATCCCAACTGTTCCTGTTCCAGCTATTTATTGAAAATACACATCACCATAAACCCAACTGGAAAACGTGCATGTTTTCCTCTCAGGGTGAGGGATATCACCTTAATCATAATGAGGGTCCTCAGCAAGGGCATAGCCCACATATACTGGAATGAGGAAACCACACTGAGATTCTCTGGGACCTCGCCCTGCAGGCCAGGCACAGTCCAGATGAACAAGGAGCCAAGATAAAACATCCTGCAAATTTCTGAACTTTTTACAATCAGTTCTGTTCCACAGTCACACAAATCTTTTTTGTGCTGACATTAATGCCTGTGGTAAAAATTGCCACGCACGTGATATGCACAGAAGCAACAGAAAGAACTACCAGTATTTGTAACTTAATCCAGGATTTAAACAAACATCTAATCTTTTTCAAATGGCACGATTACTGCACTGAAAAGCTTTATAATCTTTATAAAAATAAAATTACTAATATTACTAACAGGGTTTATAAACTTTTTCTTGGCTGAACTGTCCTTAAGTAAAAAGGACTAATCAGACAGTTTATCATTCTGAGTTTATGTTAAATCAGAATAGGAAAAGGGAAAACCACAACAGTGCATTTTGCTCACGGTGCTGAAACTCTGGCGGCTGCCAAGCAGAGCATGTCAGAAGTAAGTTTTCCCTGAACTCTCTTTCATTTGAAAAGGAAATAAAACTAGTTTATCTCTTCTGAAAAAACAGTGTTATCTCTTCTGAAAAAACAGAGACTTTATTCCTCTTTATATATGAAATTGTGCCCCAGAGAAAAGAGATTTGTTCCTTTAGGACTTGAGGCTAAAGAACTCAAAAGACAGCGATGTTCAAGTTTGCCTTCCTTGACCACAGAAGATTCTCTCATGTAACAAAACAACAGAAAATAGTGTAAATTGTTCTTACCTATTTTCTTATTCCGTTCTTCCCCACGACTGTGTGCAATAATTGGAGAATATATGAAGGGACTTTTGGTTGACACATTCTGACCAAGTAAACTTTTCATTTTGTGAGGTCGGAGACTGGTTGGGAGGTTCAAGAGCTTCACAGATCTGTTGAGTAAAAAAAATTCTAATTATTTCATTTATTCTATTTTATAATAGGTGACTGTGTTAAAAAAGAACTGATAAATATGCAATGTCAGTCTGAGAATAAAATACCTGAAATGGAACACTTGAAGCAAACATCTACAATACAAAAGGAAATAACACCAGCCCAAGAAAACTGCAGTTTCAGAAAGCTCTCAGAAAACAAATAACAAAGGAAAAAGCCTTCTGTAGAAACCAACAAAACCAAAACTAGCCAAAACAGTGATCTGAAACCAGCTATTAATTTTTGCGTGCAGACTGAACCACAACTCCAGTGCAGAAAGCAGCCAAATATTTAACTTAAACCCAGACTAGAATCCAGACAAGATTTCACTGGACAATGTAACACAAATAAAGAAACTTCTCCACAGTGAATAAGGCTGATTTTAATACAGTGAAAATGGAGAGTTGCTGCTGGAAGAAAATGTCCCAGAAATTTGAGTGGGTTTCTTAAACAACCAGAAAGAAATTACAAATAGACAGAAAACAAAAGATTTACTAGATTACATCCCTGTTAGACCCAATTCCCTACAATGCTAAGCAGGGAAATCACTGCTCTTCCAATGCTGAGGGAAAATTAAGGACTAAATTTTGGGCAGAAGAACAAGTAATAAATTGGTGGATATTCAGTAAAATCAGCACTATTATAAAATACTGCAGGACACCTAATTACTCCAAATCAGGAACTCAGTACAAGAACAGATGTATCAGTATCACACTGATAGAAAGTAGACACACAAGAAACCAAGATCATGTGTTTCTGCTGGAAAATAATGAAGCTGTAAGAGTAGCACTACACAGACAAGTTCTCTCTGTGAAACAAAACACCTGATAAGAAATTACTAACACCAAAAGTAGTTTGGAACAAGAAATAAATCACATCCATATATTATGTGTTGGTGATACTTAGAGTCAGCATCAAGATCATAGGCAAAATCACAGACAAGCCCAAGGAATAAGAAGGAAACTGTAGAAGACCCCTGATATTGCATATTTTAAAACCTCTTCTGATAAAATTTTTTTACAAATTAGAATGCAACTTAAAGCAAAAATGTGAATTATACTTATTTGAGGAAACAAACACTGAATTTGATAAAGAGGTAATAAAAAGGAAATTTATTTTATATACAGAGGAAAGTACTTTGGCTCCTTCATATTTATCATTCAAATATTGGTGGATAACCTGCTTTACCTGAGTGCATGACAGTGGAAGGAATGTTCTTCAACCACATATCAGAGAGCTGTACCCTCACAGACCAGACACAGAACATGGCAGATTTTTTAATTCCTTTGTGTGAAAAGCTTCAGTCATGTCCCCTGGTCTGACACCACTGAATGCAAATGAGTGACAATTAAGAATTACTAACTAATTTCACCAGCTACCCAGAAGATCAAAATCCTGTATTTGGAAAATGTTAATTAAAAACAACCTTGCTTAGAGGGGAAATGATTTTTTTTAAGAGACCCCATTATATTAAATAAACAGCGAGAAGGGAAAAAATGGCACTGAGTAAATTTGAAGTAGTAAGACAGGTATGTAAGGACAACTAAAAGCAGCAGTGGTGAAAAGGAAGAAAACTTTCTGCTTTTCAGTATATTAGTAAGACAATTACTTTTAACACAGAGAAATTATAGAAATGGGAATAATGCATTTTTTATCTGAGAAAATACTAGATGATGACTTTATAATGAACATGAATAATGGAATATATGGGTTCTGCCATGCCAAATCTCTACTATTGCTTTTAAAGTACTGGGAAGAAAAGGTAACAGTGCCACTGTGTTCCTATTTCACTGTGGCATTTCCATGTCTGACAGTATTTTGATTAAGAAATCCACATCCAAAATAAGCACCCCACATTAAAACTTGTAGACCATTAAATGCCAACAGGAAACAGAAGTCATCTCCATCAGTAAATGGGCATTTCTAGGGGGCTGTAGCATGGATTGAATCGCAAGCTGAAGTTATTCAACATTGCTCAAAATGACATTTCCACGCATTTATAATTGATGTCACAAAAATTAGCATGATTTAGCTCAGAGAGCTCTGCAGTCCTGCAGCACAGCTGGTTTCCAATGGGCTGGAGAGCTCTACAACACCAGATCTGCTGGGCAGATGTAATCAAAGGCTTTATACTTAAACACAATTTTATTGGAGTATGAATTTTTATCCCGATGGATTTACAGAACTTTTAAAAGACAAGAAGGAGGAGGAGAGGAGCAGCAACTCTTAAATAAAGTTGATGCTGGGTTCCTCTCTCCATGGCAAAACAGAAGCAAGTATTCCCAACATTCCAAGCACAACCAGGTCAAGACAAGTTGCTAATGTAAGTAAACGTGTTTGTCCCCTTCTCTCAGCATACAAATCATTTTAAGTGACCCAAAGTCTTTCCCACTGAAGTCTTGGGAATCTCTTGCCAGAGTTCTGACTGGCTTCTTCTTCCAGTCTCTTCTCCCAGGTAACAAGTGACAGGATAAGAAGAAATGGCCTCAAATTTCACCAGGGGAGGTTTAAATTCAATATTAGAAGAATTTTCTTCATGGACAGGGTTGTCAAGCATTGGAAGGGGCTGCCCAGGGAGGTGGTGGAGTAACCATATCTGGAAGTGGTCCAAAAATGTGTGGATGTGGCATTTGAGGACATGGTTTTATGGTGAACATGATGGTGGTGTTGGGTTGATGGTTGGACTCGATCCCCTTAAAGGTCTTCTCCAATTTTAACTATTCCACGGTTCTCTGATTCCATGATTCTAAATGCATTACTCCTATAAAAAGGGATTCAATCAGCACTTGCCTGATCTTCAGGACTTGAATTTTCTTCAGAATTCAGCATGTTTTTTTCTCAATAGCATTATCTTTTCTTCAAAAAGGCAAGATATTCTTTTAGTCTTTTTTTATTGATGCCCAGTGGCTGCTTTCTCTCTCTTCCACTCTCTTGAATGCTTTGTACAAGGCTTTAACCTAAACAAGTTATTTTTCACGGGCCTGACTGTATGATGTGCCTGGGCACAGAAAGGAACTGAGATTTAGAACAGGCCAGTGAAGGTGCCTGCTTGAAAATGCAGCATCTGGAAAGGGAATTACAAAAAGCATCAGTTCCAGGTGAGTTCCGAGCTCCATGGATAGAGACTGCATCCAACTCAGGGACCTTCAGTACTGAAGTGATCAAGCATCCAGCTAAAATCTCAGCTGCACCAAAATACTTTACTTCAATTGACTAAGAAACTGTTGAAGGACAATTCTTCAAAAAACAAAACTTCTCTCTTTCTGAAACTAAAGGCCACAAAGTATGTTCTGGTCAAAGGCTCTATTTTTGCTTAAGAGCTTCTCAAAACAATTTGACATTTTGACATTTTTCCATGTTCCTGTGATCAACATGCATAAAGTGACATGACTGCATTCTTTCAAAACCCTTTAAAATTTGACAGGTACTGTGAAAAAGTTAAAGATTGTGTTTTGGTCTTACTTCACAATAGGCAATTTGGTGAAGGGAACAGGAGGTAGCTTCAAACCATCTGGAAGAGTGATGACTTCCATTGTCCCAGGGCATTTTGCTGTGTAGCTTTCCAAGCTCTGTGTGACATCTTTCTTTTCTAGAAAATAAAATTTAAAAACTATTTCAAGCTCACATTTAATTAAGATGAGGTTACAGCCTTTTTTTGTACAAAATAACTCTAATGGCATGCCAACGGATTTCTGCATTCAGCACTTGGAGTTATGCTCAACCTCGACAGATGCATTAAATATAATTAAGTGACCTTAAGGAAATGAGTTTTGTAGATTTCTCAGAATTTTTCAAGTGCCAGTCTATACTTAATTTTTATTAGGTTTTTTATTGTCAAAATACAAGTTTCTACAGTTTCATCTATTAAACCTTCATATATAAACAAAACAATCAGCCTCACACATATTAATGTTATTAATAGTAGCATTGTATGAGAACAGGCCCTGCTCTGAAACATTAGATGAAATAATATCAAAGGCAATGAAGAGAGCAAATTACTTTTGATGTTAACTTGTGTGAAAATTATCGAATCCTCAAAATAATTGTACTGTTACACTACTAAATTATAACAACTGGTAAGAAAGGTTTTCTTTGGTTTTGCTTAAAAATACAAGAACATTCAAATAAATATATATCATTTGGTTTATCTTCAAGAATATACAATGGTTGCATATTAGTTTTATCCAGCAGTTATTGCCAGCAATGTATAAAAAAACCCCAAACAACTCTATTTGGAAATACAAAGCCTCAAAACAAAATCATATTTGACCTTTATGGCCCCTTCCAACCCAAACCTTTCTATGATTCTGTAATTCCCTCTTTCTCTGATGAAATGGGAGTCTGCAAACAGACAAAAGCCTAAGAGTGTTTGTTTAGAGGGAAGAATGAGGCAGCGGAAAAGACCTATATTGTTTTAAAATGAACATTCATAAAATGTTGGAAGGGTCCTTAAAGTCCAATCCCCCTGCCATGGGGGAAGAGACACCTTCCACTAGACCAGGCTGTTCCACGTATGTGCTACCAATAAAAATAATTATTCAATATCTAAACTGTATCTAGAAAATATTTAAAATACCAAAATACTCAATGATAAAACTAAATAGGAAAGGGGAGGGTGATAACAAGTAGTTATCAGTAGTAGTACCAAAAGAACTGCTTAGACAGGTGTGCTGGGTGATGAAGCAAGGTTTTGGTAGCAAGGGGTGGCCTCTGGCAGAAGACACCAGGGTAATCTCCATGACAGAGCCCATTCCAGACAAGCCCAAAACAAATCTGCTGCTGCCCAAAGCTAAGCCAAGCAGTTATGCTGGTGGCACCTCTGTGAGAACATATTTAAGAAAGGGTAAAAAATGCTGCATAGCAGCTGTGAGAGGGAGGAGTGAGAAAAATGTGAAAGAAACATCCTGTAAACCATGCCAAAAATACCAAAACCTGCCCAAAACACAATCTTGGGCCTTGAAAAGCGCAAATATCCAGCAATGCTTGTGCTGCCCACATCAATCCAGCTTAGTTTGTGAATTCTACAGCCACGAGTACACACTCCTTCAAATCAAATAAACATTGATTATAATCCCCTTCACTATGGAATTAATGCCACATAACTGACTAATTGCCTTGTTTGTTTCTGTGTTTCACTGAACAGTCTCTTGAGCCATTCCCCACACTTTAATTGCCTGTAGGAAATGTTCCCAAAACCACATTAATTAGATATCCACATACACTCAGAGCAGCACAGCACAGTCAGGAGTTGTAGTGGTTCAAGGCTGAGTATTACCATCAAAATTTCAGGTTATTATGAAAAAGGGCACATAGTGCAAGCAGAATCCACCGAGATAGAAATCTTCACAGGTACAAGGAATGATGAAGATAACACTACAGCATGTGCTTAATAGTGCTTGAAACCAAAGGTCTGTCATTCCACAGCACTGGCTCATTCCCTAGTGTGAAACATGCTCAGTTATTGTTCTCAAAGAAACCAAGCTGCCATTTGCAAGAAGAATTTGTTTACAGATTTTTTAGTTGTGTGGCGATTTCACAGCAGCAGCTCCCTATAGTTTCTGTGAAGAGAATGCTAAATCAAACCATTTTTCCATGTTGATGTAGTGTGAAGCACAGCTTTAAACATGCTGCTGCCAGGCCAGCAGCTCTCTTCCTTTTTCTTAGCACCACATCTCAACCAAGATGCTGAAGGAATGCACATCGGCAGGACATGATGAGAAGTATTCGTGATGCAAAAGAGCTGCCTGATCCTGTCTGAGAGTCAGTTCTGAAAGCAAACCACTGGAGCCTTCACCCTCGAGGAGCCCCTCAGCTCCCTGATCTCTGCGGCCTAATGGCTGCCAAAACCCAACTACAGCGATTGCAGCTCTGAATTCTCACAGCTTCTGGCTGCCTGTCATTGTGTTCTGATAGAACCTCCTGGGAGGATCCACTGAACTCCTCAACCTCCTTCCTGACCCACAGTTAGGAGATTTCTGTGACTGTTATCAGCAGCACTTACCTTTTCGAAAAGAAGAGACAAAAACCAGCTGCTCTTGGAGGTCTTTACCCACCTGGTGCCTTCATGCTTGTACAGGTCAGCAGGAAGGCAATCACCACTTGATCCCGTGACCTGTGAATTCACCTCAACAGCTTTAAAAGCCTGTCCTGCAGCTGGGAGCGCTACTGGATACTCTTGTGCAGGTATTAGAGACTCATTTACTGAGTGAGGAGTGACAGCTTATTTTCTCATCTGGATTAACTGTATTCACAGTTTTTTCTCCTGCAATTTCTCTCAAGACTCACTTGAAAGACCAGGATCACAGAATGGCTGTAACCAAATAAAGCTGAGCAAAGCCACTGTCAGCACTGGCACTCGAGCACATTCTGCTCAGTTTGTTCAGTATAACACCATAGTAGTTTCCCCATTTCATACCAAATTGGTTTTGACTGCTTCTGACAACCAAAAATTTTGCAAGTCCACTCATATTCCTGGAATTTCATTGTTTAACTACTTCACATCAACATATGTCCAAGCTGCTTCAAACCTTCTCCTGAGAACACAAAAATCTGAGAGTTTCAGGTGCACAGTCAGAAACCATTAGTGATTGAAAGCTAATAAATGTGAAAAAGACAAGACTTTCTATTTGTTTCACAGTCATGTGGAGCAGTATTTCACAACAATGGAGCCATTGAGAAGTCAGACCAGGACAGGACAGAAGGTCAGTTATAGACTAACATTTTTAAGCACTCTAGCAACTGTGATTTAACAGTATCACACAAACAGCAGTTCATGTCTTGGCAGGTAACACAGAAAATGAGGAGACCACAATTGCTGTAACTGCACTCTTTAATATTTGAAGAAATTTAAAATAACTGTACTCGGGTTCAGTCACTACCTCTTGAACACTTAAGTAAATAGTAAAAATGCAACATTTGTTCTTTGGCAACAACTGGTTGATGTTGTGTTGATCAAGTCATGGTGTCCCTTGCAGTATACCTAGAGCCAGGTGGAATAAAGAAAGGGAACATTTCATGTCTGACCCACCAATCACACTGGAACAACTTTATTTCCTCCTGCAGCTTACTAAAATATTGAAAACAAATAGCTAAAGGCCTTCTAACTTCAATTTTACCTCACTGGTAAGTCCAGAATCAACATTTTAACAAAAACCCTCATTACCCAGGGTGCTTTGTGCTCACTGAGTTTTTTCCTTTTCCCTTGAAAACATTGAATAATGGTCACAAAGAAGTCTGAGGAGAGCTCCTTGCAGCAGTGCCGACCCAACTCTCTCAGAATAGACTCAAACATCTCCTTAATAAATTAAAAGTAATATATAACAAGACAGAAAAGTCCATCTGATAACAGAAAAAAAAAAAAAAACCAAGAGAAAAGGTCCTTTTTGCACCCATAAACATAGATATGGCTTTCCAGTACCTGAAGGGAGCCTACAAGAAAGATGGAGAGAGACGTTTTACAAGAGCATGTAGTGACAGGACAAGGAGAAATGGATTCAGACTGACAGAGGGCAAGTTGATTAGAAAAAAAACTATTTACTGAGGGTGGTGAGGCCCTTGCACAGGTTGCCCAGAGAAGCTTTGGCTGCCCCATCCCAGGGAGTGTTCAAGGCCAGGCTGAATGGGACGTGGAGACACCTGGGATAGTGGAAGGTGCCCACAGCAGGGATGATCTCTAAGGTTGCTTCCAACTCAAACTATTCTGTGATTCTATGGCATTTCCTTCACACATACAAAAAATGAGAATTGCTTGGTGAGCCCTAGAAAAGAAAAAGTCTGTGTCTGCTTCCAGGGGAATCTTCAGTCTCAGCCTGCCATGAAGATGCAGTGTACACTTCAAACTAAAGAATTTCAAAAAGGCCACAGAATATATTAAGACCCTCACAAAAGCTGCAGTAGAAATTGATTATTCACAGACAGCAACCACCAGTCACTTTTTAGTCTGCAGTTAATCACAGATCGCAGGGGGTGCGCAAAGCTCCTCAGAGCCTTTCAGGTAGCACCTGAGCTCTGATTTGGGCAGATGCAGATGGACAGGGAGCACCACATTTGTGTACTCAGGGCATCCCCATCACCAGCACACCCAGGCCAGAGATGTGAGCAAAGCACCTCAGCAAGACCTGCACCATCAATCCACTCCTGCAGCACCTGGGCTGGGCAGTTCAGAGGAGAGCAGCTCCTCTGCCAGCAGCACTCTCTGGTTCTCCATCATGCCACAACTCTGATAGGGACTGGGTGATGGCACTTTCTACAGTCTTAGTAGAAACTAAAACATTTTAGTTTCTAAACATTTTTCTGAAAAATACACAGAGCAAGTAAACACAACTTCAAACTGCTCAGAAATCTGATACTTGAACAAGCTGCTTTGAAAGCAACACAGCAACCCTGGGTGTACATCCCAACATTGTCAACTGCAATAAATGTGTGTGTTCCCCACAGACTCCAAAGCTGTTCTTATGGAGAAAGGCCCTGGCAGTCAGCAGAGAGTATGAATCCCACTTCTGTGAGAAAACAAGCCAAATGAATCTCTAAATAAACACAGCAGAGACTACTAAAATTCACTGTTTGACATAGAAAAGAGCAGAAACTACAAGAAAATAATTAATCTATGCTACCCAGAAAGTTAGACCTGCTTTCATGAACAGAGCATCATGAACTATATTAAACAGACTGACTCCATCTGCACAAAAGACTCCGTTATTTGCTGTGTAATAGCTCATCCTTGAAAAATAAGTTCTCAATTTACTACTAACTTTGCAGGAAGGGGGAAGAAGATAGTATTTTAGACACAAATAAAAATAGCTGTCTGTTAAATGCAGATGTCTTCTGCTTCCAAAATGACTGCCACAAAGAATGAGATTGACTAAACACATCAGTCTTACAAGATTTTTAATAATTATATAAAATGTGTACACATGAAGTCCCAGCCAGTTTGCACAAAAATATTTCAAGTTAAAATCTCATTTAAAAAAATTGACACAGCTGAAGAAAGAGTTCATAAAGACACCATTAAAATTTCAGTGTCGGTTCTCCACCGTATCTCAGAACTTCAGATGTCTGCATGCATACTTTCAACACTAAAAAATGTATTTTGTACACACAAAATCAGTATATAAACCACTGAAATCAGTAATAATTTTTTCATGTTAAGGAGTACCAGGAGTTCTAATATTACAAAAAGTGGAGTAAATTAGGCATTGATAACTTCTATAAAAATAAATAAAGGACTGCTGCAAAGCTGTTTCTGAGCAAGGCAGATTTTTAAAATATTCACAGATACAATGGCACAACTGTTAAACACATCTGATTCTGGATTTGGTGCGGAAGAAGCAGAGACAGAGGATGAAAAGAACAACAAACTGATTTCTGCAGAACGTTTTCCCCAATATACTGTTATACAACATCACAGGAAATTGGCCAGAAAGGTTTATCAGGATTCAAAATTTCAATGCCTCCTTGAGAAAAGGATGGTTTAATTGTTTAAAAATCTGGAAAACTGTCGGAAAACTTAAATTGAAAATGTGTCAGCTCTCTCTCCTAATGTACAGTTGAGTTTTCCCATCCTTCTGTAAAAACATCTCTTCGGTATCACTCCTATCCTACTCATCTTTTCTTAGCACATCCAGTCACACTCAATGGACATCATATGGGGAGTTCACTAACCTACATGGATGATCCATTTTTAAACATGGATATTTCTTTTTCCATACAAAATGCCATTTTCAATAGCAGCCTTGAGTCCAGTGCTTTAATTTGAATTTAGGGTGAGAGAGAAGTATTGAGTCTGTTAAATGTCATGTAAAATGTATTTGAATTTCAGTAACATAGCACCTCCTAAAATAGCTTCCTTTGGTACAAAAAAAATTAACACTTAATAATACAGCACAAATTCTTCATGTCTTCATCTTGCCAATTAATGCAGATCTTCCCTGAAGGATTTTTTTTTCTGGAATAAAATCCTTGCAATGTACCTCCATTTGTATGCCTGTATCTTTTCCCTCAATTAATTGAGGGAAACCATACTTCTTCAAGATCAGAGCTACCTACATGAAGACAGGAATTTTGGGCTAAAGCTCAAAGACTTCATTTTGTTCATAAGTGACCTTAAAAAATTAATAGAATTTTTTTGTCATAAAAAACCACTATTTTACTGTAACAACAGATCTGCTGATTGTAGCCTAAGAATTTGGCTGTGGCATTGGCTGGAGTTTTTGTTTGTACCTCACTGATACTCAAGTCTAAGCAAAGGTAAATCACATGTGAGACTTTCAGCTTTGTCTGTAATATTAAACATTCAAGTCCAGTATATAATTTTTCCTTCATATAACATGAGACTTAAAAAATTGTTGCTTTTCATATCTATGAAAACAAACTTAAGTCTTTTATTCATGTTGCTACTTTACTCCATTCCATTTATTTATTCCATTTAAAAAAAAATCAAAGTCTAAAAGACGTGTAATTCAGGAAAATAAATTTCACTCTCTTACTAAAGCAGTTTGAGCAAAGTTATTAAATAAGTCGGCTTGTCTCTACAAAATACAAATTCCAGAGAGATTGTTACAGGGTGGGAGTTCAAAAAAGCAGCAAAAAGTGTCACAGATAAACAACTTTTGGGAGTGGGAACACAAGAGTGAAAGTCATGGTGCCCTGATGAATAAGAGTTAAGTGGCTTCTAAGGAGCTTCCTTCTACTTTATACACAATTTCCCAGGTCTTTTATTCCAACCCATCAGAAAGCATTTCCATTCAGGCTTTTTTAATATATTCATTTTACACCACATTGTGCCACTGCTATATATCAAACACACAAGGTGATGAGTCTCTTTAATTACATTTTTATACATATATATATACACACACATACACTTATTTATATGAATGTACACAGGTAGGATATGACACTTTGCTGAAGCTGTAAAATATTTCAAAGTAATGGCTAAGAACTACTCAGACTGCTACAAATATTCCCTGGTAATTATACTGAGGATTTCCATCCTCACCCTGAGATCAGTTAATTTGAATATTATAAGACCAACGAATGTAGCTTGCTTTTGAAAGGTTTATTGGTTGGGCAAAACCAACTTGCAGGTACTTTGTCAACTAAAATACAACACTGTGCATTAAAACCAGCTCATCAGTGTCAGTTAAGTAAACCTCAGTTCAACTCTGAATAGTACATCAAGTTATAATTTGCTTTTTTTTCTCTTTTCATGGTCTGATTAAAGCATCATTCTTTTTAGCCCTTGCAATCAGTAACATTTACCTTTCTAAAAATGAATTTACACACTACAGATGAATGTAGGAGAAATGCTCTCCTAACTTAAATGCAGTTTAAAGTATTTTAAGCATTGCAGCACAAAAGAGAAGCTGTAGAGCAGAGCAGTTGGAGCCTTCATTACACAGCTTTGGGGGATTACCTGTGACAGCATCAGCAGACTCTCTAAGAGCACGTTTCCAACTCAAGGTCTCTTACTCTCCACTCTCAAGTAATATTATCACAATGAAGTCTGCTCTAGAAACTCTGCTAAATAACCTTGGCTCAGCAACAAATTGTGATATTGTCACTTTTGCCAGTTTCCTAATATCTTACATCTGTTTGGACAAGGGCTGCTTTGGGCTGGGGTAGAGTTCATTTTCTTCACAGTGGCTGGGCTGGGGCTAAAACAGTGTTGGTAATACAGGGATGAATTGGTTATTGCTGAGCACTTGACTGGGAATCTCCTTCCTCAACACCCTAAACCTACTCACCTAGTGTTTTTATCTCTTCTGATCATTAATGAATTAATGTACCAATAGTTATTGTTTGGTTTGGTTTGGTTTGGGGTTTTTTTTTCAATTCAGTAAAAACTGAAACTAAATTATAACTAATAAACTGTATTAACTAAATCGCTCTCATTTAAATGCTCCATCATTCCCTGAAAATAAGTCATTCTTCAAAGATGTTCCAACCTCTTCCTATTACATGACAATTATCCATACACCTACTACTATTTACTAGAGCTTCTGAATACTAAGGCCAAATTTACTGAATTCCAGAGGGATTCAAAGGATGGAATTTGGCTTACACCTCACTTCAAGAGAAGCATCAATGACCAGGGTCACTTACTTAGTACTGAGATGGCCATGGATGTGTAAGGGGAGTGATGAATCTTGTAAAGAGAACCATTGGCATGGCCAGGGTCATTAGGAAGACTATGACACAGATATATAAGTTGGAAGAACTTCCATCTCTCTCTGAACTCTTAAAAAAATACAGCAATACTCTTGCCATTTGTAATTTTAAAGTGAGGACAAAAACAGTTTAAGAAATTAACTGCAACTGCAGTTCAGCTGTTTAAAATTAAAATGCTTTTGGCATCTTTGAACCTTATCTGGTACCTGAAATTTATTACTACTCATTTTACAGTTCAGATCACTCCCTACCATAAACCACTTCTAATGACATTTCAAAATAATTTCACAGATTTATTCCCTGTAGAGGAAGGACCAACCTTGGAATCTTCTTTCCTAAACAGAAAACGTTGATCCAAATTTTCTGATACAGCTCAATCTTCCCTGAGTGTCTCTTTCCATACCTCAATTATCTTTCAGTTCTGGCAGGCTTCCAGGCAAGCAGTACTTGACTGCTTCTGTGTGAAGTTATTTTTCATGAGTTAAGCAAGTTACACCTCAAAATCTTTTCTAGGCTTATGTCTTTATTTATAGTATTTATAATCTTGTTTCCTCTAACCTAAACATGAAAAACAGGAGGAAAAAAAAGAAAAAAGAAGAGCAGTTTTATGAGAATAGGCAGGAGAAGTGGCAAACAGAGGGGAGAAATGGTCAGCAACCAGCTCAAAATGAAATGAGCTGAAACTCTCAACAACTCTGGCTACAGCTCTGTAAACATGGGGAAATGAGAAAGTCACAACAAGCCATGAACAAGAGAACAGGAGGCAGTGAGGTGAACAGAGAACCACAAGCTGCTCCAGCAGTCCCTCAAAAAAAGGTGCAGTTTTCAATCATTCCATGACTAAAAGTTTACAGGTTCACAGGCTATTCCTGTCCTCTGCTCCACTGAAATGCCATTTAGTCCCATCTCTGTGGAGTGCAGCCAGGACTCCACCTCCTGGGGTCCCACCAAGTGCCTGTGCAGCTCCACTTCAATTTCCCAGGTGTGGAAAGAAATTCGGGACAATGTTACAATTTTAAGTAAAGATCCTCAGAAACTGAGTCTGGTCCTTACTGCTACTTGGCACGAGGGCTACAAAGGGTTAAACTTAAAGCCATTTCCACATTCACTTGTGGTCTAGCTGTCAATTTTCATGAGCCCAGTTTAATATTCTTCCTTATTTCCTATACTTCTACATAGCAATTTGAAATTTAAATGACACTGAGGGAATGCATATGCAATCTGGTCTATAAATAAAAATGTCTAAAATACTGCATAATTTCCTCTTTCAAACTGCGAGATCGAAAGACATATTTTAAGAGTTGTAAGACACCACGTCTGACATCATCAAATTATGCTTAGTCCAGGCTTAACCATTATTTCTGAAGATAAACAATGTTTGGGGTTTCTTTCTTAGATCAAGCTCATCACTTCTTTGCAAAAGGCAGAACCTCACCCTGGCAGCTGACATCTCACCCATCACCTGAGCACAGCAGGCTTGGAAGGAAAAGGTTCTGAAAGTGCTCTCACATTATCTGTGTGAAGTCCCTTGGCTACCAAGAAGTCCAAGCTGTCAAGGCATCAAGGTGGCCTGCTCAGCCAACACCAACAAGTCCATCCTAACTCATCTAGAGGATGAGGGGAAGTGAAACAGCATTCAGCAGAAATTTGGGAAAAAATTCTTCATCAGTTGCAATGACCTCAGTACAGGCTGAGAAAAAACATCTTTTGGTAGTATCCAATGATTTCAGAATCAACCACACAGAGGAAGGACAGAAAGGCACACCACGATATTTTGGGAAGTACCCTTCTCTCTATCACCTACTATCAGCTCAAGAATAATCCAAACCCCTGGTTAACAGATGAAAAAATGCTTCTGTATGCAGAGTCAGTAGTTTAATTCATTAAGTACTTGACAGAGCAGTTCACATCTCAGATGTGAAGGCTGCCACCTCATTAGAAGACTGGAAAAAACTCAAGTGCAGCAACAATAACCACAGGACAGGAAGATCTTGGCAGAGAAGCACTGAAAAGTGCACATTATTTCCCAAACAACAAAACAGATGAACCTTGAGGATCTTTAAGGAACTGGCCACCCACCCAAAAAAAAAAGGAAAAAAAGAAAAAAAAAAAATTAGAACACTCCTAGTTTCATCCCATGCTATGCATGGTGGGTGAGAAAAGGTCACGTCAGCACAAGATCCTTGCCACCAGAAGCAAAGAGCAGGAATGACAGCTGGAAACCTCCTGATGTCTGAAAGAATATAAGCCTGCAGGGGTGAGGGACAGTCCTGATCCACTTAAGGTGAGGAGAGGCAAGTTTTGCCTTAATCTACAACTGCAGGGAGGAATTATGTTTTAAACATACCTAAAAGTGAGATTAAAACACAAACGAAATTAAATGCTGAAATCCAAAGTAGTAACTGAACTTCATTTTTTCATGAAAGATGAGAGAAAGAACAGGAAAGTAGGAAAATGCCAAGAAGGATGATGAGACACACAGGAGAGGGGTTACCCCCACCATGTCTCCAGCTGCCTCACAAGGTTCCATGGGGGAGATCTCTATGGGGACCAAGGGGGTCCCCTGGGGTCTCTCCTGGAGCTGCCCAGCCAGAGCAGAGCCACGGCAGCAGCACCAGCAGGGCGGGGCATCCTCGTAGGAGCAGCCAGGACAGCACGGACAGCAAAGACTCTGACACTTTGTAGACCTCCCAACCTTTTGGAAGGTTGGCACTCGCTTATAGATGGTTTTGAGAGTGGCAACCTCACGTCCAGTCACAGCAAGAGCACGTCATTAGTGAACTTCATCTCTGCTCCCCTAAAATCCATTGGCTGCTCCTTGGTACCCTGGCCAAGTTCACGTGATGTATCCAAAGTTTATTGCTCCCTCTCCTGATGTATCAACTACAAAGTCTTTCAATGACCTTCAAACAGGGTGCCTCATTTTCTAAAACAAAGCAGTTCAAAGCTTTCACTTTCAAACCTGCAATCTTCAAAAAGGCAATGGAGAAACATTCCCAACTTTGTAGTCCTTCATCACAGGGACATGCTCTGCTGAGTGGACGTCACAATTCCTTAGCAGCTGTTTCCAAATAATTCTGTCTTTAGAGAGGCCCTAACAGATCAGCCAACTCAGAATTATTTGCACTCAATGCAAGTCACAGTCCTTTTAACCAGTATGGATATTATCAGTAAAGAGCCACAGTAAAAGAATGGCTTTTTTTCCAAATATCTGACATCACTCAATTCAAATTCACGGAGCTGTACAGACAGTTTGGTTTCAAAAAGCATTATGCAAAAGATAGGTTTAATTCCAAGCAATTTTGCAACTGCACATTTTAATTCTTATTTAAGGAAAGTGATTCTTAAGGGCTTGTTAACAATAAAACATAATGGCTTAAGATTAGAGGTTTTATGCAGAATTTAGTACCTCTTTTTGCTTAGCAGAAGACTGCATTTTACATATTTATGTAACTAAATAGCTTAATCTTAAATAAAAATTTTTAGCTTCCATGTTTTTAAAATAGTGACTGACATCTCCCATTTACTTGCTGATACTCTTTATTTAGCTTTGCCAGGCTGCATGGTTGGAGATTCAAGCAAATTCAAGTAAACATATACAAGCTGTATTTTAAAATGTGTCATTCCATTAAAACATTAAATTTTGTTTTAAACACAAACCAGTTTTGACTGTGCATTTGTGTTCCATTAATAGAAGCAAGAACTTCTAATTAATAGATCTAGATTTCATTGGAACAAATAAATCTCATCTGCTGAATTTCTACTTGGAGAATAAACCTTTTTTCCTTTTCTCTGAAGTCCCAGTATCACAACTTCAACTGAACTAATAAATGAACAGAATTAGATTAAAAAATTACAAAATATTCCTTCTCTGTGTCTAGAGGCAGCTAATCCTGAGAGAAAAAGGGTTAGAAAGTCAAGTTCCCGTGCCAAATGTTTAGCTGGTAACTTCCTCTCAGCCTAAGAGTTTTTACTTCTATTCATTCTAATTTTAAAAATTACCTGAAAACTACCCAAACTTTAAATACAAGAATAGGATTTAGCAGATAATCAATAACAAGCTTTAAAAATATGAAGTTTATTTAGGAAAGAAAACATTCAAGTAAAAACTGACTTTTCAAAACAGTGAGTTTTCCTCCACCTTTAGAACTGGGGACTTTCTGTGCAGCACAGAAAAACAGTAAAATCTTGGCACTTTTGAACTCTGCATTATTTCTGTTTTCTAATTAAACCTTCAACTGGTTAAGAAAATCTGGCATTTCGCTGTGATTATCAGAGAAAAATACTAATGACATCTTTTTAACAGTTTGTAAGGGGAACAGTTCACAGTAAGTAAAACAGTAACATAGTCCTCTTCCTTTTGTTCTTTACCACTGCTCAAGACTGAAGGATGTTGGGCTTTTTCTTCCTACTATTCTGCTGTTTTTAAAAGAACTATAAATTCAAAATAATTTTCTATACTAAATGGACCCTTGCACAACATCAGGTTGGACTTGATGATCTTGGAGGTCTTTTGCAACCTTAGTGATTCTACGGTCACAGAGTACCTATCTCAGAAGAGTTACCAAAAAAATTACAAGCCAGCAACACATTTCTGGCACTGTCATCCACACTTTAGCTCCTTTGGAACACCATTCACCATGTCTGAGCAGGAGCTTCTCAATAAAAGACACCGAACTCAACAACAAGTTCTATTTTGGATGTATTCAGGAAATAAGGAAAAAAAATATTCAATTATTTTTAAACACATGGGAGAACATTTTGTTTGATTTCTCAAAGGCACTGAACATACCAGTTATTATAGGTCTTATGAAACTGGAGGCTTTACTCAGACATACAATATCTGAAGGCAAAAAACAAAAAAAGTTGCTTATCTTTAAGAGTTCAAACCGTTCTAGGATTAGGGATTAACAATGTGCAGATGCAGAGTGGAAGAACTTAAAACCTTGTCTTCAGCATAACTTTCCATACATTTATTCACAAAGCTTCACTCTAAATCCTGGAAAATCCAAGGACCTTTTCACAGCAAATAAGATCTACAGGCAGCAAGCAGATTTAGTACAGTTTATCAGTTCCTCTCCTTCCTCCAGCACTGATGTGAGCCACTAAACAGAGGGAAAAAAGCACTCAAAGACCCAAAGTTAGCCAATAAAGTTCTTGGCCACAGGAGTCACTGAGGGGAGACATTTGGCCATAACAAAAGGAGAAACGAAAAAAAAAAAAAACCCAAGCCTATCCTTTTTCACTTCCATCCTCTTTATTGTAAACAAAGGAGTAACTGGAAAAAAATCATTTTTTACCTAGCTTACTGAGAAGCAAAACCAATTTTTAAAATCTTTCAGCACTCATTAAGATCATTGGCCTCATTAAGCTGGGTGATAAAAAAGTCAGTCTGGAATATTTTTCCTAAGAAATGTAATACAAATGTAACAGTTGTCACTTTTGTGTTTTCCAGGTGATTCTGTAAATGCTACTTTGCCCTACCCCACAGAAGGCTCTTCACACACATCATTCGTGTTGCCGAAAATCATCCACAGACACATTCACTGCACTGTCAACCTCTGACAAATGTATCGAATCCTAATAAAATGTATTTCTGAATAAAAAAAAATATAAAATTAAAAAAAAAAGAAATGGCAGAAATGTAGAGAAACTTAAGGCCACTGTCCCAGTTAAACACTGTTTAACTCAGGTGCATCATGTTCATTAGAAACACAGTATGGTTTGGGTTGGAAAGGATCTTAAAGATCATCTAATTTCAACCTTCTGTTGACTGATTACCATCAACAACCCACCTCAGGCATACACAGAACTCCCCAACTTCCATACTCCCCATTACCTCTCAAGTTAATTGTATTTCAAAACAGAGTCACGTTATTTGACTGTGGGTCAACAGGAACTACAAATATCTGCTTCTTTAAAAGGTCCTACCTTGGTCAGAAAGGAAATCCAGCATGGTCTGGAGCAGGAAGGAGAGATGCCTGACACACAGGGCGGGATTGCCCATTCTCCTGGAAGCATAGACAAGTTCATGGAGCAAACGCATCTGCACTGCAGCCCATCCCCTGTGAGTTCCTGGAAAGAAAGCAGATATTTAATGTATTTTAAAGCTGGAAGTCATCACACACCCATTGACTTTCTTCACATGATAAGCAGTAATTTTATGGCACTGATATCAATCACCCGATGGTTGATACAAAATCCAAATCTTGTACTTAACACAAAAATTAGGATTGTTGTGTTTGCTTGAATATCTAAACATGAAATTATGTTTTGTTTTATATGCTTGTCTATCAACTAATAAATGTAACATTGAAGTTCAGAAGATGAAGTTAACACTTTCCATGAAGCAAAACCAAAATGATAGAGAGAACCTTTAAAGTTTTGGGGTTTTTTTTAATTCTCTGGACCAATTCACATGAGATTTCATACAGAATTTGAAGTCATAGAATAACAGAATGGTTTGGATTGGAAAGGACCTTAAAGATCATCTCATTCCAATTCCCAGCCATAGGCAGGGACACCTTCCACTAGACCAGGTTGCTTAAAGCCCCATCCAACCAGGCCTTGGACACTTCCAGGGATGGGGCAGCCACAGCTTCTCTGGGCAACCTGTGCCAGGGCATCACCACCCTTACAGAGAAGAAATCTCTTCCTAATATCCAATCTCAAGCTACTTTCTGTCAGTTTGAAGCCATTCCCCCTTGTCCTGACTCTCCATGCCCTTGTAAAAAAAAAAATAACCTTGTAATTCTTAACTCTCTTTAAAGATCAAGCACAAGATATTTTCTCTAAATGCTTTCCTGGCCAATAAAAGCAATAAAACTTTAGAATATGAAGCACATATCCTTATTTTCAGTCTCTAAAACTAAGTTTCAGACTATGAATTAATTCATATTTGCAGACTATCTGTGGAAAGAATAAATAGATCATCACAAAATAACCTTCCTTTCAGAACCATAATATGCAGCACTCTTCATGAAGCTTAACGTGCTTTTAGTAGTAAGCAAGAGCAATAATTTTTAAATAACAGATATTTCAAGATGTGCAATACTTCATAAACTTCAACAGCCTTCCTTCTAATATCACCCATCAGCATTTGGCAAACTGTTTTAGGAATATTTACTGCAACCAAACCTTGAGAGTTTATATTTTGAGAGTCTCATTATTTTTCATGTGTGAAATGTCATTTCTATCTTAGAGTTTACAGTGATCTTTCCATATGTCTCTAAAAGAGACATTTTGTGGGTAAAAATCAGACAAAGCATTTCGGTGCAACATCAAGGTAAGGTAAAAATGAAATATAAACACTGATAATTTAATTTTTTTGCCTTTTTAATGATAATTTCTTGCAGAACTTCTACAACCTCTTCTCCCAACACAGTCCCATCCCAAGCCACAGCATATTTTTCCCAGCACATTCCCTCTTCCTAGATTAGATTCTTTGCATCTTTCCACCGAGTCCACTTGGCATTTTCTACCTCCGCTCACATATAATTTGACTGCTAAATCACCAGAGTTAAAAAAAACCCAACACTAACCATCCACAAATACAGCTCAGCCCATCACTTCCTGCTCCTCTCCTGTAGTTACAACATTTAGGGAATGGTCCCCAAAACTGCTGCTATAGAACACAACACGAAGTTTTGGAAAGGTTTTTTCAAAAGGAGCTGCCAAGCAGCATTTTAGTTGTCTCTGATCTAATTTGTGGGAAAATGTGACATACTTGACCCTACTAATTACATTGTGTGTATGTGTATCTATATAAAGGCCTTTTAATCTTTCATTATAAGATCAAACAGCTACAAAACAAAAAGAAATACAACTTCTGATGCAACAGCTGAAGGCACTTTAACTGAAAAAAAAATTCCAAAATAATATATGACCTTTTTATGTACTGAGAAGCATATTATCAAAACAATGACACTTTTGAAAAGCATGAGAAAATAACTTTTTATGAATAAAACAATTACTTCCTGCAAACAGAGAACCACAGCAACAGGTTCAGCAGTGGCTCACAGAAATTTGAAATTATTGGAATGACACTAAGAAAAAGTGAAGGTACAGTGTGAAACTACTGCTTTATTTGTTGGAATTAGTTTCAGATTAGTAAATCATTTAGGTTCAGTATGAAACCGCTCAAGGAAAGTATTATGGAAAACCAGCTAAGTGCCCACTTGTGGTAATCCACACTGACCTTTGCTGAAGTCTTGAGGATCCAGGGAGAGGCTGTAGCCAGGCAGAGTCTCCAGCAGCAGTTTGTAGCAGGCCCTCCAGCCGGGCTCAGGGATGCTGGGGGCTGCACACTGCATGGCCGCGATGCGCTTGAAAAATGCCGATTTGCGGTGGAAACCAATGCGCTCGTACAGCTCCGACAGGATGCTGTAACGCTGGATCTTCTCCTCTTCTGAGAGCTGGAGGTTGAAGGGAAAAGAGGAAAGGACTGGTTTTTATCAAAGATTTAAAGTGCTGAGTCTCAAAAAACCAACAGGAGGGAAAACACAGTAGCAGACACCGGCACTGTAGAAGGCCAGGGATTTGCACACAGCCAGGCATGACAGCTTCTACACCCAGGAAGACTTAAGCTTGGTTCAACTGTTAACAAAAACTGCAAAGATGGAATTCTGCAGATTCAACTTTATTTGTCAGTAGTACTAACAAGTAAACAGTCAAAAGAGTAACAGCTACAGCTCCACACCAAATGCAAGATACTTAACATGATATTCGTGTGAATGAAAGGAGTGCACAAATATGCCACTTCCAAGATGTACTGATTCACTAACATTTTCATCCCTTTAAGACTAAATCTAATCTTGAAATTTCAGGCTATAAAAACAAGAAACTACTGTCTCAATTTTTAAGTCTCTAATCTTGTAAACCACAAAATTTTCATTCCATGGAACTGTACTGTGATTTATACAGTGTAAGATTGAACCACAAAATCATAATATGATTTAGGTTGTAAGGGACCTTAAATATCATCTTGTTCCACCCTCCTTCCATGGGCAGGAACATATTTTTCTAGACTAGGTTGCTCCAAGCCCATCCAGCCTGGCCTTGAACACTCCCACAGATGAGACATCCACAGCTCCTCTGGCAAACCTGTGCCAATGCCTCACCACTATCTTGCATGAAGCAAGTTTTGGAGGGAAGCAGTGAGTTCAATGGAAGCTTTTCCCAACAATGGAAAAATAATGTTAAAGTAGAAATACATCACAGAAAGACACAGACCCAGATTTCTTCACTGGGTCAAGTGCTGGCACAGTCTGCCCAGGGATATGGTGGAGTTACCATCCCTGAAGGGCTTTAAAAGAGGTGTAGATGTGGCACTTGGGGACATGATTTAGCGTTGGCCTTGGCAGTGCTGGGTTAAGGGTTGGTCTTGAGGTCTGTTGCAACCTAAACAATTCCATGATACATATGCACACTGCCAACAAGTGAGCTGCAATTTAGTTAAAGCTCCATTAGGCTTAAAGCTGAAACAAACTTGATAAGGAACAACAACCATGTGCTTCTTTAGTTTATCAGTGTATTGGCATAAGTCACAGGCAACTTAATTCTTTTCCCCTCTGGCCTAGATGATAATCTTGCTTTGGAGTCAGCCAGTCAAGAAGAAACTGCCACAGAAACTGTGGATGATTCCTATTCTATGTCCCAGGAATCAGCAGTGCAGAGCAATGGTGACACCTAGTGCACAGGATCTGGCACAATCAAAAGCAATAAAACATACTTTAAATTACTCTAAAGCTGCCAACACGTTTTGCAAAGGCATTTCAAGTGACAAACTTCACCCAAAAATAGTCCTAAAGGACGGAAACAGCAACTCATTCTTCAAAACTGGAAGTACCAATCAGTGTGTTTAAGTTTAGACACTTAAAGGCTTGGAGAGTCAAGGGAAGGTGCTCACCACACTGGTTGCTTTTACAGAAATTATTAGGTCTTGCAAGCAGAGCTTCAAAATGTCATTTAGTCACTTAAGTCCTGATACAATTACAAAAAGTAGTTTGTTCTCAAAGGCCACTTCTAATTTTGGGCATAGGTATATGAGACACATCAAAGAGAAGTTTTCAGAGGACACCATGACCTTGTCTGACAGTTCAAATCTCTGTACTTCAGGATATGAAGAGACACACAGAGTAGCAAAGCGTTTCAGACAATTTTGAAGCTGAAGTTGCTATTTTCTTCAGAACTGACAACAGAAGACAGTGCCCAATGCAAAAGTACCACCCATCCCTGAAAAAGACCAAGCCCTGTACCAAGAGTTGTGAAAAAAGGCAATTGCACCAAGGTGAAAACTTTCAAAAATCAATGCAGCTGGAAAGAACAGACAGCACAAAAAGAAAATACAGAAAAATGTTAAAGAAGTTTATCAGAGTTCCCACAAGCAATCAGTCAGAAAGAACACGAGGCATCAGACTACAGTTACCCATTTATGCCATTTTTAATGAGTTAGAACAATAAAAAATATGGCAGCAGAAGTGAAAAGGGCACAAGCACGTGGTCAGGAAATAAAGCAAAAAAAGCTTTAAAAAACCCTATGAAAAGCTATTCCTTAAATACAAATACTGACAATGTTCACACACCTATGGCAACCACATTCTTTAAGACCAGAAAAAACATGGTCATGCTATTTAGGTAGCCAGGAGCACTCACAAAAAATTGGAATAACTATTGGAGAGCGAACAGATTCCCAGGAAGTTTTATTTTTGTCATATCTGAGCAAGTTTTTAGCACTGTTACAAAACTTGTTGCTTAATGGCTGTCCCCAAAGTTACTCAAGTATTTTCCTCAGTTGCAGGAAACTTTTTTCATCACCACAAAGACAGCAAAATTGCATTTTCCCTGAGCACACACAGGTATATGTTACCGTTCAGGAATTTAAAAGAAGAAAAGAGGAGGAAAAACCCCACATAATTACTCCAAGTATTTAATTCCGGGAAGATTGCAGCAGGCATTCTGCAGGACATGGGTGTAGCATTCACGAACATCTTTCCTGACCCTACAAATTTATAAAAGCTTAATGCCTGTAAAGCAGCTGCAAAACAGCTACCACCTGAAGCACAGCATCATTTCCACCTGGTTAATTTTTATTTAACTGCTCTACTAAACCAAGTTACAACTGCACCTGGAAAGGCTCTAGGTCACCATCCAAGTAATAGAGCCATTTTTTTCTCAGGCTTGTTTCAGGACAGGCTTTCAAGAATGCAGCTTTTTATTTGTTTTTTAATTATTCCTTACTACATTAAAATTTTATCATCTCACTTTCTCTGTAATTATATTTTACAATTTATTCCTCATAACTGATGCAAAGTTAAGTCTTATTACCCTGCAGCTCATCAGAAAATACCAATTACATAATATTACTAGACTGAGTATGAAATTGAATTTATGGAAAGGAACTAGTTTTCCTGTTTATGAGTCTTACACACTTTAACCTGTGAGGTGTTTTTACTACTGTAGAATTTAATATTGGTTGTGCTATAGTTCTATTTACCTGCAAGTGAAAAACACTGTCCTACAGTTTATTCCCTGAGCTATTACAGGATGACTGCTCCTCTGAATTAGTCCAAATTATAAATACAACTATTATTTGTTTTCATGCTTTATACAGTAAATCTTAAAAAGCTGCAAATACAATTCCCAGCCATACCTCTCTTTACAGAAAATGCATTTCCCAGCCCTGGGGAAAGCCTGGAAAGTTTATCCTACTCTTATTTCACATAATAATGCCAAATTGCTCCCCAGCCACACAGAGTTCCCAGTTTGTACTGGTTTAGGCTGTAGTGGTTGGCAGTTCACTGGCAGCTTAGATCAGGGCATGTTTTTCATGTTGTCAAGGTTTGTGCTTGTCTATTATTAGGCAATATCTATCAGCTGTTGAAGTGACAAGTACTTTACTATGCACTGGGTGCTTGGGGTTAGGATTTGTCTTTTTGTTTCTTTCTCTCATGGAATTTTGTCCCATCTGTTGATAAGAGACAATGACGGTGCTCAAAAGAGACAGAAGAAATGGCCAAGGCAGGGAGGGATGCAGCTGGCTTCCCTCTTACCTGGGGGCTTTCTCTTTGCAAGAGCAAAGGTACCTCGAGATTTTGACCAGGGGGTGAGGGGCTGGGCTCGGCTCCTCACTCTCTCGCTCTCAGCATGGGAGGAGAGACAGGCTGCATTTGCTGTGGGAAGAATATGCCACCACTGCGGGGTTCTGTCTACTGCTGTCTTGTCCTACTGTGAGCGGAGCTTTGCTTGTTAGATCACCTTTTGTACTGGGACCTTATTATCACCTGGTCTCACTGGAAAGGACCCTCACCATCTGTTTGGGTGCCTCAGTGTCTTGGTTTGGAAAGACAGGTGTCTGCTAAGGAAGGCAAAAACCTCCCTTGGAATGGAAGATGCAACCCCCTTCCCTCTGAATTATTATAATTTTGAAATCAAGGGCTTTCAGGCAGAGATATGGGAAAATAGGAATAACAGTTCTTTACTAATGATTATATATACACATATATATATATATATAAAACAAGGCAGGAGAAAAATACTGGTTTAAACTAACAGAGTCAGATACAACCTGACCCCCTGTTAGTCAGGGGAGCAGTGGCAGTCCGATAAGATGGTGGCTGCAGTTCTCCTGAAGTGGTGGATGTAGTCCTGTTGAAGAGGTGATCCTGGAGAAAAAGGTCTGGTCTTCCTCAGAAAGTCCAGTGGTGGGTATGTAGCTCTTGTCCTCTGGGAAATCCAGTGGGAAAGGCCTGCTTATGATTTTTAAAATTCCAGTTTATATCCAGGATTGAGTGCCTGGGTCCTCCTTCTGGGTGGAGCTTCTCACAGAGGCACTGATGAGCCCATTAATCAGGAGATAGTCCAGGGGCGAGTTATCTCTGAGTCATGGGCAAGGCACTGATGGGCCGTTAACAGAAAATAGCCTTGAGGGGGGAGGCAGGGAGCACTGCCCCACCTGGTTCATGAAGATGGTGATAGAATACATGCTTTTGGTCACATCCCACTTTCCAACCCAGGACACTCAGGAAAACCCGGGACCCCGACTGTCTCCCCAATCCCAGAGGGCACATCTCCCTGGCTGCATGCAGCAGTTGCTACCGAGAAGCGTGGCTGCCGCTGCCTCGGCTTTTTCGCTGCACTCTAACCCAGCATCCTGTGTCCACTCGGCTCCTGCTAAGGCTGCAGAGTTTTCTGTTACATTCTGTTTGTTACTCCAGGCTCTCCTTGTCCCCGCCATCCTAGAACCGCTCCAGGGTTCCTGCTGCAGCCCTGTTCGCCATCCAGCCCGCCCACTGTCAAACACCAGGCTGCTGGAATTGGCTTTTGCGCTTGATGATTAATTAATAAGGAGAATCACGGTTAATGTGTAGTGTTGATTGTTGTTTACTAGAATAATGAACTGTTGAGGGGAATTAGAGTTTGGGACAGCTGTGATTGGGTTTGGTTAATCCCTCAGTTTTTTTGTTTATCAATAAAGCTGGTAACAGTTATGGTTTGGGTTAATAAAGTATGCTAGTGATGGGGAATGTTGGAATGTTCTGGAAGACCAATGATGTAATTGAAGGAGGAGTTGGAGTGAGGCTTTAGCAGGAAGGGATAAACGCAAGAGGATCACTGGATAAAGATGAAGCCTGTAACATGCCCCAACACAACTGGGAACAAGCGAGGAGCCAACAGGAATGACTGACTCAACCTGCAGCCAATCATCTCGACCTGAAGGGAAGGGCCATGGGGAGGTGATCGGCAGGGTTCGAGGGGCATAAAATGTAATGTCATAACCTCCAAGCTCTGTCTGGCTGCGGACTAGCTGAGCCACACCCAGTGCTCTGTCTCACTCTGTGCTAGGACAGACAGCCAAATTAAATCTCCAATTGCTGTATTTGCTTTGTTTAATTAATTCTGTGAGGGGACCTTTCTCACTGCCGCCATTACCCCCTCAGGGAGAGGCGGCCGCGCTCACGCCACAGCGCCCCCTGCAGGCGCGGGGAAGCATCGCGCTCACCCTGCCGGCCGTGAGCGGCACTGCACCCAGGGGGAAAGGGCCTGCGGCCCAGAGGCTGCCACTGCCTTCCTGCTCCTGGTTGTTGCTGCTGCCGGTGTTGTTGTTTGTTTGCCTTGTTATCCATACACATACTACTAAAGAACTGTTATTCCTTTTCCTGTATCTTTGCCTGACAGCCCCATAGTTTTGGAGTTATAATAATTCGGAGGTAAGGGGGTCACATTTGCTATTCCAAGGGAGGTTCGCACCTTCCTTGGCAGACACCTGTCTTTCAAACCAAGACATCGTACGTTTTCCCTCTGATAAAAAGTGAAAGTTGCAGTATCAGTGGTGTCAGGGAGAACAGGGGATTCTCTGAATGGCAGTAACTGCTTCCAGAAAAAGAAACAACGATATTGGAGTTTGCAGGCAAAAGTAACAGCACCAGAACAGGATAGGTGAACAAAGGGTGCAGAACTGCCAGCAAAAAAACAGGTTACAGAATTAAAGAGAAAGCCCTTAGCACCACAAGGATTATGGCAATTAAGGTGCTCTGTAATGACAGCTTATCAGTTAATTAATGTCTCATTTATGCTTTGTTAGAAAACTGATTCCAGAGAAAGGATTCTCTGCAAATGAAAGAAAGTGTTCTACCTCCCTCCTTAATTTTCTGTCCCTGTCTGGGCTTATTAAGGTCAATGATGTGGACTTAAATTGCTCATCTTACCAAGATGTAATGAGCAAAAATCAGAAAGAAACCTAAAAGCTTTTTATTAGTTCTTTCAACCACAGCAGTCACTCAGTGAGCAGTGACACCAAGCCTGAGACACTGATCAAGTGTTAAAGTTGTTTTGTGGTGATACTGAGCACTTTCCCCACAGTTCCAAACACTGATTTCCCCTCTGAATTCCCTTCTGATTTAGCTTAATTAAGACTTTGCACTACACAACAAAAATTCAATTGATTAACAACACTAATCAGACCCTTCAGCTCATTCTACCACAGGCCATTCCTGATTTGCTCAGTTTCACTGAATGAGATGCAATCAAGAAAATTTTAAAAATCCACTGCAGATCAGTCCCAGACAGCTGTTTTTCCCTAATAAAACATCACAAGAAAACAACAATGGGGTTTTTTTGCCTTCACAAGGGAGAACAAGCAAGAGAGTCTTTAATCTCAAACTAAGTCCTCATGTTTTTAGATGAACTGTCAATACCTTGCAAACCAGACTTACTGATGTGAAAATCCTCAGAAGTCAAGCTCTCATCAGAAGGAAGGCAGTGATACAGAAAACAAACTGGAGTCTCCTGAATCTAAGTAACTTTCAGTAAATTCTGTTGAATGACAAGAGAAAAATAAGTGGACATTCTCACTGACCTGCCGAAGGTTGATATAAACGGCGTTTTGCAGAAACTCAGAGGCTTCCATGCTCCTCTTCTGTATTGCCAGGACTCTCACAGCCTTCACACAAGCTTCCAGTTCAATGACACCAGCGTTCTTGTACTTGGAGAGGGAGAAAATTAAAATAATATTGAAGTATTGCACCTGCTAGATTTTATAAGCATTTCTGCTCAGCACATAAATCAGCTGTCAAATGCTCCAAACCCAGCAATTCCTTAATGCTAATGACTACACTGTTAAATTATCAACGTATGCCCAAGTGAAAATGAAGGTGTCATCTAAAATATTATTATGCAAAACCACCATTTTCAGCGTCTTCACTCACTTCTCTTATTTTGAGACACAGCACAGCTTCAGTCTGAGAGTTCAGACAAGGAGAAAAGCTGGGACTATTGGTACCATTTGGAATAACCTCATATAAATGGTTGGTTGTAGGTGCTGCATCTGCAAATAAATTCTACCTTCACAGTGCAAATATTTTTATTACTGCATCCATTTGCTCTTTAGTTAAAACAATATTCCCAATGACAAGAGAATTCAAAACCAATCTGAGCATTCTGTTTGCAAAACCTTTGCTGTAAATGACTGTTTAGTGATTTAGCTTGCGTAAGGAAGCTAAAGAGACAATGCAGATGTGCAGCGAACTGTTTGTGCTCAGGTAACAAACAGGCAATTTTCTAGCCAGAGAATCTGATCTGGTGATTTCCTCAAACAACACTGATACTGGATATTTGATTTGGCCCACCTCCTGCTGAAGTTAAGCTCTTTTCAGGCATTTCTATTTGAAAACTAATGGGGTAAAGCAAGCTCATAACAAAATGCAAGAGTTACGCCAGCAAAGCTGTCACATATTCCTCTCTCGTGCATTTATATTGGCAAAAGCAAATCACTGGAGATTGAGTCTATTTTAGAAGGTGCTACAATAGTTTTTCAGCTCAGTGAGAACACAAGAAGTATGTGAAAAGTGCTGCTTCCTCAGCATTAGTGCAAGGAGTTACTCTGTCTGTCTGGAACAGACAGAAGGTAACTGTGCCTGTCTTGAAGGGTTATAAATCAGTCCTGGCACAAAGCTTTTTGTTATTTCGAGTGAAGCTGCAGTGAAGCACAATTATTACTTGCTGAGAGCATAGTGCATATTATAAATAATCAAAATATAAATATCCTGCCCCAAGCCCAACAAAGTCCAATAATTTTATAGTTCTAGAGACATGATACTCTTTCTAGATGAGCAACAGACCCTGAAGATAACATTAAAAAGCTGAGTGCATCTGCATCCTTGACAATTATTGTTTTATTGAATGATTCAAATTTATCTGACACTATGCCCAGAACTATCACCTTTAATTGCTCCTGATCATAAATTAACTCATGCACACAACTGAACTTGGAGAGTCTCTCTTCAACATGGACATGAAAATGCCTGGAATAATTATTTATAAGCTTAGTCTAAAGATACTTTATCAAACAAGAGAAATACCTGAAATTAAAAATTGATTAAATGAATTCACTGCAGTACAATTAAACTTCGCTTTACTGTTGATGTGGACACTGAGACTCTATTTTCAGAGTACAAAATAATTATTTTCCTTTCCTATTATGAATGTAGACATTAAGCTCCTTTACCGTATCAGGCTCAGAGCATTTGCACAAAAACCTAAAAATTCCTCCAGAAGAGCTGGAAACTGTTTTACAAACTTCACTGCCATGCTTTAGAAGATCTTCCAAAACCAAAGCCACAGCAGTTCACTGTTGAAAAGAACTTCAGTGATTTTTTTTTTTTTTAAATAACAAGGATTACCTTGCCATAGTAAGAAATGGCTTCTTTATATTTTTCTATGATGTCCTCAGGACTCAGGCAGTTCTTGGCACGTCCTATCTCAGCACTCGTATCTGCATTTATGCCATTGGAAGTCAGAGCACCTAAAACAGAACAGGATCAGAAATGAGCCCAATGATTCTTGGCAAATGCTAAATATGTAAAAAGCTAGGTACTAGGGTATGTTTTTGGTTTGACATAAAATACACAAAGTACACTTCCCCTACCTAGAAAGAAAGGAAATAATCTTTCACTTAATAAAAACCAAATATATTCATGATTTTTAGCATTTATCTGAGAGTTCAGATTATGAATAAAGTAATAGATTGCTAAAATTATATTATGGCCACATCTGAATACACAGTTTTAATCTTTGAACTATTCCTCCTTCTACTTTAAAACTGTGTTTCTGAAGCACACCTTAGGAAAAAAAAAAGGCTTAGACAAAAGAGTAAGAAATTGGTTTTCTTACACAAGAAAGAAGGCAAGACACAGAAAGGGTCTATATAAGGGATAAGAATGTGAAAGATATGCCAAGGAAATCTGGGGTATTAAAAAGAACATGAAAAATTTATTTATAGAATTTGATTTTATTGAGGAATTAACATAATAAAAGTGAAAACACATCAAAGGTTTGGCAAGGCTAGATACCTTCTTATGTGTTACTTCATCTGTAGGGTTATACTGTAATTTATTTAGGATTATACAGTAATTTATTTCCCCAATAGGTTTCTCTGCTAAGATGGCAAAAAAAATCTCTGTGTTTCAGAGCTGGCCCTGACTCTCAGTAGACAGTTAAAAACTACTGTGAAAGATATTTCTGAATATACTGAGGGAGCAGAAAGAATGTTTCTTTAAATACTTAAATGCTAAGGCAACTTTTTTCATATGTTTATTAACCTTAAGGAATCAGACCAAGTACATCTGTAGATTAACAGTGTTTTTAGGGAAGTGAAAGATGTTTGCTTGTGATGACTGAGAGAGCATGATGACACTACAGGACTACATGTGACCATCCAGGTAGGTCACTTCAAAAATATTTTAAAATCCTCACTACTCCTGGAAACAAATCCTGTTGATTAGAATTTATGGAGACACAATCACAGAACTTGAGCATTTATTTTGTGCCACTTACCCTTCAGTGTCTAAAATTTCTCAAGATTTATAGCCAAAATCTGAAGCATCAGGGATCACTACGAGTTTTGGCAAGTGGCAATAACTATCTATACAATTGCAAAATACATCAAGTAATAAAAGAAAATACTTTGGAAACATGCAGGAAAATAATGTACCTGGATCAATGAGAACTTCCTGTGCCCCTAAAAGGAGGAACAAAAATGATTTTTTTTCAGCCTTAAATAGAGCCAGCAAAGTAAGTTCTTATAATGTTTTATAACATCAGGCTTGAACAAAATCATCAGATTTATCAGGATTATCACTGCTACTGTGAAGGACTACCAATTATAATTCAAGTAGTCACCATATGTTAAATCTCATTTTGTTAATAAATAAGTGTAAAAGTCCCATAAACTTGCAGTAAATTCTAAGACACATTAAGAAGTTCAGAATTTTCAGTGTATAATTTAAAGCCATATCTTTTTTCCTTTTTCTTTATTGTTTTAGTTGGCAAGTTTTCATCACAGTCCACTTAGTATATTTTAATGCCAGGACCTACAGGACTTAAATCTCCTTGTGGGAGCTCACTTAATCTGCACAATACTCTAGAATAACATTTTAAAGTCATTTTATCGCTTTTAATTGCTATGAATTTCACTCCATCAAATTTTCTGAATAATTGAGTCATGTCTACCCAATAAGCCAGATTATCCAGGTAAGATTTGCCAAGAATATTGCAGAGTTGCATTACCAGATATTGAAGACCTCATTGCCCTAACCTTTGGTTAAACATGGCAATAAAATTGTTAATACCAAGTGTTGGGAAAGGTGAAACAGGGAAACCTTATAAAGATGATTGTTGGGCAAAATATTCTGAAACCTGTAAATGAAAGAGAAATGAAAGCTAGCTTTGAGATGTAGGATGCTGAGGCACTAGTTACTGTACAACCAAGAAACAATGGGCTAGCCAGCTGAAGGATAATCCTTGTTGATTGAACAATGTCCTTAGCAGATAAAGAGATGCTTCTGCAGGCAGAAGAGTCCAAGGTTCAAGACTGCCAGTTTGGCAGGGAAGACAAAAAGAGTTTAGAAAGTAGCTTTTAGAAGTTAAAATGTAACACAGTATGGAAATATAGTAGTTTTGATAGGCTGTATGTAAATTCTATAAGATTTGTGTCTTTTATTGGTTGGATGCTGTAAAATTACCATATTCAGTATGAGAAAAGATATAATGTATTGTAACCAGATTGTAGCCTTCTCTAAGGCACGCTTCAGGCTGTGGCTGGCAGCTGAAGCAGAGCTCTTGTACCCACGACCTATGCCAATAAACCACATACTTCAAGAGCTGCCTTAGATTGCAGAGGTCTTCTGCCATCCTCGTCCCATTCTCCTCTTTTATTCTTTTCTACAACCAAGGGTTAAGCAGTCAAAAACAATTATTTCATCAGCAAGACAGGCCCTCCCTTTAGTTGATTTGCTCAGATTCCAGACAAGGGAAGCAGAGGTTTAGATGTAGACCCAAAGATACACCAACATTTCACTCAGGTGTCCTAATTCTGCCTGGGGAAAGAGGAAGGTCAGGCAACAAAATCAAGAGCGTAGAACTCCCACCAAATAAAATCCAGTGGAGAAATCCAAAACAGCCAGTGACCTAAGCATAAATCCAATCAGACTCATCTTGTTTGACATACAAATCCTGTAACTGACAGACCACAGCCAGATTTCCTGGCCAGGAGGCATTGAGCAACTCAACTCAACTCAACTCAGAATCTTCCTTTACACTGAAGGCTGCAGAGACACATCCAGGATTTCGAGGGGACATGGCCTAAACCTGTTCCCATGCAAACAAATACGTTTAGATACCTGAGAAGTCACCCTTTTCACAGAATCCCAGAATGGTTTGGGAAGGGACCTTAAAGACCATCAAGTTCCAAGCCCCTGTCCGTGGGCAAGGGCACCTTCCACTAGAGCAGATTGCTCAGAAGCCCCATCCACCCTGTCCTTGAACACTTCAGAAATGGGCAGCCACAGTATAGAGCAAAAGCTCATTTGTGTTTTGGAGCTTTGGAACTTTCCAAAGTTGTTTCTACACAAAGAAGACACCACATTTGCTGAGCAGCCAGGTCCTGTGCTGTAGCCTAAAAATGCCAAATGATGGAAATCTCAAGGGATTCCAGAGGAAGATGTTTCTCTTGTCTGGATCTGGGCAGGAAACTTCATCCTGTGAAGGCCAAAGTACAAACACAAGAAGAGATGCAATTCCAGGTACAAGAGGAAGGACTAAAGGTAATTCTCACATCTACATGCCTCAAAATTAGGCACACATGTCAGTTCCAAGTGTGGCATTTCTTGATTTGTGCAGAATTTGGAAACACTTTTTTTTTTTCTGGTTTTATCCCACAGAAAGATGCTGTGGAATTTATTCCACAGATTAAACAGTCCTCACAAAATTAGTTATAGCAAAGTAGACTATAACCAGAGGTGCAGTTTGAAAAGATTTTAAATTAAAAGCACTGCAGGGACAAGAAAAGGTAATAAAAAGAAACTTTTAGAAAACTTTGTAGGAAAATGACATCACATTAACAGCTGTTTGGCCAGAGAGAGCTCAGTTGTTCAGACCTCAAATCACAGAGATCATAACTAGAGTTAGAGAACACTATTTAACAGGCCACAAAGATTTTCATCTGCAAAAGATGACAAAAAAGCCCCTGTAATCAGTTTTTCTTCACAGAAAAGTCCTTTAAAAAAACTTGTCATATGAAACTAAATAATTTTTAAAATACAACTACAACTAATAAGTTTGCAAGCAGGACTTTGAAATACAAGACAACTTAAATAGAGATCCAGCAATACCTGAAATATATTCAATTATTCTGATAGCTGTGACTTATTTGTTACCTTCTTCAATAGAAGGAGTACCCATCACAAACAGACTGCAACATCTCCTGATAAATATTCATTGGAAAGTAGACAAAGGTCACTAACCAGGGGAAAGTATAAGAGCCAATGTAAAATGCATTCATAGGTCATGGGACCAAATGCACAGGTTTTAATTACTAGATATTGCATAAAAAAATAGTATTCTGTCCTGAAATTAGATAATTTTACTATAACAATTGTCTGGTTTCAACACACATGGTTCTTAACAAAGATAATACAAAGCAAGTGTTTACTAGATTGTGACTTACAAAAGAATAAAATAGGTGGCTGCTTTTTTTTAGATTAAGGAACTAGTTTTGACATTACACACAAGAGAACTTAACACCAGCATTTAAACCCAGCTATGTTTCAGTCCTGGGTAAGTAGATACAAAGCAGCAGCTGTGCTGGGCTAGCCCAGAGGCCCTGTAGCTCACACTAATCAAAGTATTTTCATTTCCCTACCCAATCCCACCCTCTCCTGGAAGCCACAGAAACTTTCAGGAGCCAGAACAGCAAGTGACAAGTGTCAGGTTATGTGACAGGCTTATCTGCACAGCCACAAAGGAGCAGAGAGGATCAGTGACCATCAGCTGAACCCCAATAACCCAAACAGAGCCACTGGAGCTGTGTGGGGGTGAAGCTCAGCAGCTCAGTTACACAAGCAGCTCTCTGGACCCTCTTACAGACAGACTGGGGGGTCACTGCCCACAGGGATATGGGGCTCATTATAGGGAAAGAACATCTTGGGATTGTACAAGATTCCTTTTGGGGTGTAGGAGATGAGCCAAAGACAAGGAGAATGAGGGATTGAGGCAGTGTAGGGAACAAGCATGGAAAAACAGACGGGAGTGCATGGGTGTGTGTTGGTCTGAGAACCAACAACTGCAATGAGCTCTGGGTCTCAGCCTTGTGGGTCAAGGTGCCAGCAACTGGTGCAGTCCAGTGGGCAGCCCCTGGACAGACTGGAACTGTGTGTGTGTACCCTCTGTGTTCTTCCAGGCCTGCTGGGAATGCCTGCTCAGCCTTCTGTCTGCCTGGACCAGGGGACATGGAGCTGCAGCAGCCTTGCCTCTGTCACATCACTCTGTGTGGAGTGGTCATGTCATACCTGTATGCTGGATAAAGAGTAATTCCTTTCATCTGCTTCTCCATCTGCTAAGCTGTTTGATGTCTTCCAGTTCTTCTTTTGAAAGAAACACTGAACCTTTGATCCCTACCCATCCTCTTCTACAATGTTCACTGTATTACAGGTAATGCTCATATTTTTGCTCAGCCATCTCTTTCGCAATCCAAGAGTTTAGAAAAAGTATACTAAACATCATAAATTACACTGGTTTATTGGCATTTCATTAATGAAATCTATCTATTACATGTGGACCTTAGAATAAAATGTACCCAACCTTTTTTCTTAATACATGCAGCTCTGCCACATCATATTTTATGAAAATTGTCTGCATCTCCTCCAGCAAAATGCAAACTAACACAGACACTACTAACAACCAAGTGAAGAAATCAAAAGCTTTGCAATTCTATGCAAAGCACATGTGTTGACATTAACACCAAAATAGAAAAGTAATTGCAAAAATCTTTAAAAAAACTCAAATGATTCTTCCCCCAACCCCCCTCCTCTGATTAATCCTGTCATCTGTATAATTTTACAGAGTTAGGAAGTAGGGAGAGGTTTTCAGATGTTCAGTGTTGGCAAACAGAATAAAACTGAAATGCCATCCTTACCTGGCCTGTGCCTGTTGCCTGCCTCAGCAGAAAGAGAACCTCCTTGAGCCCTGCGAGGTCCAACTTTACCCCCGGTGCCACCAGGGTAGTGATAGATGACAGATGCTGAGCACAACCCCTCAAGGGCAGCTGCAGAGAAGAGAAAAAAAGCCAACAGATTAGTACATCTAATTAGTACATTAGTACATTAGGCATTTCTAAGAAGTGAAGTATCACGTGGTAAAGTCCATTTGCACAAACATATGCTTGAAATTGGAGGTCTAATGACAAAGGCCATGGAAAAGTC
This sequence comes from Erpornis zantholeuca, assembly GCA_013400515.1. Taxonomy (NCBI): domain Eukaryota; kingdom Metazoa; phylum Chordata; class Aves; order Passeriformes; family Timaliidae; genus Erpornis; species Erpornis zantholeuca. Next base: position 74,476 of record VZTN01026460.1, read on the forward strand.
TGAGATATTCAATGTGCTTTTCAACTCTGTGTTCACTCTCAGACCTCCATTGCCCCAACCCTACTAAAAGAATTGAGTAAGAACTTGTCACAGTAGAGGAAGCTCACACAAAAAGCACTTAATCCAACTGGATGCAATTCAGGTAAGATGCCAAGAGAGCTGACCAGGGTGAAACCACTGTCTCATCACCTCCAACAGGTTCATGCCCATTGGGGGAGGTTTCTAATGGCTGGAAAAAGGGAAACATCATCTTCTTCGAGAAGGAAGTACCAGTACAGGCAGATCAACATCAGCTCCCTGGAGAGGTGTTGCAGTGACCTAGCCTAGGTCTGGGACCACCAGAGAAGCTGCATCCCCTGAAGCAGCAAGCTGCTGGTGGGACAGCTCAGAACCTTAACGTGACCTCCTCCTGCAGGTTGTGGTGAAGAGAAAGCTCTCTCCATAAGGCTGTGTAGTCTCTGCACATACCCCATTCCAGAATGTTCCCACCTTCCCGGGTATCCCCTTTCAGCCACTCCTCCCTTGTACTCCCATGGAACTGTGTACTCCAACTGTGCCTTTACTCTGCCCCTTTCCCTCTTCCCATTGGTCCCCACCCCCGGATAAAACCCCCAGACCCTCACTGTTCGGTGGCTGCTTTGTATTCAGACCCCCTGCGGAATAAACCCTGTGGATTTCCATACAAAGACCCCCTCCCGCCTCTTTGTCTCCGACTGATGCTGAACTCTTGAGCTATCCTAGCAGGTGTTCATGTGCTTCCACCTGCACGAGTGTGTGTGAGTGCCTGCCAGCAGCCTGAGTAGCTGTGCCAGACCGTCTGTTAAAGATGCTCTCCGGGACAGGGCGCGGTGCACAGCTCGCGTAACACCGCACTGCGCCAGAGAGGCTTCACGGAAATCCTTCTGGAAGCACAGGGAGTGAAAGAAGGTGTCTGGGAACAGCACACATTGATTTATCGAGGATAAGTCAGTCTTTGGCAACCTCACTGCCTCCTATGAAGAGATGATAAGCTCAGTGGACAAAGGAACAGCAGCGGATGTTACATATTTTGGCTTTCAAAACATGGACAGGTTTTCCCACAGAATGCTTGCAGCCAAATTGGGAAGATTGGGATAGCTGGCCTATAAAGTAGGTGGGAAATTGGCTGGACAGCCACACTCAAAGGCTTATGATCAGCCAAATGGCTGCCTGTGACCAGTGGTGTCCCTCAGGAGGACAATACTCATGCCTTCATTACCTGCCTGGATGATTGCATAGAGTACACCCAGAAACTTCCTGGATGATAGCAAATTGAGGGGAACAGTAGGGCAGGCCTTCAATGCAGAGAGAACTTTCCAGGCTGGAGATAGGGCCTGACAGGAGCCTCATCCCAAAGCAAGGCTGGTAGAAGGCCATCAAAAGGGTTAGAGGACTGGAGTTCCTGGCATATGAGAAGCAGAGAGAGCTGGGCTTGCTCAACCTTAAGCAACAAGAGGCTGAACACTGATGTCCCCTGCTGCCTTTAAAACACCGAGTGGGAAGGTAGAGCAGAGATGGAGGCAGGTGCTTCTCAGAGGTGCAGAGATCAGGTGAGAGTCAACGCAAAGCTGACATAGGAAGTTCGGCTTTAAGATAGGACCCACTTATGTTTTGTTGTTGGGTTTTTAAAAATTCTAACCAGCAAAATGTTAGAACAGGTTGCTCAAAGACTACAGAACTTCCATCATTAAATACACCTGAAAATCAACTGAACAGGTCCCTGAACAACCTGATTTGCCTAGATGTGATATAAGCAGGAGTTCGGACTGTACAGACTTGTCAAATAATTTGGATTGGAAGAGTCATCTGGAGGTTTCTGAGTAAAATTTGAGGAATCCTGATTCATTTAAATTTTTGGAATTGTAGAAGGAAAGAAGTGGGGGGTCAAAAGGTGCTAAGGTTTTCATAGTATGTAACCTACAGGGCCATTAGGAAGATAAATGGATTTCCACATGGAATGAGAAATCTAAAAGCAGAACTGGAGACAGTGACTGTCCTGAAAGGGTGTGAAATTAGGAAGCAGAAACTGTGCTCAAAGATCATTTATGTAGCCAATAAATAACAAAATGCAAGTATGAAATAAAAAAAAAGGCAAGGATAGAAGAAAGGCAGGGAAAAAAAGCAAATCCTAGTACCTAATATGAAAGGAAGTTATGCCACTGGAAGTTTAACACTTGTGGCTTTGGGAGATACAAAGGCAAAAATCTTTCCCTAACAGTGCACAGTGGACACCCATAGGAAATATTTTTAAAATACCTATACAACCCAGTGAAAAAAATCAAGTACTTTCCAAGGAATCATTAAAAAATCACATACAATTTTTAAGTACATGCTTTACTACAGTAAAAGCTAACAATTTATCCTGTTTAGGTTTTCCTTAACACATTCCTTTCTCATGTCTTATTAACCAATTTTTGCTTCAACTTCATTGTTACTCCCACTTGATAATCAGATGTTGGTCACCAAAATCATTCCTAATTTTCATGATGCCTAAGGCAATGATAGAGGAGAGTTTGATTTACTTGGGTTTAGCAACTACCACCACCTAATCGTACCTCCAAGCCACAGGAAGTCATTGACAGAGCGCAGCAGCTCCACTGCCATGTGATAATGCACCAAGGAGTCCTGCAGCATTCCAGCCTGCAGACACAGGTCTCCGACGTGCTTCCGCATCCGGCCCTGGCAGCGCTTCTTGTAGTGTCTGTGAAAGGAAAGGAGCACTTCAGTTACTGTTTGGGGTAATAAACACCTGAAACCAATTTTCTTTCCTCCTTAATAGCAGATCAACATTAATTTACTCTCTGTTTCTGAGTAAGTATGAATGCTAACTAGTGTGATATGCAAAAGGACCAACAATTTGAGGATATATGGGAAAAAAGCAACGTATCACATGTTTTGGCTACACAGCATTCACACAGCTAGAGTCACCCCTGAACACCTCCAAAGCAAGGTTCCTGCAGACTATAGTGAATATTTGACTGCCTTTCCAGAGCTGATATGCTGCTTTTTTGCATTTTCCATACACCAAAAGCTTGTTTTTAAGCCAGGATGGTCTCTTGCTCTGCCTTTTTCCTTTCCCTCAGTAGGGAATGTATTGTTCTTGTGCTTAAGGAAATTGTTCTTGAATAAATCCCAGCGCTACACGAATGCTTCCCATGGAATCCCTCATGCTTTGGCTCTGAGCATATTAAAGGTGACCTTTCCAAATTTCTGCTCCAGCTCTCTGCTCTCCTCTGCTGGGACCCTTTCCACACACAGCCCAAAGGCCCAGAACCTCCTCAGACCCCTCCAGACCTCACAAAGCTCCACCTGCTCCCAGCCCCTTCTTGTAAAGGGATAATGAGTGAAAATGCACAATCACTTCAGGCAACAGCTGACAGGGTTTCTCTTCCTATGCTTTTTTTAACATGTTAAAATATATGGTGATGTTCTTTCCAAATGAATAGACAAAGCCTACTGAATATATTCAACAGACACCTTGGTACAACTGAAACCACAACTTGGGCATAGATCTGTGTGATATAGACTATAGACACTAACCTTATTACTTTATTTGTTTTTTAAGTAAGTTGCAGCTAAAGAAACATAACAGAAGCAAAGCAAGACACATTGGACTTGGAAAATGCCTCATGGATTGGGACAGTTCAGAACAACTCTGCTCTCCCAAGGTCTATAAACAATCCTCCTGTTCTCCCTCCTGCAAAAGTATTCCCTGGCAAGAATGTCCTTGCACTATAATTATAAAACTGTTTTATGAAGGAGAAATTTAAATGTCAACTTAGGTATTTTATTAATTTATCTACGTTACTTCAATAGTAGAGCTTGTTGTTCAAACAGTGTCTTCTAAGTACATGGAGAGAGGTAGGAAAATTGATTTTCTACACATCACACCAAGGAAAAATAGACTTTTATTTCTTTGGATGGTTTAAACTAAAATTAAAGTTTATCAAAAATGAAATTGTAATGAAAAGAACTGCTGTAGATGTCATTCTTTATTGTATACATGAAGCCCAAAGAATCTGGTAAGAATACAAAGAACCATCTTGGACTGACATAGTTCTAAACTTTTTGCTTTTAGATGTAGTGATACTTTTTCAATTTAATGAAGTTCATCAGAATAGTTGTTGAACAGGTTTCTCACATCCAGAGCAGCTGTGGCTGGCCCATCCCTGGAAGTGTTGAAGGCCAGGTTGGATGGGGCTCTCAGCAACCTGGTCTAGTGAGAGGTGTCCCTGCCCATGGCAGAGGACTTGGAACGAGATGATCTTTAAGGTCCCTTCCAGCCCAAACCATTCTGTGATCTTTTAAAAAGTTACCAAGACTATTTGAACTTAACACCTTTAAACAAAAAAGAAACCAAAAAAAACCCTAGGGCAACACCCACTCTCCAGATGCTGAACTCTTATTCTCTAGAGTGAGACCTGAATATAAGAAGAATGCCAAAAAAATGGAATGAAAGTGGGTTTGGGCAGTGGGGTTTTTTTTTTCCATTAAAGAACTTCCCAGAGGACCCTAGAGATGAACTGAAGTCTCACTGAAATAATCTCCATAAGACATCTGAACAGACTGTCTTCATGAAGTCTGTAATGTAGAAATGAAAAAAGGAAAAGAGGCACTGAACATATGGATCCTAAGGGTAGGAATAAGGATATTCATTTATTTCCCTTAGATTTTAAGGCAGAAAGGCCAGGAGAAATGACAAGAACCCAAACAATTTCATGTTACTGTTTATTTGCCTTCAAGGCTATTAGTTTGGCCAAAGAGAAGCAACTTTTCAGGCACCAAAAAATGTCTTACTCCTTGCAGTTGGTTTGGGAAAAGGAGACGAAGAGAAAATAACTGATTTACATGGATGGGGATAGAAATTTAAAAAGAAAAAATATACAAAGTACAGACAATGGCCTTATAAAAACTAAAGAGAAAAGCTATCAGAACCAGTACTATTGTCTACCAAAAAAATGGAAATAATTAAAGGAGACAAGTATGTATCCTATTGCTTCTCTCCATCTAAAAAGATACAAATAACTCCTAGATAAATGTTTGCACCTTTCTGATCCATCACATTCACGATTGATGTGATGGTGTTGACATTTAATGAAGCTCGATATGACTGTTATTCATCTTTCAGATGTGTCAAGAAATTGAAATATTTATCTTGTATTTTTAAACAAGCATATATTCAATAGAGCTATTTAAGAAGAAAAATGCAGGAAAATTTACAGTGAAAACTACACTGCTCTGTATGAACTACAGAAGGGCACCAAATCTTACCAAGATTTCAGTCTGAGCTTTGAGTTATAGAAAAACAACTCCATCAAAAAGTTCCTTTGCAATCTTGAATCAGCATTGCACAGGAGAGTATAAATTGGTTGTAAATCAGATTTTACTAAGCTCTGCACTCCAGAATGAAAATAACATTAGAAATGTTGCACTGCCTTTTTTTGTTTGTTTGTTTGTTTGTTGTTTTTCACGTAAGTAGTTCCCTTACACAGCTATAATTCCTTTCAAAGATGCCACTGCTTCCAACTCCGTGTCTCTACACTTTCAAGCAATCTCTATGTTTATGGACAATTAAATTCCTTATTCTCCCAAAAAGTGTAGTTTGTAAGTGTTTTTCCAAATTTTCCAGCTAACGTGTGATTAAGTTCATAAATATGAGTCATAGAGCAAAGGAAAAGAAATGATGCCTGACTCCTAAATCAGGACCTGATACTGGAATCATTTCGATCACGCTGCCTCACCAACAGCTCTTGCTAACCTAATTTTGCTGCTGATTTATGCACATGTCAATATATGTGAAGTTTGAAGGCATTTATTCACCCAGACATCAATAAACAATGCTCATAAAAACTGCTGTTCTTTGGGAAACTCTCCTTATTTATAGACAAGCAAATAATTTATTCCTGGTGATGAAGAAATTTGCTATTAATTATTCAAAGACTGAATTCATTCCATCTATTTTTAGGCTCCTCAAGGTATGCCAAGACAGGATCCATTTCCTACAGTCCCTGCAAGTCTTTGCCATCCTCTTGGAAAATATTTTCTTACTAATTACAGAGTAAGTTCCCACCAAACAAATGTTTAAACTGTGTCTTAATTGGGCACTCACAATTAAGTACAATGAATTCAATTCCTTCAAGTAAGTCCAAAAAGACAAAAGGCAAAGACTTCATTGAAACTAAACCCACTGTCCACAGACAGCAAAACTTTATTTACTTCCCATCTGGGAAGCCTCTTTTTAAAAATATCCAGTATCTATATCAGGCCCTTAAAATCATATCCAAGTGACTAGTTTCCTCAATGTGTACTGGGGTGCAAATTTAATGGGAAAAAAGTCCTATATGCATATATATTCACATATAGATAGATAGATAGATAGATAGATAGATAGATAGATAAATAGATATCAATCACCATAAAAAGATGAATGCTCATTTTAATACTGAGCTAGTTTTGTTTCACGCCTATAGCTGAAGAAGCTGAAAGTGAGACGTTTACAGATATCTTCTGTCTGATTTATTTTTTATTCAAACACTGTTTAAATATTTTGGCTCTTTCCTGCTTCATCCTAATCTATTTGGGGACAGTAAGCCTATGTAAATTAACAACTACTTCCTCTAGTATAAGAGGACATCCTTTTTCTAGGCCACTTCCTTGTAGCGCCCTACTGCCAAGAGCAGTTCCTATTAATTTTTCCTCTACATCATTTACAACATTACATTTCAAAGAAGCACCCCAAGTCTCCCCCTAGAAACTCCTTCCTGAGTGTGATGCACTCAGAAACATCCCCATGGAAGGAAGGCAGTGCCCCCTCATGCAGGACCACCCATGGAATGCTCCTTGGTGTCAGTCACCCAAACTCCTCTTCTGACGGTCCTCACCACAGGGAAAAATTCCACTGGCTACAGAACTACTTTAAAATCTTATTTTCTCAAGTTAGTTGGGTTAATTCTCTACCAAACACACTTTTATATTGACAGGAATAACCACAACCATGACCAGTGACCACTGCTACTACTTCAAAGTGGAGGACAATAAATCTGTTCCAGGAACTACAAAGAACTACTGAATTTCCATTTCTGCCTCATTTGCTCTATAGGATATGTGCTTTATTCTTTCATCTCCAGCTCTTTTCTAAGATCCCAGGATAATTTTATGGAAAATTCAGTGTAATAGTGCTATATTTCAAGACAGAATTTATTTTCACTACAAATCATCCAGAAACAGGTTTGACCGAATTTCTGGATTCTCAAAATTTGGCTAAATTTACAAACAAGAAACATGCAAAATCAATTTCCAAAAGTATATTCATGCAAAATGCTCCAAAAAAAATTTCCATCAAGTTCTACTAATTCCAGTTAGCATGCAGAGCTATAGATATCACCAATCATAACATTATCCAGACTTAAAGAGACACAGCTACAGCGTTGGATCGACTGCCAGAACTTTTGAATTTGGAAACCAAACACAGGCAGCAACAGCTTCATGGCTTTGGAGTTCAAAAATAAAGCAAATTCCAGAGGCCAGCAGCCGCCTAAGCAGACTATGTGTGTCCTACAAAAAAACTCAGCATTGCTACCAAATATAATTGCCAAATGCACCAAAAGGGGGCAACTGCAGTGGGGAGGCTCCAGGCAGCAATTATTTTTGTGTATTCTGAAAAAATAAAGATAAAAAGCAACACTAAAATATGCAATGAAGGCGAAGTGGAGAGGCAGGACATGGGAAAAAAGCTAACTATTTTCAAAGATACACAATCACAGCCTACCTTTTTAGACCCAACAACAAACTCACAGGGCAGTATGAGAGAAGAAGGGGAAAAAAAAAACAGAAAGGAACAGAACAGAAATTAGAAAGACAGAGAAAAGAAAGAAAATTAACAGCCACATACAGATACTGAGATCATCAACTTTGATAAATCAGTGCACAAATCCCAGCTATGACACTGTGTAGAGAAAGACACATCTATAAACAGGGCCCTACATTCTCATCACTCCACAGCATTAAATGAATGCCGGTATTAGAAAATGAAGAATCTAAGACACAAACTGATGTAAACAACATTAAAATAAGCTTAATCAAGTGGATTTACAATCATACTTAAGTATGGGGGTTTTTTTGCTGAAAACAGAAATAAAATTGAAAACTCAAAACAAATGGGATTTTCAGTATTTCTGGCACATATGTTTCCTAGTTTTCCGTTTGTAGGACATTTTTGTCATAATGAGAACACGTCTCCACGTGTCTCTCTGCTTCTCCATCAATCTCTCGGCCTCTACAAATAACCATCAAGCACAATTGGCTTCAGAAACTTTTTCAATTATCCTCAGCAGCCCTGTGATCACATAAATATTTTACCCAATTTACAGGTGAAGAAACAGAAAGAAAAAATAAATTAATTTGCCAAAATCCCCTCTTGGCTGAATGCTCCAGGCTAACCAAGGTTAGCCTCTCAATGCTACAATTTCTGTTTAACAGGACAACCTTTCTTCAAAACGTTTTAGGACTTAACCCGCTATTTTTCACACATGAAGTTTTCTACCAGCCATAAAGTTCTAAACACATAAAACAGTGAGGTTGTGTATGTTGTCACTTCAGTACGAATGTGTCTCTCCTGCTCATTACACAAGCAACTTGCAAAAGACAAAGAAAATCCTCATTTTTTCCAAGAATTAACTTACTTGAAATGCAGAATAATAATTCAACTTCCTAATTTATGAACTTTGCATCTTAAAAGAAGCCAATCATGTTGCAATTATTATGTAACCAAGCTAATGAAAGTCTTCTAACTGGGTGAGGGAGAAGATCAGGTATATATATATGGACCTGATCATCACATAAGTATTAACCTTAATATTTGACAATAAAATACTTGGAGAAGAGTATCCTTTAAGATACAAACAATGTTCAGTAGTTTAAATTAGTCTTCTCATCACGTGATCAGAATTACTGTGTCTCATGTAAATTCTTACAGTCTATCACCCCAATAGCTCCAGGTTACAGCTGCACTATACATTTAATTAGACACTGAAATTTAACTTCAATTTTAGAAGTTATAGGAAAAGTTATGCTTATTTAGCCTAAGCAGGCATCCACAATTGCAGCAGCAGAGACACACTCTCTGTTACAAGCATAGAGAGTGTGTCTTCTCTGCCATCTGTTTAATATAGAACATTTGTGCTTTTTAAGTAATTGGTTGCACACTGACTCAGGATACAATCATATTAAAAAACTGAAAATGGACGGAAAGTATATAAAAAAAGATCAAGGTACTTTCTTTGCCTTTAACCCTTTGGAAATTTCCACCTGTTCTAGAAAAAGCTGCTTCATTTGCCTCGGTATCTCAATATCATGTTTTTATTTCATTCTGGAAAATCATTATGCTGACAGACTCAAAACCAACAAAGCAGCAAAAATTGTCCTACCAGATCTTCTCATACTTACTTCCTGCACTCAACCTTGACCCCTTCCTGAACAGAATTATACATCCAGTCTTGCAAAAATAGAAACATGTCTCTATTGAAGAAGAGACCTTCCTAGCCCTGTACCTCCCCAGTATGCATTGCTTTCCCTTAATTAGTGAATCTGTCACTACAGAAGGCAATGTGTTAAAATAAAATCCTGTGATTGCAAGCCAAGCCATAAAAAACTCCCAAGTAATAAAATGCAATATTATCACCAGTTCACATCCAAAGACTTTGGCTTAAAAGTATAAGTCAGTTTAATACACTGATCTGAATTCAACCTTATTCCATGGACCTGAGTTTCTCCTTTATCACACAGAGGTAGGAGATGCATTGGGCTACTTTGAAAGGTGCCTTCTCTGCCTGTGCAGAGAAGCTAAAAATACCTTTTCATTCAGCTTTCTTACATTTTCATGTATAAATCCTAAGTTTTAAAACAATCAGAAGTACTGACTCCACAGCAAAATAAAACTGAAGATCTTTCTTACTATTGAACTGAACAATTTTAGCAACTTTTCTTTGAGCAGCTCAGTGCAGCAAACATTTCAAGTACATCCATTGATCCAGACTTACTGAAAACCTGTTTGGTATTCAAATCTCCCAGCAAGGGTGTGTGCAGAGCTGAGCCAGTGATTAGCTCTCCATAAACCCCTGTGTCTACACAGTCAGGGTCACACACCTTTCATTCAGCAAAGAACTGAAGCATCACACTGAATCTGTTTGAACTCCTCACTGCAACAGCATAAAATATCTGCCTGGAGGTGTGTGGACACATTCTGCTGTCACTCGAGCTCCCCACCAGTTCAGCACTTCACAGAGAGTATTTATTTCCCACTAGCTACCATGGAACCACTGTTCAGAAATAAGTCATTTATCTAAGAAATCGTTTTCCAAAGTACAGTTTTTTTGAAGACTGAACAGTAGAATTCATTCTGATTCTTAGATTCTTGGCCAACAATTGTCATTTTCTATATAATTGGAAGAGGAAATTTTGATTACATTCAACCAAATTTCATTCAAACTGAGTAATTAAAGACAAGATTCTAAAAAGGCTTGTCCAGTGTACACCACTTTACTACCTACGTACGAAAAGCAGCAACACAGTAATTTATGTCGATAATTGAATACTACTGCAGGGACAAACCAGGGACCAACAAGTCAGGGCCAGCTCAAGTGCTCATGAAAGAGGAGCAAGGTACAGGAGTACTGCTGGTCCTTCAAGCAACCACAGGTAATTTAACAAAAGGCTTCACACTCGTTAGCAACCTGGAAGGTTTTCTTCCCATTTCCAAGGCCAGGACTAACTATACACACAGAGCTCATTAATGTGATCTAAAAGCTTCACAACCCTGCCTGGACACCTCTGGACAACCCTGCCTGGACACCCCTGAGCTTTTACACACAGTAATAACCTCTGTTGGCATCCCTACAGTTCAACACAGATATGAACACTACTACTTCCAAACATGCCCTGTGTTTTGATAGGGCTTCCACACCTCTGTCTTTGCCAGGACATTTGTTTGCTTCCATCCCATGGATGTGACTGCAAACAGCAGAGTCAAGCATATTTTGCACCTGTAGCTATCAAGCCAGAATTACTTATCCCTTGTACAAGAACTATGCAACACTCAAATCTGACAGATGAGCATACAAATGAGGAGGAAAGAAAAATGGGGGCGGGGGGAAACTCTAACATACACAAAACCAAACAGTTGTAGCAAACAGGTAGCAAAACATGACAGGTAAAAAGCAGTAACAAATAATTACATAAAACAAAGGAAGACAGGGAAAGATGCTGGACTTCATCATCAAAATGAAGCCATTGTCTCATAAAATGAAAAAGCAGACAGAGACTTAGAGGAAAAAATACAATAAGTGGAATTAGTCAAATACTACTCAACATGACAAAAAATTGTTTCATTGATGCTATCTGAATTTTTTATTAATACTGTGTATCTATAAAACATTGAAAGCTTTCCAGCAAAACTCTCATTACAGCAGAATCTATTAAACCCCTCCTGTGACTTCTTCCTACTGTTTGATAAGCTGCATCAATTAAATGTATATATATATGTATGTAAACAAGCTCAGACCATCAAATATTCTGAGACTACAAGTTCTCTTAAACTACAGCAGGCAGACAAAGTAAGATCAGGGCACAGCCTCTGTTGGAACAATGCTCACCTTGTCCTTTCTAATACGCTTATCCTAAAGGCTGGCAGGTGCCACAGATATGTGTTTTATGCGAGCTGACAAAAGCAGCTGCTTACCTACTATCGGTGTCCAGACCTACAAAATCCTTCTTCTCAAAAGGAACACAGAGGAGGGGGATCTTGTCTCCAGACTTATCAGTGGCTCTGTCAAGCCGCTTTGACTCCAGCACTATGAAGAGGGACTCGATAAAATCTTCTATTCTCTTCTCCACGGTTTCACACTCCTCATAACTGGGATAAAATGCAACATCTGTGCGGGGCTGCTCTGCAATCTCTCCTTGAAGCCCGAAGACAAACAACCGGGAATCATAGAGAGTAGAGCCATACATTTCTTTTTGAAGATGGAATTTTTCAAAAGTCTGAGGCCATTCCTTGGCAGAAGAACATTCTGTGATAGTGATCAGCCCCACAACTTTGCGGTGTGTCTGAAAATCCCCCCACTCGTTGTTCTCTGGGGGATAATGGTGCCTGTATCGGATGTAGAGCACTCGCTGCGAGTCGCGCACGTTAACTTGGCTCACAGCTGAAATCCGCCTGTAGATCCTGAAAAAGCTCTCTTCAGGTACAATGCCAATGGGCTGAACCACGACCAGGAGGGTCTGATGATCCTCAGCACACTGCATGTAGTCAGGAACACTCATTTTGCATCAATTGCAAGCTAGTGAAAGAAAAACAGGTATTATTTTTTAGCATTCAGAAGTACGGGGCTGCTGAATCAAACACATGCTAAACACTTCTCCATCCTGAATACATGTGCTCCAATACTAATACTTGGTTCATCATTTTACTAAATTTTCAACCATGTAGCTTACTGACATTACACTGTGCACAAGGAGTACTTTTAGTCACGTAGCAAACAAAAATCTGCAAATTAGGATTTTCCAACTGAATCTTATTCCCTGTGCAGCTACATAAGCCATCTCACATATGGAGCAGCAGAGTCTCTACTACAGCCACCGGGCAGAAATACAACTCAGAAGAGCCTGTCAGATTTAGGCTCTTCAGTCCCATTTTTTGGGGAAGTATGGAAAATTGTGTGGGGTGAGATGTAAAGAGGCACCAAATCGGGATCAGCAAACTTCTGGAAGCTGTCAATGCTTGCACATGACCAAGCAGAGAAAAATCAGGACCAGAACATCTATTTTTGAGGAAAAGCGAAATCTTGCTTTCTCAAAACACACATAGGTAAGGATGAGGCAATGTTTTCTGCCTTTACATTTAAGTATTTAGAATTGCTTTTCTCCTGAGTTCTCTAAAACCCATTACTGTACTGCAGGGTCTTGAATGAAGATGCACATCCCTGAGTCCTTTCATGTCCTGGACCTCACGGATCCCCTGGTGAATTTCAGCTCCAAAGCACACCCTGAACCGTAAATATCACCAAAAAACATAATCAAACCAATCCTTCACAAAAACAAACACACGGATAAAACAAAACGAAACAAACACAGCCCAGCTTTGGACTTGACACCATCGGTTTTACAAGCAGAACAGTGAGTTCCGAGCCCACGGGGGCACAGGTGACAGGCACCTGCCTTGAGGAAAAGGGCTCCTCAGAACTACGGACTGTACCTCCCCTCTCCCACCGCACTGCCCGGGGTCCCAGCGTGCAGCCCCATTCCCAGGGAAGCGGCACCATCCTGACACTTCCCCCCGGCCGGGGCCGCAGCGGGAGTGGCAGCTCCCGCCTTTCCCGGGCCCCGGGCATATCCCGCGCTGGACCAGCCAAGTTTAGCATGGAAAACGAGTAAACTGCAGAAGAGCCAAGCGTAGCAGAGGCGCACACACCCCGGGCAGCAAAAGGCGCAGGGGAGCTGCTTTGGGCGGAGCGGCTGCGGGGTGGTAACCGGCGAAGTGGCGCTGACAGCCCGGGCAGTAGCCAGCCTTTGGGCAGCGGGGATGGGCGGTAATGGGGAATGGGGGACTCACAGCCGGGATAGGAACCGCTCTAGGGCGGGGGGACGCGGCTGCCGAGCGATAAGCGGGGAAACGGCACTCACAGCCGGGAAAGGGGGACGCGGCTGCGGGGCCGTAAGCGGGGAAGAGGCACTCACAGCCGGGACAGGGGGATGCGGCTGCCGAACGATAAGCCGGGAAGTGGCACTCACAGCCGGGGCAAGGGGACGCGGCTGCCGGGCGGTAAGCGGGGAAGCGGCACTCACAGCCGGGACAGGAGCCGCCCCCTGCCGCCGGAACTGACGGCAATGGCCGCTCCGCCCCGCATGCGCGGCGGGCCACGGCGGGAGCGTCGTGAGGGGAGCGGGGCTCTTCTCCGCCGTCGTCCGCGGTGCCGGTTCCTGGGCTTCCACGGGGTCTGGAAGCCTGTGACTGTGAACACGAGGCGTTCCTTCATGAGGACCGTAATTGATTGGTTGAGTCTTTTGGATGGTGAATTCCAGCCGACTCTATGAAAACTTAAAAGGGCTCTAGTCCTTAGAACGAAGTGCAGCTTCCTGACATTCCCAAACCCGAAATTGGTCTGGTGTCATAGAATCATCCAGTCCAACTATCAACGCAGCACTGCCATTGTAGTCCCTAAACCACGTTGCCAGACCCAGATGCCCTCCTAAACACCTCCAGGGATGGTGATTCCACCACCTCTCTGGGCAGGAGGCAGACTGCCTCTCTGGGCAGTCTATTCCAATGCCTGACTACCTGAACAGTGATTCCCCCCCCTCTCCCCCCCCAATATCTAATCTGAATCTTTTCTGTCTCAGCTTAAGTCTGTTTCCTCTGGTCCTCATACTGTTGGCACAGCAGAAGACACCAGCCCCAGCTCACTACAACCTCCTTTAAGGTATAGCTGTAGAGAGCTGAGGTCCCCTCTTAGCCTCCTTGAGAAGAGACATCTTCCTCTGAGAGGATTTCTCAATTATGTAGCTTAAATAGACAAATCTTGAAAACTCTGGAAGTATGAAAACTCTGGAAGTATGAGCCTTGTATGAGAGTTCAGGTGCATTTCTGGTGGAAGATGTGGGAACCTTCATGATGTTAAGTGAGGCCAAATGCCAGATGCTGCACCTGGGACAGCACCCCCTGGTATAAGGGAATAGGGGACAGGCTGGGGAATAAGCGGGTGGAGAGCAGCCCTAAAAAGAAGGACCTGAGGGTGCTGGTGGATGAGAGGCTGGACAGGAGCCAGCTATGTGCATTTGCATCCAGAAAGCCAAGCGTGACCTGGGCTGATCCCCCAGTGTGGGTAGCAGGTGAGTGAGGGGATTCTGCCCCTCTGCTCTGCTCTGGTGAGACCTCACCTGCAGTGCTGCATCCAGGTCTGGGATCCCTAGCACAAGAAAAACTCATGGAATTCTTAGAGCAAGTCCAGAGGAAACCATGGAAATGGTCAGAAGACTGAAGTGCCCCTCCTATGGAGACAGTCTGGGAGAGTTTGGGTTGCTCAGCCTGGAGAAGAGAAGCATCCAGGAACATTTTAGGGGGAATGTCATGGCTTAAAGTAGTGGCAGTCCAACCAAATAACTTCAATAGAACTCGCAGTGTTTGAAAAATGTGGGTGAACAATTGCTTTTAGGTAGAATCATAGAATCATTTAGGTTGGAAAAGACCATTAATATCATCAAGTCCAATCTAACATGTCTAACCATCTCCCTAAGAGCCCTATCTACATATCTTTTGTATCCCTTATGGCATGGTGACTCAACCACTTCCCTAAGCAGATGGTTCCAATGCTTGACAACCCTTTTGGTTTGGAGAAATTTTTTGTAATATCCAATCTAAACCTTCCCTGGCACAACTTGAGGCCATTTCCTCTTGTCCTGTCACTTGTTATTTGGAAGAAGAGATTAACCCTCACCTGGCTACAACCTCTTTTCAGGTCTCCTCAGCCACTGTGGCACAGGCTGTGGGCTCCTGGTAGGTCACCCTGCTCCCCTTGGGTTCCCTCAGTTTGGGAGACATGAGGGAAAACAACAGCATAAAAGGAACTGAACAAGCTTTAGCCTTGACCTTCAGTTATCTTCCAATAAATGGGCAAAATTGCCCAGAAGGAAAGGAGGAGAGACGACAGCACAAGCTGGACTCACAGTCCCACACAGAGGCTGAGCACCCCCAAAACTGGCACAGCATTAGGGCCAGAGAGGGATGGGGTGTGCTCAGCCCAGTTACTCTCAGCCTCCCTTCTCTGCCAGGGGCTGCTCCTGCTCCCTTTGTCACTTTGCTGGGAGACAGTGACTCACAGAGGCAACTACACCTGGCAAGCTCTCAGCTGGCAGCGGGGCAAAGAGGAGCTCTGAGGAGCTCAGAGGGCCCTTCCCCGGTGCTTTCCCATCACCAAGCTCAATACCCTCAGAAATCTTGGTAGTTTGATGAGGGTTTGTTTGTATTTTGAAATCATTAAAGACTCTGGTAGTATTTATAAGAAATTCAGTGTTGGAGTAATGTCAGTTGTCTCCACAAGATGTCACAAGACGGTAAGGATTAAGAAAGAAACCAAGCTTTCCAGACGTCCATGCAGCATCCCAGGATATTTGGGCTTCCCTTCAGATATAACATGCACGGAATGGCCTCACAGAAGTCATAACCTCAAAGGAATTATACAGCCTAAGAGATAAAGATTATCTGCAATAGCTAACTATAAATGATGACCCCCAAATACAGTAATTTTGGAATTTTATCATATACTGTATTATCCTTGCACCAAGATGCTTCCAACTGCTTATGGTGTTATATTTTATTAATATAATATATATTAATATTATTAATAGAATATATATTAATATATTATNGATGCTTCCAACTGCTTATGGTGTTATGTTTTATTAATATAATATATATTAATATTATTAATAGAATATATATTAATATATTATATATAATATACAGTAATATCTGTAGCCTTGTCCTTATGTACTGGGCAAATTCAAGATAATACCATTCAGTCAATAAACTCCCTGTGTTTTCCATATAATCATTCTTTATGGGTACACTCTCCCCTAAATTCCATGTGAATTATTATTGTGTATTCTGAAAAAGCTCCTGCTCTTCACTCTCATACTAAGTAGAAGTAATTCAGTGGCCTTAGCAGATTTCTTACCAATACAAACCATCACGCATGTTGTTTCTAAAGCATACTGGAAACTTTTTTATTGAAACCGTTAATGAATTTATGCAAATGATGTGTCATCACTTCTGGAAGTGCTCGCTCTCCCTTCAGCTCTTACCCAAAGAGGCACAGGTGAATTTCTGGAGCCAACGCTCCAATCAGCAAAACCCCATCCACAAGCATATTACAACCTTCCCATGCAGCAGGCACAAAGTGTAAACGTGGGGAATGTGTTAATAATGAAGATGCAGCCCCATCATCACTTCACAGTTTATACATGCCCTTCACACCTCCCCACAGCTGTAAGTGTCAGGATGACGAGACACATTCCCTGGTACTGTACTACAGCAGCAGAGGTGTTCAGCAGCCTGTAATTACAGTTTGGTTAACAATTTTGTGGGCAGTGGCCTGTAATCAGGATACACACAGGAGGTGCCTAGTTGCCATTAAAAACAAGTTCCCCGCGCTCCTGTGCCAGCCTTGGGCTGAGGTGCCACGACGAGGGGTGAGAAAGGGAAAGCCCCAAGGCAGCTCGCACCTGCGCTGGGGCAGCAGGAATCCAACCAGATGGGAAGAGTGACTGGAAAGCTGCTCAGCACGAAAGGACCTGTCAGAAAATGCTCTGGAAGTGCTGGTTGACTGCAGGCGAATATGAGCTGGCATCTGCCCGGGTGGGCAAGGAGGCCAGTCGCATCTTGGCATTCTGTGTCAGCAATAGTGTCGACAGCAGGACCAGGGTGGCGATTGTCCCTTTGTGCTGGGCACCGGTGAGGCCACATGTCGAGTCCTGTGTCCAGTTCTGGCCCCCTTAATTCAGGAAGGACATTGAGGTGCTGGAGCATGTCCAGAGAAAGGCAACAGAGCTGAGGAGAGGGCTGGAGCACAAGTTTGATGGAGGAGCAGCTGAGGGAGCTGGGGGTCTTTAGCGGAGAAAAGGAGGCTCAGGGATGTGACTGTATCACTCTACAAGCATCTGGTGATCGGTTGGACTCGATGTAACCTGGTAACAGGTTGGACTCGATGATCTCAGAGATCTTTTCCAGCCTACTTGATTCTGTGATTCTGTGACGGGACTCGTCAGCCGAAGCCTCCGGAGCCTCAGCGTGCTCGCCGACCGCCTGCGGCAGGGAGGCGGGAGCCGGCGGGCCGAGGGTGCTGGCCGGCAGCGGGCGGGTCCCT